>OX411547.1:58009065-58609065 GCA_948146395.1 Fragum whitleyi
TTTTAGTCTTATATTGGTATATCTGTCCCATCTACGCTACCCTCCTATACGTCTCAACAAGACATGTTCCAGTTTACAGGCTCATTGATAAAACCTTTAGCCATAACAATTTTGTATTTTTTTAGGGGCGATCTGGCTCGGGGTTGCTTATCCCGTTTCAAGAGATGAAATATACACCCTTTCACCGTTATGGAATTTGATCATATCAGATACCCAAAAATGAAGATACGTTAAAGTATCCCTCCTTTGATAATCTGATCAGGTTATCAAAGGTTGAATACGTTATCGGATCTACCAAAGATACTCTGTCTGAGAAGCAGAAGTTATATTGTGTGTTCACCAATCATAGTTTGCCATTCAACGGTGTGCATTATATGTGTTGAAGAAAAAAAAAAAAGATCCATGTGTAAGTTGTCAAGTAAAATTGTCGAGTTTTCGCATTTTGGTGATGTCGCCAAAATCTTAAAAGTTAAGGTAGTGGACCCGTAATAGTTTTGCAACGTCTCAGAAGTAATGAACTTTAACAGTGTTAACCGGGGTTTCCTAATGGTTTGCATTGGGAAATCTCGATTAACATTGTGAAAGAAAATGTGGTTCGAAATGTTGCGGAACTATTACGGGTCCACTACCTTAAAATGTTATCATAGCAACCACTTTCAGTTTCAACACAAACCGTGATGATTTAATATCAACTTCTTTTGCCGCGGCAACTTTAAACCGGCGGTTGAAAACAAAGGAATACGTGTTTGAAAAACGGCTTCACTGACATTGTAAAAAAATTCCAACCTAAGTAAGAAACGTGTGAATCAGAAAATGGCACTAATTTAGACAGATGCTCGTTTTCTTCATATCAATCTGAACTTGACAAACGTGACCAGGGTTGTAGCTTCAATGAATATAGACCTTAATATTACACGATGTCTTTTTATCGATAACTTTTGATTTTTTAGAATTTTATCGTGAATATACTAATCTGAAAAGGATGGCAACGGTTGTGATGTAGCATCTTCGCAAGCCAAGGGTTCTAACTCCACTATGCTCCTTACGAACGTAAGGAACATAGTGGAGCTAGAAACCTTGGCTTACGAAGATGGTGATGTAGATGCAAAATCATCATTTGTCTTTACTACGCTGGAATTAATGATGGTCACTGGTTTTTAATAAAGTCATTACACCAAAAGGCATCAAGCAGAGTAAGACTTGGAAATTCCCTTAGCTCATCGTTCAATATACTTCAAGGAGTAAGACAAGGTGGTATCCTTTCAACTGACCTTAACAAAATATTTGTCAACCCCTTACTAAACCAGTACTCGCGTGCATCAGCTGGTGGTACCATTGGTAACATTCGTACAAATAACTGTGCTTGTGCAGATGAAGTATGTCTGATGTCAGAATCCCCATATGAAACTCAATTATTGATTAATATGGCACATACATTTGCTTGTGAGGAGCGATACTTACTTCAACCAAAAAAGACAGTATCCATTTGTATTTACCCGAAAAAATCTGAACTTCAACCTACATTCTCTCTTGGTGAAGCGCCTCTTTCAAATGTTGTCTTTGCAGTTCATCTTGGCATCACTAGAACAAATACCATAAAAAGTAATGCAGAAACAAATGTGGAGTTAAATATTTGTAAGGCTAGAAGGGCAACCTACAGTCTTCTAGGTGCAGGTCTACATGGACACAATGGATTAGATCCACCATCATCATTAGCTCTCTATCAATCCTATGTTAGACCAGTTCTAACTTACGGTTTGGAAATTATACTTTCTACCTCGAAACAGATAGAGAAACTTGAATTATTCCACAAAAGGCTGCTAAAACAGATCCTATCACTACCTGTTTCTGCTCTTGACCCATGTATGTGCATTCTTACTGGCATGTTTCCCATAGAGGCCATCCTAGACTTAAAGATATTGGTTTTGTTTAACACAATCATCAGACTAAATGGTACACCTGAAAGAGATATCTTCATGCGCCAATTCAATGTCAAATCATGGACTTCAAAAGCCTGGGCAAAGCAAGTTCAACCTATTCTCACGAAATATGACCTCGGTGATGTAGATACATACCTTGCAAATCCTATGCGACACAGTGCTTGGAAAAAACATGGTCATCATATTGTCAAAACATATTGGTTTAACATTATCAGGCATCGTTCAAGACTTTACCCATCATGCGGCAATATTTGAACTGTGAATAAACCCCTGGAAAGTTGCATCCTATTTTGTCAGTATACAGTGGCTGTGCTAGAGAAACTTTAAGGATTCCTTTTCGCCTTATGCTAGTCACTGGATCTTTTATACTACAGACTAATAGATCAAAGTTTAATCAGAATGAAATCTCTCCAACATGTACCATATGTGGAACAGATGATGAAACTGCATTTCACCTAGTCATGAGCTGTCCAGCACTGTCATTACAAAGAGAACCTATAGTGAGCGACATTAGAAATGTTATCGTGTCCTATGGTGCAAACTGTTATATCAAGAACCAATTGGACCTATTCAGGTTAATCATGGACTACTCCGCTATTCTACCGCACTACCTGCATACGGGCTGTGGTCATACTATTGAGCATCATGCCAGACGTTTCAAATTATGGGGAAAAGGGCATTTATAGTATTGCAACATTTATGTGCGGATTCATCGACCTCAAATACAAACAGAAAAAATATCTTAAAACCTTTTCCCCAACGGTTACGATATTTTTACGAATAACTCAATGGTTTTAAGAGAGTGTAGGCCGCTATCCAATATTTATTCACTATATAATATTAGATTCATATAAAAATTAGATTAGTCTTATTGAAATGGATCAACATCGATATCCAAAAAACTGTTACATAATGTTGGAAAAGTGATGACCGAGGGAAAGTCAATTGGGTTTCTAAAGTGAGACAATTCCTTCTATAGAAATGGATTTGGTACATGTATTGCAAGGCTATCCCAAGAGGTTGGGGACATCCCATTCTTTACAAAAACTTTAAACCAACGATTGATATTGAGAATTGCAAATTGATATGAGATAGGTCAGTCTACGAAAGATGTGATTTTTTAAAAAAAACAACATTCAATGGTTTTTTAAACACAGAGAAATGTATTACTTTTAGATTTACTTCTTAATCAAATTCGCTCGTAAGCACGCTTCTTTTGTTCAAATCATAAATTAAATATAGAATATGGACACTAACATATTAATAGAGATGATTGAATGTGCACGTGTTGTTTTACTCAAGATATTTCGATTAAAGAAGATATATACTATGCTTTCTTTGTTTGTAAAAAATCAAACTAATTCGCCAGATTTACTTACATTCCTGGCTGAAGTCTTACCCCAGTAGAGAGAGTTTAAACATACTTTTCCAGTCTAAAAATCCAAAAGTTATCAAAAACTTAAGTCTGTATGTGTCAAAGCTTATGGAGAATGTTTGATTTCGTCACATCACTTTGTATTGTTTTGTTTAATGAACGATATATGTTTGTAGTTTTGAGCTATATTGTGTTGTTTTGTATGCATAACCAACGCCTTTCCTTTTCTGAACCTCAAGCACCAGCAATCGCACCTTCCGCACGGTTAAGAAAAAGTTTTGAAAACTGATTTATTGACAGACGGACTGGCAATCGGACAGTCGGACGAAGTACAAACCTAAAGTCTCCTTCGCCTTCGTCTGCAGGGGACTACTTAATTAAAATACTCAGGTATTATATTTCAAGAAATGTCCTAGATAGTCGAAAAGTCTTATATCATATACAGGACTAGAGCAAACGTACCCTAATTTTAGGGCATACCGTCGCAATTCTTTGTGATATTAATTTTACTAGAAAGAAAACAGTAATGAATCGGCACCATTCTTTTAACACATGAACCTGTACTTTTTCAACAATTTCACATGAAGGTTACACGAAGGAAAGCATTTGCACAGTCTGACCAGGGGACTGTTTTACTTAACATCTTACGATGATTTTTTGCGTTAGTCATAAATTAAAGTTGCTTTAATAGTAGGAACTAAATAATGAATACTACCATGTATCATCTCATCGGAATCGTCTTCGCAAGACGATTCCAATGAGATATTACAGGGCAGAATCTAACAACGAATGAAAACACCAGGTACGATTTGTGATTTTGACTAACAATTATTTTTATCGTAAGAAGTATAGTAAAACAGCAATGCTAGAATATATAGTCATCTTTGAAAAAATAAAACTCGCCTCTTTTCCCTCGCGAAGAATGATAAATGTCTCATAAATTTCAACTTCGCATAAATACATAGACGTGCGAATACTGGATAGTCACTAAAATGAGCTCTAAATCTGAAGATATATTCGGTTGTACGCCTCTTTTGAACATTAAATGGTACAATGTAGAAATAAATCTAAAATTCCAAAATCTCAACCTATCTTTGTTGCAATGATCAATTCGAACAAATCGCAGTTTGTTCATATAAAGTGAAGTCAGCATAAAACACACGTTTTCGCAAAAGGAAAACTACGCGTTCATCCCAATTTTCTTGGAATGTTTGAAAAAAGTAGTTACATTTAGTTGAGCTTGCTTAAAACTCACTATACTTGAATAACGAGTTACAGTCCGAGAAAACAAGTCTTCCCGAAAAATGTATTTAACATTCTTTTTGCTATCAAGTCAACATGAGCGATATCGGGCTATATTGGCCCTCTTGTTTATATCTTGCTCTTCTCTTCCCTCTACTCGCATCGCCACTTCCAAACAAATATTCTTCTCGCATGATGTTTCGCTTTCTTTTTATTTTCTTATTTTCCTTGACATTGTGGATTTTTAACAACGTCTGAAGGCGCTTGGGTTTTATAATTCAACGGATCAAACTTGACGTCGCTGTAAGAAAAATGCGCGTTATTTAGAAATCGTTCCACACGAACTGTTTCAACATCTCTTTTATTTGTAAATATTTTTCCTTGAAATTTTAACATGATTATCAAGAGAAAAAAAAAAAAATTCTTGGCTAAATTCAAATTATCGTATGAACAAAGGGACTACTATTTTCAGCGTATCTAAAATGGAAAAAACAGTTTTTATCATACCTGTAAAGATTTCGTTCCACAAGAATTTCAGCATATTAATTTTCCGTTTAAAACTCAAATTGACATTCATTTACATATTTAAAATATACAGAAAAATAATATTTTTAATTTAAAGTTTGGTTGCAATTCACCAATTTTTAATGAAAATTTAAACGAAAATATTTTCGGCGTTTTAAAGCTTGACGTTACGCTTCACTTTTTCTTAAACATAAAACGGTATTTTTCTTATTTGTTCAATTTCAATTTCAATTTCCGTCCGTAAAATTGTTGGATGTCATACCAGTTAGAATTGAATATATTTTCAAGCAGTTGAAACGTTAGTAAACTGTTTAAAATATGAGATGTGTACCTTTGAGTGATACATTCGTGTTACATGTCACACATGTTTTTTCGCTTAAATTACAAATTGAAACTCTTTTTTATGAAACTGTGCCAAAATAGTTTGCAATTAAAGTGTGACCTATAAATTGGCCATGGTTTAAGCGTTGTTTCGATATAAGATATTACGATGGTGCGAGTAAAGAGTCTTGAAATGATAAGTTTTAAAGCACAGAGGGTGACGTTTTTTAAAAAGTGCCGCCATGATTACCGTGCGCGACGTCATAATGTTTGTGACGTCACATAAACCTACCGTGCGATATGACACGCTTTCATGCCTGCGCCCACGATACGAGGTCTATTCCGTAGAATTGCCGAAGGTTCACGATTGAGTTTGTGCCTGACGCACATGCAAAATCGTTAGAAATGTCACGGTCACGCGGCTCATATGTTATTCGTCGGGGTTTTTTTTATTGGACATCAACGAAATGTTTTGATATTTCTTTATCCAATTAATTTTGCCCCCCCCCCCGGAAAATTTTTGAAAAAATGGTGCGATTTGATGCATTCTAGACTATACTTGATCACAATTTTTGAGTCATTTTAGAGCAATTTCCATGTTTGATTTTTTCAAAAAATAAAAGACGAAAATTTAAAGTGGATTTAATTTGAAAAATAACCATTCAGTAGGGAAGAAAATAGTGTGGAAAAGGAAGAAATTGCTTGTCAGAAGCAATTTCTTCTTTTTTTCACAATGTTTTCTCAATCATAAAATCACAGGCACGTAAAAAGCAGGGATTAAACAGGAAAGGGTTAACCCTAGTACGAGGACTAATCGATAATGACATTAACAACTCACCATGTACTCACAGGGAATCGCATGTTTGACATCAACAGAAAACGGAAGTAAACAGAATTACCATTCTACAAACGCTTGGAAGTTTAGATTATTGATGAGTCATCCCAGGATGCTGGCATTTCGTTATGTATGGTGTATTAAAAGAACTATAAGACATCATGTTTTATAAACGTTTTATTCATCCGTTATATGCTCACATACATTTTCAGTCATTTAGCGGTCAACATAATCCAGTTTTATTGTAGCGGCATGCCGCATCTACGGCAATTATTGGTGCGGCGAATGCCGCACCTGCCGCACCCGTGTCTACGCCCATGCAATTTGCAAACAGTTTGGCCCCGTCTGTCATCCCGAACGCAGGTCTGGAATGAAGGGATGAAGGGAGATAAGGCCGGGCACCGTCTTCTCACCTGTATGTGTACTCATCATTTGATGACGTATACACATTGTTTATCCGATAAAAGTTTGAAGTATTTTCCGGTCAAGCATTTTAACGGCTAGAAAGACAAAATCGAAAGTAAGTAGGAACACTTTAAGTTTTTAATATTCCTTTTTTATCGGGAATTATTTAAATTAAGCCGATTTTATTCACGAATTTCTAAAATTGTAATAAAATCCAGGTGTGACATTCATACATGTACATGTCATAAATTGACAATTCAAGGTGTGTCATTCGGTGACAAATTGGTTCGTGATCGTAAAGCTGAGTGACAAGTATAGTTTCATCCATTCTTCATCTGACCTTGTTTATATCTAAAGCCATTATCAGAGAATTAAATTTCATTGTTTAATATTTAGAACGTAGACCTAAGATTTGTGTGAAGGCTGTTTGTTTCCTTAGTAGGCCTATTGCCCAATTCGGAATGAATTTTATCAAGAGAATGAAATAATTAGGCTCGAAAAGATTAGGTTGAGAGAAAAAGAAAGTCAGACTCTGATAGTCTGAGGTGATCTTCACCCACTAGACTGCTAGATGGTTATAGTCAACTCGGCCCATCGAATAACTCGGCCCGGTCAACTAGGCCCCAATATTTAGTCTATAGTAACATTGATTATTTTTCATAAAATATGTACAAGTTTTGTACAAGAGACGCTACTATACCTTAATGGGTTCATCTTTATTATTATAAATATATATATAGTGTCTTTTTTGATAAAATTTTAATGACTTACTGTTTCAATTTAACCTTTTAATTTTCTGATGAATATGTAAATTTCCTTAAAACTGAATGAAGTTTGAATACTGTTGTATTTGTAATAAAAATACTGAATAAATAAGAAGGCTTTGGCATAAAATTAAATTGGGCTGAGTTATACGCTGGGCCGAGTTGCCAATGGGCCGAGTTGAAAATGGGCCGAGCTGACCAGTCATCCTGCTGGATACTGTAAAATATTATGAGAAAAGGAGAAATTGCTTTTTATTTATTTATAAGCAATTTGTTTTAGCTCCATGATATTTTTTCAAGCAGAGGTACAGATAAGGAGGGGTGTTGCAGTTTAAAATCTCTTTTCTCGTTGAAACCCTATGTTGTTGGTACTCATTTGAATCTTTGTGTTGAGATGATTCCAATGATTACCAACAATACAGGATTTGTGCAAAAGTTTTGTTGAAATAACTGAATTTAAAATCAGAAATACCCCCTCTATCTCAAGCTCTAAAAAAAAGACATAAATCTTTATATAAAGTCAGTTTTGTACAATTAATAATATCAGTGAACTTTATCTGCTATTTTCTGTAGTTATGTTCAAGTATGACAAGGGCGTATCTCTCGTTACACAGTTTACACAAGTACGTAAAAGAAATAATCCTTTGTGTTGAGATGATTCCAATGATTACCAACAATATAGGATTTGTGCAAGTATTGTTGAAATAACAACATAGGGGTATCTAGGACTTAGAAATTTGTACGCACTCAGAAGGCAACAACTAAAGATAAAAAGGTAGAAAAGGGTAGTTAAAGGCGATATATAAGGACCATGAAAAAAGAGGGATGCCCTCCGTCGTCTATCTTTTTATGATTTGAGCGTTGGTAAATAATCAAAACATTGTAACTACAGCTTGAATAATCTGTAGTTACGATGTAATGATCATTTATCAACTATATTTTTTAACTTAGGATCATTTCTTTTACACACTTGCGTAAATTGCGTAATGGGAGTTACGCCCTTGAACAAAATACACCCTTATCTATAGCTCTAGATACAAGATATAAATTTTTATATAAAGTTTGTTTAGTACAAAAAAATATCAGTGTTGTATCCGCTATTTTCTGTAGCTCTGTTCAAGTAAGACAAGGGCGTATCTCTCTTTATGCAAGTGCGTAAAAGAAATAGTCCTCTGTTGAAAAATATTGTTGATGAATAATCATAATATTGAGAGTACAGCTTATTCAAGCTGTAGTTACAAAGTTTTGATTTTTCACTAGCACTTAAATCATACAAAGGGAACACACTGAGGGCATTCATCATTTGTGACAGTCCACATAACGCTCTTATCCTATATATACTATGTTAGTCGCCTTCGGAGTGCGTATAAATTCTGAAGTCCTAGATACACCTATGTATGAATCATGGGGATGTAAAAATCTAATACCTTACTGTTCAGGAAAGGTGTAAAATGCTGTAATTTTTGTCTGTTTCAGATTTTATTAAAATCAAAAGACACACATAACCAAATATGGCAGCGTCTTGGAGAGGAGTGCCTATACTCATGATAGCTGCACTCATGCTTTTTGCTTTTGGAGGTCAGAGTTTATGCTTTAAATTTAACCCTTGTCATGCTGAATAAAATTTTTTGGCAAAATTCCTCCAAAAATTAAAGTGCTCAAACTTCTGGATGCACTAAATGTAATTAGGTATTCATTTTGAAAATTAAATTTTCTAGCTTTTCTGGTTTCAAAAAGGAATAACAGGTGGTATGGACAAACATCAGACTACACATATGTGCAGGCTAGTGTTTGTCTATAGCTCCTGCCAAGGCAGGAATATTCCGGGTTCAGCATGACAAGAGTTAAAAATGATATAACAAAAATTAAATTGATTGAATGTATGCGTAGGAAATAGAATTTTTTCTTTAAACTTAAGGATATTTTTTTTGCCCTCTTTTCATGTAGAGGGGGTATATTGTTTTACACTAGACGGTCGGTCCATCCATATGTCCGTCCATAGACCAATTTTTGTACAGAGTATATCTCAAAAAGTTTTCAAGCTAGAATAATGTAACTTCCTAGGTGGATAAATTTCATTGAGAAGTGCAGTGCACAAAAACTTTAACTCTACTTATCATATTGTGTGAATAATAGCCCTAAAGTTGTTCCTCGACAAATAATATGCCATTGACCTGCATGCTTGTATGGGGGACATTTAGGTTTTACAAACAGCTCTTGTTTATTGTATCTCTAATCTTTATTATTTTCAAAGAAAGCTCTTGGCTAATAATAAGCCTTAATACTGATGTTGTAGTGGTCTTTGTATCTTTGTCATGTTTCACAAAACTTTTAGATTATGTGATATCTGCATGGTATTCCTTAATACAAACACGATAAACTTTGGAATTTGTATACTGCCGAAGGCAGGATTGTCAAATTCCTATGCGCAACATGTCCGACGTAATCTTTTGTACTTATGGACAAATATATTTTTCTTGCACACTTTGCTGCACTAGTCCATAGAAGATTTAGTACAGTATTGAAAAAATGTTGAAAGCAGCGTAGAACTCCATTCAATCAATCAATGTAGTACAGTAGAGTTTGGCAATCGGTGTCAAATCACAATCGATTATAGGTTTTAAATGAAAGAGTAAATCAACTAATGATCGATTGTACTATTGTTTCTTAGAAATAAATTCAGCACTCCCAGTATCATCCTTTGAAGAATAGAATGTGAACGTTTAGTTAAAACTTATGACCTAAAGACTCATTCTGCAGATTTTTCTTCCAACCCCATGGCTCAGCGTGAAATAGTTGTAACTGCCTATAAACATATTGACAATAACAATGCCATCACTTTGGTGTTGTTTGTCTTGACTTTGTTGTTGTGGTTGGCATGAGGAACTTTAACCTTGATCATATCCATGTTGTTTTCTTTTACATTCCAAACTCCAAAGTCTCTTCCTTTATCAACAGTGTTTCACTATTTACAGGTCTAATCCACATCATCGGTCTAGCGACTCCCTACTGGCATGAGACGACTGTCACAAATGCTATCTCTACAGATTACAAGATCGGTCATTACGGATTATGGGTGACGTGTAGTGTGGCCGCACTTGACTCATTTGATTGCGTTAGCCATGATAATACAGTTGGTGGTGTGAGAGGTATGCTTAACCCTTTCCTGTTTTACAAAATTTTAGACTTGTCCAAATTCAAAGGTTTTGCAGACGAAAGTTCAAAGTGGATTTAATTTGAAAAATAACCATTCTGTAGGGTAGAAAATAGTGTGGAAAAAAGAAGAAATTGCTTGTCAGAAGCAATTTCTTCTTTTTTCACAATGTTTTCTCAATCATAAAACCACATGCACGTAAAAAGCAGGGATTTAACTGGAAAGGGTTAACTCATTCCTACTTGTCTCAAATTAAGACTGCAGTCCAGATTTAAAGTGGTTGTTATGTTATGTTAATCAAAAGAGGATTCACTTTGAAAAGAAACTATTCCATGAGTCAGAAAATATTGTGAAAAAAAGATAATTTTCCCTGACTATTTTCTGATGTATTAAATCTGTATTTTAAGTCTGTTGTCCAGTGGTTAGGAAGGTAGCCATGGCTTGTGCTTGCTTTTTAAATTTGGAAGCCATTGACCCCTTAACCATGAAATTCAAGGGGTTAAAACTGGTTTTGTAGGGGTCAAAAAGAGCAAAACATGAGAACTAATCAGTCTTTAAAGTAATCTATATAATCAAAACAACATAAACAATAAAGTTTAGATACACTTTATTGTTTATGTTGTTTCATTAAAATATGTATTTAGAAATAGTTTGAAGTAAACAATTGATCTATGTAATCTTTAATATTGCATAGGTTGTACCACTGGAAATTCAGTGAGCCAAATTGACCCCCTGCACGAAAATTTTGAGGGTCAAAATTGGATTTTTGGGGTCTAAACCCTGGTTTAAGGGTCAAACAAGAGCCCTGGTGGCTTTGGAATTGAAGCTCGACCAGATCACAGAAATTTTCTGGACTAATCATTTACTCCCCGTTGCTTCTCTTCACCCTGATGTATAAATTCGAGAGTTGGAAGCCAATGTGCTATGGCTGCATGTGGTGCCAAGTGTTAACAGCTGACTTCTGGCTCAATGATTGTGGGTTAAGTGTAAAATCGTTGAATGATCTATGGGTTTGATTATAGACTAAAAAATGAACTTTTGAAATAACATGTATGTAAAATTCTGCAAAAAAGTTCTTACTAACCAAATCAACAAGGCACATTTATAGATGGCAGACTTGAGGTTCATTATTGGAAAAAGTAAGTGATTAAAAAAATTAAAATATTAATCAAAGCATTGAAAACTAATCATTAATCGATTATTAATCATTAATTTCATTGTAGTGATTGACTAATAATGAAAATTACTTGGAGGGGGTATGAGTTACTTAAACATATGAATCTATTTAAACAATGAAGGAGAAGATTTCTGCTTCAAGCACTTGATTAAAATGTCTAAATCACATGGCAAAATAGTTCTCAAAATTAATAGATTTGCCCTCTGAAAGATTTTTATGCTCCCCGAAGGGAGAGCATATAGCTGCCGCTTTGTCTGTCCGTACGTACGTACGCATTTCCGTCCGTCCGTCCGTCCCCACCTCTTTCTCCATAACCCCTGGGCCAAATTGAATGAAACTTACCATGTGAACTCCCTATGATATAGTGATGATGCATCTGTGACGTTTTTTGGATTTGAGGCCTCGTCACGGGAAAAGGGGACTTAGGGTAAAAAACAGTTTTTCCCAAATTTCTCATAGTCTAACAGTCAGAATTTAGTGAAATTTCATATTTGTGTAGCAGATCAGATGCCCTTTACTATCAACAATTTGAAATTAACGTAAAAAAAAATATTTCATGGAAAAAGGGGGCTTAATGTTTGTTACCTTTACGTAAGCGCGTAAATTACAGTTATTCTTTCATTTCTCCTAGTCTTATGCTCAGAATTTGATGAAATTTCACATTTGAGTAGCAAATCAGATGCTCTTTACCCTAAACTATTTGAAATTTGTGTCTTAAAATATGTCATGCAAAAAGGGGGTTTAATGTTTGTTACCTTTATGTTAGCTGTATAAGATAACAGCTTATTTGAGTCTTTGAAATCTGACCACAGAGCATATCTCCTAAAGTACAATAGCTATCAACTTGAAACTTTATGGGTGGATAGACCTTATGGAGGAGAAGTGCAGTGCACGAGAACTATAACTCTTGCTTGCATAATTTTGGAGTTATTGCCCTTTGTTATTTTTGATACTTAGATTATATCTGGAGCATATCTCCTAAAGTAAAATAGCTATCAACTTGAAACTTTTTGGGTGGATAGATCTCATGGAGGAGAAGTGCTATGCACAAGGACAACAACTCTTGCTTGCATAATTTTGGAGTTACTGCCCTTTGTTATTTTTGATACTTAGATTATATCTGGAGCATATCTCCTAAAGTATAATAGCTATCAACTTGAACATTTATGGGTGGATAGATCTCACGGAGGAGAAGTACAGTGCACAAGAACTACAACTCCTACTTGCATAATTTTGCAGTTATTGCCCTTTGTTATTTTAAATACTTAGATTTTGTCTGGAGCATTTCTCCTAAAGTATGATAGCTATCAACTTGAAACTTTATGGGTGGATAGATCTCATGGAGGAGAAGTGCAATACACCAGAACTATAACTCTTGCTTGCATAATTTTGGAGTTATTGCCCTTCGTTATTTTTAATACATTTAATAGGAGGTAAATCTCTGACAGTACAAAAGAATCTTTAATCTATTAGGCTTCAGTTAACTATCAAGCTTTTGTGGCGGGGGATGTCCATGTCCAACAGGTCTCTTGTTTTTGTGACAATGCCTTATTCGGGGAGCATAATCCGTCTCTGACGGCTCTTGTTTGATAGCTGACCAGTCAATCAACCACCCACTAAGGAAAAATGTTTGGATGATATATATATTTGTTGTTTTTCAAGGTGACCTGTCATAGTAATATATGGCTTGGTATATACAGTGAAACTTGTGTTAAGCTACCACTTAAGGGACCACCAAAAAGCGGTCGTTTATGGGAATGGTCACTTAATATGAAATACCATGATGAATGTGACAGTTTATTTTGATAGCATTTATAGATTTTCGGTCAAGTCCTACTAAATCTTATGCTGTTCGAATCCATTAGAATTGTCTTATTGAGACAATTCTCATGGGTTCCAACAACATAGGATTCAACAATAACCAGTTTTTGTTAAAAATATCCCTTTTTTCAGAGAATTTGCTTACAGTGATGGAACTTTTTATGGTGGTCGCTTAATGAAATTGGTCACTTAATAGACGTGGACGTGGTCGCTTGAGCAATGTCGACTGTATTTTCAGATTATATAGTGGCTACAAGGGCTATGGTGATTCTAGGATTGTTGTTTGGTATGTGTTGTATAATTGTGACAGGAATCTGGCGGTTTGGGATGCCAGACTCTTTTAGAGTCCCATTTATGGTGACGTCTCTCACATGTGGATTTTTGGCAGGTAAATGATTGAAATGCTTAAATAATAAATTGAAAATCTAGGTTATATTGAGGTCAGTTCACATGTATTGTAAGTGCCTATATTGTATATTGGCACCTAAAATAATATTGTGCTGACTTCTTGATATGGATTTGTGCACTGATAAGACTTAGGGTTGGTAGCATTAGAATTAAAGTACAATGTGCATTATGTACTTTAGGTATTGCTTTAGCCAAAGCTTTATATAGTCATTATCATAGTTGTCATATCTTTTGTCTGCAAAAGCAATGGTAATTATTGAAATTTTTATAAATACATTGCTATCCAGGTAGAAATGTGTGTCTAAATGTTATTTTTATCCCACACCTTTTCAGTTTAGGGGATATAGTAATGGTCTCTGTCCATCATTCCATCACCTAACTTGTCTGCAGCAAATCTCCTTTGGTATACATGCTATCAAATTGAAATTTGTAGGTGATTGATGTAGATCTCATTGTGGAGAAGTGCAGTGCACAAGATCAGAAACTCTTGCTTGCATGATTTGGGAGTTATTGCTCTTAGTTATTTTAAAGACTTAGATTTTGTCTGGAGCATTACTCCAAAGGTATAGATGCAATCAACTTGAAACTTTATAGGTGGATAGATCTTATTGGGCTAAAGTGCTGTGCACAAGAACTACAACTTTTTTATGCATAATTTTGGAGTTATTGTTCTTTGTTATTTTATATGTTGACTTGAAATTTTGGTCAGAGCACATCTCTGAAAGTATACCCAGAAGAGAAGTGTAATGCACAAGAACTACAACTCTTGCCTGTCTTATTTTGAAGTTATTGAACTTTCTTCTGTAAGTAGCACTCAAGGAGAAGGAGCACTGTGCACCAAAAACGCTAAATCTAGCTGGCTTCAGTTTACTATCAATTTTTATACGCCCGTCGAAGACGGGACGTATTATGGGATCACCCGTGGCGTCCGGCGTCCGGTTGTCCGGGCGTCCGGGCATCCGGGCGTCCGGCGGCGTCCACTTCTTTGTCCGGAGCATAACTCTGTCACTTGAAGTCCGATTGACTTCAAACTTGGCAATTATATTCTTCTCATCATTGCGGAGTGCAGTGCACAAGAACCATAACTCTACCTGGCCTATTTTTTGAGTTATTTCCCTTTGTTGTTTTTCAGACTTGAATCTTGTCCGGAGTATATCTCTTAAAGTATTATAGCTAGGATCATGAAACTTCATGGGTGTATAGACCTCACCAAGGGGGAGTGCAGTGCACAAGAACCATAACTCTACATGGCCTATTTTTTGAGTTATTGCCCTTTGTTGTTTTTCATACTAGAATCTTGTCCGGAGTATATCTCTTAAAGTATAATAGCTAGGATCATGAAACTTCATGGGTGTATAGATCTCACCAAGGGGGAGTGCAGTGCATAAGAACCATAACTCTACCTGGCCTATTTTTTGAGTTATTGCCCTTTGTTGTTTTTCATACTAGAATATTGTCCGGAGTTTATCTCTTAAAGTATAAAAGCTAGGATCATGAAACTTCATGGGTGTATAGATCTCACCAAGGGGGAGTGCAGTGCACAAGAACCATAACTCTACCTGGCCTATTTTTTGAGTTATTGCCCTTTGTTGTTTTTCAGAATTGAATCTTGTCCGGAGTATATCTGTAAAAGTATTATAGCTAGAATCATGAAACTTCATGGGTGTATAGATCTCACCAAGGGGAGGTGCAGTGCACAAGAACCATAACTCTACCTGGCCTATTTTTTGAGTTATTGCCCTTTGTTGTTTTTCAGACTTGAATCTTGTCCGGAGTATCTCTACAAGTATAATAGCTAGGAAAATGAAACTGCATGGGTGTATAGATCTAACCAAGGGGTAGTGCAGTGTACAATAACCATAAGTCTACCAGGCCTATTTTTTGAGTTATTGCACTTTGTTTTTTTTTCAGACTTGAATCTTGTCCGGAGTATATCTGTAAAAGTATAATAGCTAGGATCATGAAACTTCATGGGTGTATAGATGTCATCAAGGGGGAGTGCAGTGCACAAGAACCATAACTCTACCTGGCCTATTTTTTGAGTTATTGCCCTTTGTCGTTTTTCAGACTTGAATCTTGTCCGGAGTATATCTGTAAAAGTATAATAGCTAGGATAATGAAACTACATGGGTGCAAAAAATATTCATTCAAAATAACCTCAGTTCTATTCAAACCCCCAGTTTATACTAAGCAGTGTGACGGGCGTATCTTGTGACAATTTGGCACCTTGTTCATGGTAGGGGATAGCCATGTCCAACATAGCTCTTGTTCTGACTTAAATTGGTATGCTGTGACATTGATAAACTATAGGCATGTCTTTCTGTCTGTCCTTTCTGCAATACTTAAAAAAAACCCTTTAAATTATCTATTACTTAAAGCCTTTTCAAGAAAGATAGCAAATATTTGGCATCATGCCCATCAAAACCACACATCATCAGGGTTTCTCAGGTTGCTTCATGACCTGAAACCTTGAATATGGACCAGATTAACCCTTGTCATGCTGAATAAAAAACCTCGGCAAAATTATAAATAAATTAAAGTGCTGAAAGCTCTGTTTTTCCTTATTTTGAGTCAGCATTTGATTTTGAAAATATAATTTCTGAAACTTTCTGGTTCAATAAAGAAAATCAGGTTGTATGGACTAAGATCAGACTGCACATATGGGCAGGCTGATGTTTGTCCATACCTCCTGCCAAAGGAGGAATATTCCGGGATCAGCATGACAAGGGTTAAAAAACAAATCATGTAATAAAAACATCATATAGGCACATTAAAAGAAATATTCCCTACTCCTGAAGTTTCATAAAGATTAAAATCATTGATATAAGACAATGATATCTCATTTGAGTTCTTTAACATGTTATTAGCCTAGCTCTGTGTCCGGTAGAGTTGTCCACAGTCTTGTCAGCCTTAAATGGGTCAATATTTTTTTCCCCTTTCAGACAGGCTGCACATGATCAAAATGTTACCTTAGTCATTCTGTATGAAATTAATTTACTGGGATAATTTGCAATAAAAGGGCTCATAGTAATGAATGATAGATAGTTGATCAATATTTTGAATTTTTCATTTCATTTACAAATCAGACTTCCAAAGAACAACTGATTGATTGAATGGAGTTTTATGCCACTTTCAACATTTTTTCTGTTATTTCATGGTGGCTGGAGTACCTAATAATGGATTCTTAGTATTTCTCTCACCAGTACTACCATCACACCCTTTCCTAGCCTCCAGCTGATTTCTCACATAGTTCTACATTTATCAACACTTAAGTGAGATGAAAATATTTGGAAAGAATGAGTGCCACTGTCTGGGATCCAAAGAACAAACAGATTTTGTGGTGGATGCAGCATGACAAGGGATAAACATACTCTTTTTTGTTATTTTTCAGCATTATTTTCCTTCATTGGAATCATTATTTATGCAGCTGAAATAAACAACAATGAAAAAGACAATTCCATTGCTGGAACACAGCTCAATAATACATTAGCCTGGAGTTTTGCCTTATGTACAGTTTCATCTTGTATAGCCTTTATAGCTACAATATTACTTGGAATCGGAATTCGACAGATTGAGAAATAAACAAGATGATAGGGCAAAAGGGCATAATTGACAGTGATCTTTCCATGCTCATTGGACCTGGACAAGGCAGTGTTATCTAAGATATTAAACAACAGGTGTGTGCAAAATAATTAATTGTACCATGATACTATTTTATTCAATATAAAAAGTTGATTTCATCATTCCATCTGGCTTTTTTTAAAAAGATATTTGTATGAGTTTGTATGTAAGAGTATAGTCAAACCTACATTAAGCACAAACCTAAGGAACATTAAAAATTGCTTGCTTTAGACAGGTGCTTGCTAAAACAGGTAAATTTCTGTGCAATTATTTCATTTGGGAATTCAGTTGGTGCTGGATTGATACAGGTTGCATGCTAAATAAAGCTGGGTTCTAAGACAGGTTTGACTGCACATGTAAATTACTTCACCTCTTAAAGCATTGCTATATCATGACTTTATTGCATAGTTTGAAAAGCTGAAGTTGGAACGTTGAAACCATCAACTCAAATGTTAAATGAAAATATCAAGTTAAGCCGACTCCTAATCTGATTGAGCATTTTATTGAGATGGATCCTTTTCTTACTTTCAGAAAGATTCCTTTTTTAAAGACAGATTTTTAACCCTTCCTGTTTTACAAAATTTTGGACCTGTCCAAATTCAAAGGTTTTGCAGACGAAAATTTGAAGTGGATTTAATTTGAAAAATAACCATTCAGTAGGGTAGAAAATAGTGTGGAAAAAGAAGAAATTGCTTGTCAGAAGCAATTTCTTCTTTTTAGTCCCCTACCGGTGTTCACACCGGAGGGGACTATAGGTTTGCCCTCCGTCTGTCCGTCCGTCCGTCCGTCTGTCCGTCCGTCTGTCCGCTCAAATCTTGATCCCGCGATAACTTAATAACTAAGCAAGCGTTTTTTATGAAAGTTGGTATATGACTAGATGGCAATGTGTAGATTATGCACATCATTTTATTTTTGTTTTTCGACTTAAATTGAGGTTGCTATGGTTACAGAAATAGTGAAAATATGGCCAAAAATGGGATCCTGCAATAAGATAATAACTAAGCAAGCGTTTTTGATGAAAGTTGGTATATGACTATATTGCAATGTGTAGATTATGTACATCATTTTATTTTTGTTTTTAGACTAAAATTGTTGTTGCTATGGTAACGGAAATAGTGAAAATATGGCAAAAAATATTGGATCCTGCGATAAGTTAATAAGTAAGCAAGCTAATTTGATGAGACTTGGTATATGACTAGATGGCAATGTGTAGATTATGCACATCATTTTATCTTTGTTCTTTGACAAAAAGTGTGGTTGCTATGGTAAAGGAAATAGTGAAAATATGGAAAAAATGGATCCTGCAATAACTTAATAACTAAGCAAGCTAACTTGATGAAACCTGTTTTAAAATGTAAAAAAAATTATAAGCCATGTTAGTCAGGGTGGTGATGCAGCAGTATTAATCACCTCCAGTGAAAGTTCTCATTTCTTACCAACAAGACTGAAGAAAAACATCTTGGATCAGACAAGGTAACTGTTATTGATACTATTTCTTGCATCTGTCTATTGCTTGCATGAATTGTATAGTGGGCACAGCAGAGACAACAACTCATGTAAGTCTTGTTTAACCCTTTCCAAAACAAGACCTGGTTTTGACGTCCCTGATAGAATTGGCGTGGGAAAACATTGAGACAAACAAAGCCGGTAGGGGACTTATGTCCATGTCCAACATGGCTCTTGTTTCACAATGTTTTCTCAATCATAAAACCACAGGCACGTAAAAAGCAGGGATTAAACAGCAAAGGGTTAAATCAATTTTTGGGGACCAAAATGTTGTATCTACAGAATTGTTCGAGCTTTAGATACAACAGTTTGGTTACCAAATGCCAATATGTGTAAGTCTCAAATGTTGTCTAGCAGAAAAATTGTGCTAATAAATGAATGAGTATCAAATGTATGTGTATAAATTATGAGCAAAATAATTGTATTATTATGTGATAGCTAATTATAATCAAAATCTGTTGTGATTTGTTAATATTTGGATTAACATATCCCTGGCTTGAAAAAATAGATTAAATTCCAAAATCTTACAGGCAATAAATTGATGAGTATTTTATTTCAAAATCAGGTGCTTTGATAGGTTGAAAATTGGATTTAACTAGCAATTTTGAGCTGCAGGCTACTGGATGAAGTCCAGTGGGGCTAATGTCATGGCTTCGTGTCTGTCATGAGTCTGTTTGTCGGTACCTTTACTTTTTAGCTCGGCTTTTTTAGGAGAATACCTGCGGTATTGCTGTAGCCTTGGTGTAGTTGTGCGAACACTTTGACATTTTGTGATATCTCTGGTTCAACTGATGGTATGCACTTGAAATTTGGCACACATGTTCACCATCAAAAAAGAAACCTATACTTTAAAGGGGGAAAAATCTAGATGCATTTTGTGCAAATTATGCCCCTTTTGTTACTTCCATTTTTTTCACCATCCCGCACTCAACACCTGAGAGTAAGCACCGTAGGCTCTTATTTCTTTTAACATCTTCTCTGAAACTACTTGTCTGAGTTCAATAAAATATCACAGGAGTGATGCTTGAGACTTGCTCTTTCAGATTTTTACTTTAAATCCTGATCAGGCTGATAACATGGGGTCTACGGGCTGTCATGTCACCAAAAACAGGTCCAATATTGTGAAACACAAAATTTTTTTTTCTCTGAAACTACTGTCAGAATTCAACCATATTTCACAGGGATGGTGCTTGGGACATGCTCTATCTGATTCCTTCTTTTAATCCTGATCAGGCTGTTCACATTGGTTGCTAGCGGCTGTCGAGTCACCAAAAAGGGGCCCCATATGGTGAAACATAAAAAAACATAAATGAAACTACAAATCAGAATTCAAAAAAAATTCACAGGAGTGATGCTTGAGACATTTTACTTTCCTTCTCTTAATCCTGACCAGGCTAATAACTTTGGACCTCCAGGCAGGCAAAACACAAAAATGGCCCATTATGGTGAAATATAAAAGAATCTTCCTCTCTGAAATAAATTGTTAGATATTAATAACCTTTGGCAGATAGGAATTTGTTGTTGTTTTGCAATCTTATTTTGTTTTTTGGAAAAGGGGGCCTGTTTGTAAAATATTTTCACCAATTATGGTTATTAAGTTACTCTTTCTACATCATTGTAGTTACGTGATATAACCTTGATGTTTTATGATGATCTGCTTACAAATAAAATACAACAATAAGCTTGAAATCAACTTGAAAGGGTAAATTGATCGACTGGGTCTCTTGTTCCTATCACTGCAATGTTTTACCTAGCTCAAATTTTAAAGCATTGAAACATATTCTTTATTGCTTATCAGTAGAATGTCGAGAAATAAGGGTACTTAATCACTTGTTAATCTCACACCAAACTAGTGAAATTACCAAAATTTATACCTTGCACTCAATTAGTTCACCCTATACAACTTTATTTGAGCCTGTGCTTGACATTTCGAACAATTTGAAATGTTCGTGAGGTGCAACACTGAGTGACCTTATCTATCTATTCAATGCATAGTGAAGACTCTGGTCAGACTGTGTGGATGCACAGACTAGTCAGAGTCTTTGCTTTGGACTTATTTGAAATTGTTGGAAATATCACACACAGGCTCATTTGAGTGGGGCCAAATAACAAATGACATCATAATAATCACACACAAAATGACATGCTTTAAAAGAATGTCCTAAAATTCCTTATTTTATCTCATTTTTGCATTAAAAAAATGAATATAACATTTATCTTGTGGCAAAGAAAACTATATATTTACTCGTGAAAATATAGTTTTTGTTATTCACTCAGACGCAACTTCTTTGAAATTGAACCAGTCTAAAAAAATTTCATCTAATAATTATTTTAATAATATTTTGTTTACCAACAGAAGATTGCTCACAAGGATTGTTTTAACTTTTGTACAAATTTGTATATTAACATTAGACAGCATTATTCATATTTGCTTGATCATATCCATTTTGTCACAAGCCTTGAGATGGAACAAAGTAACTATATTTCCTAAAATGTTGGGATATGAATTTAGGATAACAGATGAAATAATTCATGTAAGATTGCCAATGTTTGAGTTCCCATGTTTAACAAACCATCTAATTTGCATTTTTATCTTTTTATATGTCAAAATCAATAACTAAATCATAGTAATTTCTATATTTGCATCTGTCAGAAAATCTTTCTATTTTCTAATTTCATGAATTACTGAAATAAGATAGAATAGAGCTTAATTAAATTGTATCTATACATATACTAGTCAAAACTTCTAACGGGCCACTTTAAAAACAAAGATATTTTTTCTGTGGTATTGTGATTTTCTTGAATTTTTAAGCAACTTTCCAGATGATTTTGGCGAAAAGTTACCGTTTTTTCATTGACTTTAAAGCGCAACATGAGAAAAGCTCAAAAAGCTCTAAATTCACACAGAGCTCAAAATATTGTCAATGTAGCGATTTTTGCCTCATGGGTCGTTAGCTGCAACATAGACTAGGAAAAAAATTGAAAATTTTCGACAATTGTGCGCGGCATATGGCCCTAGAAGAAAGTGATAGAGCTTATGTATGCAGAAAAACGGTTCCTAGAAACAACACCTAAAACACATTTTTCTTCAAAAATGCATAAAATATAGTCTGATTATTCCCGTTGAGCTACAAAATGTAGGATATGTGAAAAAAATCAGTCTGATACATCGTTTTTTCAAACCAGACAATATTTGAGCATATTCGCTAGATAAAATGGTTTGCCGGTTGAATTTAAACACCATTTTTCCATGCCTCCTATTCTTTCTGTTTCTCCTGTAGTCAAAGGTCATACAATATTGACAATGTTACCCAGTTTTTTTCTTGGTCTGGGTTGCAGCTTACGATTTGCGTACTTTGATTTGTTGAAAGTGTAATATCCCGAGCTCTATTAAGATTTAGAGCTTTTTGAGCTTTTCTGTTATTACACATCCAAATTTGATAGCTATTGGTAAATCATAATGGAAATCTACGTACATTATGCTTAAAAATTCACACATCAAATATCATTAAAATGTTATAACTTTTAAAAAAATATCGTCATTTTTAAAGTGGCCGGTTAGGACTTTTGGCCAGTATATATTTAGGTATAAATTTTGATGAGTTTCATGTGTATTTTGGAGAAATACTATTGGTTAATGCTTGAATGCATTCAGGAAACTTAATAAAGGACTATCCAGTCAAAGAAGGTTAAAGCCATATACTATTTTGAGGACTCAGGGTAAAACAATTGTAAGTGCCTATAAATTTATAGGTACTTACAAAAGTTTTGCTTAGACCCATCAATTTGTTCTGTGATTTCTTTATAGATTTCATGCATGGATCTATGGGTTTAGACTGGGGATTTGATCCACCTGAAATTACAATAAAGATATTGCAATGTTATTAAGTTGGAAAATCGGAAAAATTAAAGTATCATTTGGCCAGTGGGCTGGAAAAAAGTTCTTACTACAGCTTTTGTTTAAGCTGAAAATACAATGTTTTGCTTCTGCACTGGAGAATACAATTAGTATTAGAAGAAAGTTTTATTTTTGGTTGTTCTAGAAATATGAAGCATTTCACTGCATTAGTGCAAAACAGTTTTGGACATATACTTTGATTTTTCTTTATAGAAAGATGGGTAAAAATTCTAGATATTTTACACTTGATAAGCAGGGCATTTTGAAGTGTGACAGTTTGTACATTTTAGTCATTATTTACAGCTAGTACCATTTGTATTATATAGAGAAGTTGCCTTTTATATACTGCTGTTTGTTATACATTTATATTACATATCATTTTATGAAAAGCATTGGCAATAAATATATCATTTTTAGTAAAAAAAAGAGATAAATATTTTTGTTGGTTTTGTATTACATCCAGCCAAGAGTTGTGGAAATCCAGAATCTTTCTCACTTGTTCATGGACAAAATGAAAGCAAACTTTTCACATTTTATTCGCCCGTCAAAAGACGGGAGTTATTTTGTGATCACCCGTTGTGTCCGGAATCCAGGATGCGGCGCCCACGTATTTGTCCAGAGCTTTAATCTGTTACCTTATGTCCGATTGACTTGAAACTTTGGCAGTTGTGTTCCTCTCGGAATACGGAGTGCAGTGCGCAACCTTAGCTAACTTGATTTTCGAGTCATTTCCCTTTGCTTTTATTAATACTTTTACATAAAGCATATAAAAGACGTATCTTGTGACACGATAATGCATTTCTAATTTTGATGTGCCCAGAAGATTTCCACAGATGATCGGAAGGCATTAAAGATTTTCCCCAAAAAACGTATAGACCGAAGTAAAACTAAAGCCGAATAGACCAAAATTTCTACACTTACGTTTGAGGTACTTTCAGCTTTGCGGAAGAGTTCTAATCATGTTCCAAATGGGTTATGGATATTCAAACACTTAAAGCGACCGTTATAAACGTTCCTTCACCGCAAGCAAAGTCTCTGAAAAGGTTGTGACACTATTAAACTAATAAACTAAAATTGTTTATTGAATGTTAAGTTGTTGAAACCATTGAAACGATTCAAAAGGGTTTGAACATCACAGAAATAATTAAGAAATCTTCGACAATTTACTGGTACATATGCCATCAAAATGACTTATCTTTTAATTATCATAAAATATTGTTTTAATCGACCCTTTAAGTCATTCCACAAAACATATATAATGCCGTTTGCGACCCGACGTCAGGAAACGTGTGATGACAACATATTTACATATGTAAACAACGTTGCTTAACATTCTTGCTCATTTGCATAGTTATTCTACTAGTGTAATAACAACCGTGTAATATCTAAAATATTCGACGGGGTTATTTCACTCTCTCGACGTAGGTTATATTATAATTATCGGTAGTTTCACAGCAGCCATGAATCTCTGAACATTCGTTCTTTTAGAACCATTAAATCCATTTGTCCTCGGATATGAACATTTGAGCCTGACCCTGAAATTTCAAATTTTTAACAGTAGCTTCACATGCGCCCAAAGGTAAGCACATGAAAAGCCTGTGAATCTGCACAGTCTTACTAGAATTTTAAGTAAGTCCACCCCTGATGAAAATATTAAAATCGGCTAGATTTCGGGATGCGTCGTGTGACATCGTTACACATCGATTTTAATCGAACATTTTTGACGTTTTTACATCATTGTTGAAGCAGTACTAAAATGTCGCAAGTACAGATAGGCACTTGCGACATTTAAGAACTGCTATGATGTAGACTAATCACTAAATTTCGACCATATTATATTCCGCTAGTAATCTATAATGAAAATGATAATCACCCGAGGGAAAAAAAGGGGGGGGGAGAAAATGAGTCATTCCGATTTCAAATTTATTAGGGGTGGACTGCCTTAACTAAAGACTCATTTGAACAGATGACGTCTTAACATCACTCAGTGAGGATAGCAGATTTTCATGGAGTATTTTGTTTGTATTTGCTGACAATATTTTTTCAGCGTGAAACTACAACTATTTTGGTCAACCATCGAAGAAATGTTTTATGCACCCGCATCGTTCAGAATGGGCGTTAAGAACGGAATTACTGGTGTCGATAGTCTGCCCAGAACATAAGCCGCCAATTCAACCATTTTACTTCAATTAACAAAGAATTGAAAAGTTCAATTGTCATGTTTTGCATCGAGGTATAGGTCGAAAGTTATCATTTCTCCGGTGATATAGAGGATAATTGTTTGTTTCAGTGTAAGATTAATTTTTTGTTTATTGAGTGAACACAAACCTATTATTTAACGAGTAAAATATAGTTTTTGTTGTTCACGTAGATCTAATGAAATATTCATCGATCTTAAAAATAACACGAAAAAAAAAAACACCCCAAACGATTATTCGATTTCTTTAATGCAAATATGGGTCGGAACATGAATTCTTTGAACAAAATTTTATTAAAGCGCGTTATTTTGCACTTGATGACCCATATGTTTATTTGGCCCGCTTAGATAACGTCAAATAGTGTGGAATGAACGAAAGCAGAAAATAATCGTATACTTATCGTATTTTAACTGGTTTGTCAGTGACGTTATCAAGTGATTATCTACCATTACTCTTCGATAACCAACCGAAAAGCATTTAAGAAAACTCGAAAAAGAGTCAACCTCTTATTTCCATTTAAGTCTTTACTTGGAGCAAATCTTGTCAAGCTGTCTAGAGAGAATGGAACAATTATGCTGAACACTGTTGATCTGTTTTGAAATTAAATTCTACGATGCATCTAATTTTATCCTAAATGTCTTCAGTATGTCAGCGTCACTGAAGCCTTCTGGTCATTCGGAACATCACTCGGCCATTTCCGTCAGCTGCAACAGACCTCAGATCAATCGGGAACCCTCAGCGATTCTACGGAATAGACCTCGGGAATAATACGGGCGCTGCCATGAAAGCGCGTCATTTCGCAGGTGGGTTTATATGACGTCACAAACACAACTGAGGATGACGCTGCGAAAAGCAAAATCAACGTAAGGTAAAAATTGGGCATATTATGATTTGAAAACAAAACGCAGTGTTTTACTGCGTTTTGGTTTCAAATTATAAGACGCCCAAATGATCTCCATGGGCGAACTGAAATCAATAAATGAATTTGCTTTTCTTCAACCGCATTAACCTAAGTACCACCAGGAGCCGAATTACCGAAAAAACGACACAAAATTACTACACTTACGTCCGAGGTACTTTTCAGTTTACGGAAATGTCCGAGCGATGTTCCGAATGACCTCGGATGTATGTAAGGCGGATGGGTATGTAACAAAATTGTGCATTTTGTAAGGCGGAAACAGAGTAAGAAAAACTAGCGCGGAAACATACAGCGCTACCTTTAGATTTATATTTTTGCAGTAAATAACGGCTGAAAATCTTAATTTTTGAGAATGATCTCAAAAATTAAGATTTATCAGCCGTTATTTAAGAATATTAAGATATTTATATAAGGACACGATGATTTCACGTTAGTGACTTAAACGAGTAGCGTTGACGACGTCGAATGTTTTCACTCAAAGTTTTGAGGGCTAACGCCTTTTTATTTACTGACGTCACCAAGTTTTCCAACATTTTCCAATAATTTTTAAAAATAGCCTGTCTATGTACATCCGAGGTTTTGATCGTGAGATTGGCCGAGTGGTGTTCCGAATGGCCCTCTGGTATGGACATTGAAGAGTTAGGAATTTCTGACCAGGGCCATTCAGATAATCGCTTAGACTATTTCGTAGAATCGCCGAGTAGACCATATAACGACGTCTTTGCGGAATAATAACGACGTCTTTGCGGAACAAAAGCTGAAGACGCGCGGGCATCCATTTCCGCGTTCGAATTATAATCACGATAGAATTTTCGACTCGAATCATCAGATGACTACACCATCGTGAAAATGCAGAAGTGTTTTTTAAGGAATACATAAAGTTGTCCGTCTATACGCAATAGGCTTACTCTTTGCGCCCTTCTGTTGAGGCCTAGCCACGTGGACGAATTCTCATCTGATTTTTGAACCCCGTACTCTAGTTACTCAAAAGAATCCATCATTTACACCAATAAGTTTATGAAATAGTCAAACATTTGAAGATCAAATCCTCACAAGATACGGGTACAGTTTCTCCCGTGATGTTTGATAACGTTCCTTCATATCTAGGTTAAAATAAATGTGACCCGTCATATAAAAAAGGATCTGGGAACTTCGTAGAAAACAAATGAACAAGAGATCGGTTTTAGTTCAGGCCAACCGAAGGTCGTATCTAAAAATTCTTTCACAGTAAGGTAGAATGATCATTCGGGATTCAGAAAGTGGTCAGAGTGTGAAGAAATTCGATTCTAGTCAGTCTGCGCTATCTGCGCAGTCTGACTGGGATCGAAATTTTACGCATTACCCGTATGGTCCCTTTTCGACAGACCGGTTACAAATACTATCTGATGAGTTAGCCCTTACAGTCAGTGTAGCCCTAACCCCGGTGGTATTTGGACACTCGGTGAGGCTGAAAAAGGTAGCTTTTCTCTTATTTTTCATTTCGCGATTCGAGCAATCGAATTTGGGCTTGTGCTTGCATTTCCGAGACTTTCATGTCAATTGTGTGCCTGCCATTTACGCACATTACGCACATGCGCAATAAGATTATCTCGTTCAAAATCATCGTTGGTGAATGATCAAAATCTATATGTAGTTACGATGTTATGGTCACTCACCGAGGATAAATGTCTGTATTTTTCCTAATTTCACTTTTATTACGTACGTACGTGTTGTGCGTAATTGGTAGACAAGCCCTTACATGTTTACGCGATCCTTTTTGGGTAGCTTTTTTTTTCACACAGTTCATTAAAATTGTGTGTATGTATGTTGTTTTACGCCGCTTTCAACAATGTTTCAGTTACATCGCGGAGGATGGAGCAACTAATAGATTCTTTGATTTTGAGCTGGCATTATCAACAGTTAGAATCTAACTGTCAAAAGTATATGTGAAGCCTCTGATCAGCCTGTGTGGATGCACAGTCTGATCTCAGTCCTTAATTATTTCGAAATGATTGGAATGGTCACATCCAGGTTCATAAAGGAATAAAGCTGCTTATATAGTTAGAAACATCGGGAAATTGACACGATGAATGATTTTGAAATGATTATGGAATTGAATTGAATGAATGTGTCTAGCAAAGTTTAATTGAGGTAATCGAATATAATTCAAGATGATCAAAATAAGCGACATTTTTTACCCCCTTAATAAAATATACGAAATGTTCTGTTTGTGGGTCTTTGTTGACCGATCGGACACTTTATAATTCACACCAGCCAATAAAATCGTAAAATAATTTGATCGATTTTAATTAAATATTGATAGATCCGAACGATTTCGAAATGTTTTCATGTGATTTCGGAGCGTTTTTGATCGATTTAAGTGAACATTTTTTTCTTATAAATGAATGGAGCGCTGAATGAGTGATACTGAATGGCTTTGATCGCAGTGAGTGTCAATTACACGATGTTTTTAACTGTGCGCGATAAAAATGTGAAAAGGGCGAAAAGGGATCATTTAGATAGAGCGTACTGTGTGTCGACATTGACTAGTCAGACTGTGCAGACTGTGAAGGCTGCTTAGAATACAAACTTCAAGAACTTTGACTGGTTTTCCGAATCGTTAATGTTTTTTCTACCGCCCTGTAAACGAATTTTGGTAATGCGGCCCCTGGTTGGCCTTAATTAGTGTTGATCTCCTTATCAATTATTTTTCTAAAAGAGTTTGCAGATGATTCCTTACTGCGTGACGGGCCAGGTGCGCATATTACTAACCTTGATATTGAATTCGCCGCCGTCATAGCGCATTTGGTAGCGCGTCGGACTATCAATCTCGATGTCCCGGGTTCGATCCCCGACGGTGGCACTCATTCTTTCCGACTATTTATCTCTCACCAATGGGTTGGTAATCGTAGACCTATGTTAGATAGCAGCTGGAGGCTATGGAAAGGGTGTGATGGTTGTACTGGTGAGAGAAATACCAAGAATCCATTGTTAGGTGCTCCAGCTGCCGCGATATAAATGAAACAATGATGAAAGCAGCGTTAAACTCCATTCAATCAATCAATCATTGATATTGAACTCATCTTCAATAAAACTCGTACACAATCCACAATATTGTCTCTCCAGTTTTTTATAATATCATTTGAGCCTTGCGTGACATTTCCAACAATTTCACATGTGCGCTTTAGCAAAGCTTCTGGCCAGCTTGTGCAGCCGCATAGTCTGACCAGAGTCTTCACTTTGCACTTTTTTGATAGTTAAGATCTTAATTGCTCTTTTGGCAGTCAGAATACAATGCTTACTGCAATGTGTCTTTGTCGACACAGATCAATTTTTTACCTTGCGCACATGTAAAATTGTTTGAATTGTCACGCACATGCTCATTTATCTTGTACGTCCGAAATTGAAGTTTTTTCATTATTATCATAAATGAATGCATTATCGTCACTTATGTTGATATCCTTTTTTTGCTTTTTCGCGATGAAAAAACAGTAGGAAAAAGCAAGTCCCGAAATTATCGTCGATTTTCTCTGCGCACATTTTCATACTCTTGAAAAAAAGTTCAGTTAAAAAGAGGTCATACTGAAATATTTTATTTTCATCAAGTACAAACTTTGACATTTCGCTGTTTCATTTGAAGCCAATGTTCAAGGGATTTTCGTGAAATTGACAAGGTGAATGATTTTGGATTGAAATTGAATGAGTGCGATGAATGGGTTTTGAGTGGAATAAAAGGGAAATAACCCAATATCACTTAGTTTGTTCAGGATGAAAATATAGCCATGGTTATTATCTCCCTTGAATGAAATACGCATGCAAGTTCTAAAAATAGCTTCCTTTCTCTTTAAGGACCAATCAGACGCTTATACGAGGGTTGTTAAAAAATTATCGTATTTTGCCTCGAAAGATTTTATTTTTGAAGCAATCAAAATAAATTTGGTATCATTCGCTGTCGGAATTCAATCTACATATGGTTATGTAAATTTGATATAGTTTTGGAACATAGCGCGCGCGCATATGTCATGTAAAATGCCAAGGAAACGAGTACCCGGCGCAGCAGATAAAATAATTCATATATTTGGTCTTCGTTTGTAAATATTCTTTCTTTTCTAACTGTTGAAACATTTGAAAATTAATTGTGTTGCTGGAATTAGTATTACAAACGCCTTGTCTTAATTTGAAATTATTTGATCGTAGAGTTTTTCGATAAGGTTGGGTTAAAATGTGGCGGGGTAATTTTTTCGGAACGTTTTAGACAACGTCAGCTGAATGCTCGAAATTTTGATCTTCAATTATTATATTCGTTATCCACAAAATAACGAAAGACATAAACCAAACACTTGTTACGCTGAAAGGGAATGGTTCGTTATTCCAAATGCTTAATTTTCATCGGTGAAGACGTTTCCATGCCCCGTGAGATAAGAGGAAGAACGGACAGAGAGAAACTTGTAAAAGCAATTGTATGGACGTCAATTGCCGAGTCTCTAGAAGATATAGGAGATTAACCAATGGTTACCTTTCTGAGAACTTTGATGTCGTACCATTCGATTTTACCTTTATACAAACTATGAAAGCGCAGCTTAATTACAGGAACACTGAATTCATCCTTCTTCCATGAATAACGAGTTGTGACAAGCTAAATTACATAACACAAAATGTCTCAATTATCGACAACGTCGCTAGCGTCATGTATTGTGCGCCGCCACCTTATACCTATGTACTTTTGTTTGCGTGTGAATTGAATATACATCGTTCAACTGCTTTAGGTTTTTGCAAGTTTGATAATATAAAGAGTCGCATTAATATGAGTATACTTTTTTTTCACTAAGCGATAAATCAGTGATGATTAATTGATCTAATCCGGATAAATATTGAACATCCCTCGTAATTTCAATTATGTCAGTGAAATCGCGATTTTTTTTCTAGTTATTTAATTTTGAATGTATTTGTTGGTCCTTGCAGTAATTTTGAGCCTTTTAGAATGGTCAGAGCGAGTGTTTGAGTGAATGAATGGAGCGCTGAGTGAATGATTTAAAATGGTCTTGATCCGAATAAGTGTCAATTTCACGAGTTTTTAGCTGTTTTCGGTTAATAACATTAAGAAATTAACTCCCATTCCGATCAAACATTTTTAATCGCTTACTAATTCACTCTAAACACTTACTTAAACCATTAAAAACGCTTAAAAAATAAAAAAAATAACTGAAAAAAATAAGATCAACAGCAAAATTCAAAATGATTATTCTAGAAACTATCACGATTTTACTGACAAAATTGAATTTATAAACGTCTGATTGGTTCTTGAAAAATATGAAGCTATTTATAGGACTTATATGCATATTTTATGAAAGGGGGATAATAAATAACGTTTATTTTATTTACCCTGAATAAAATTAGCGATAATGGATTACCTTCCTTAAAATTCACTCAACACTCACTCATCAAACTCATTCAATTTCATTCAAAAGCCATTCAGAAATTGTTCACCTTGTCTATTTCACGCCGTTCCTAACTGTATTTAACGACTTCACTGTTAGTTATATAATTTCAACTGATAAACTCTGTGACCTTTTCGTCAGATTGGTCTTTATCGTAATGTCTTACCAAAGAAAAAATGTGAGTATATTGTTCATCTTGTATTTAAATTCAGTAAAATTAATATAACTTACGTTTTTATGGCCCCTAACGCGAAAATCTGTCTTTTTCTTGAAATGGAAAGGAGAACTCCAACAAAGATTGCGGTTTGAAAAAAATGTTATGTAGGGAGGTAAAAAAACAACACCGAATATAGTAGAGAATATAATAACGTTTAAGGGCGAAAGGTAAAAACCTTGGACATACTACAGGCAGCGTTGTATGACGAGAATCGAACCTTTCTGAACAACTCGCATTGTCCCATTGTAACCAAAATGAATCACATTCAATTCTACATTCTTTTATTTGTATGGGATCTAATGTCAACTTCAAAATTATTGCAATTTTATCGCATCGGTTGTTGCACGTACAAATAGTTTCCTGTCATTTCTTACACCAGAACAACATAACATATCTTCTGAGCAAGTTACTCAATTTGTTTAACCCTTTCCTGTTTTACAAAAATGTGGACCTGTCCAAATTCAAAGGTTTTGCAGACGAAAATTTAAAGTGGATTTAATTTGAAAAATAACCATTCAGAAGGGTAGAAAATAGTGTGGAAAAAGAGGAAATTGCTTGTCAGAAGCAATTTCTTCTTTTTTCACAATGTTTTCTCAATCATAAAATCACAGGCACGTAAAAAGCAGGAATTAAACAGCAAAGGGTTAAACTATCCGACAGTTGTCTGCCACAAAAGGTGATAATTATAAATATGTGCTGGATGCTCGGAAAAAGTTTTTGGTTGTACGACAGATAGTTATATGAGGATTCTACAGTAATGTGCTTCTATCGCTGGGATATCAATGAAAAACTAGTGAAAACGGCATTAAGCATAAGTTAATACTGAAACAAATTGAGTACATGCATTAAATTTCGATGACCGAATGCAATCCAAACTCTACCAAACAAGAATAGGTTAAAGTAAAGACATTTTATGGATGTACTTGGAAATAATTGGTTAAGTTTTTGAGTCCCTGCTAGGAAAGTAGACTATTCTTTGATTTTTATTATGTTAAAAGTGAGATTATTCTTAATATTTACAGCTTACCTTGAGCACAACTTGATCAAGGTGAGCTTTCATGGCGACCTTTTGTCTGTCGTGCATAGGAAGTAGTCATTAATTCATTAACATCTTCTCCTCGGTAACCAATGGGAATACTTTAGGCAAACCTGGCAGTAATGTTCCTTGGGTGCCCTTTCCCAGGACTTGTGCGTGAAACTTTGCTTGACCCCCAAATTTTGGCCTGGCATTTTTTTAATCACAAATTCTTCAAATATATCCTTTCCAGTAACTAATGGCCTGCTATCAACCCAATTTGGCAGATATGACCTTTAGGTGACCTTTTTTAAAATGTTCATGAAATTTTGATTGACCCTCAAATACGGACTTTGCAGGGCGGCGCAGTTTTTGACCCCGACAACTTTAAACATCTTCTCTGTAGACTAAGGGCTGATTTCCAAATGTTCCTTATGAGAACCTTTTTAAAACCTGTTCGTGAAATTTCGATTGACCACCAAATATGGATGTGTTAGGGTGGAGCAGTTTTTGACCACGATATCTAAATTATCTTCTCCTCTGTTACCATAGGATAGATGGAAATAATCATTGGGAAACCACCTCTAATTGCGGGCTTGGCAGGACGGGATAGTTTTTGACCTTGAAATATTATTTTTTTTCATGAATTTTTTGCCACCTATATGTGGGCATTTCAGTGTTGGGTTTATTGTGACCCTGAAATCTTGTAACATCACATTTTCAAGAATGAGTGGGTCAATTTTAACTTAACTTGACCTGAATGTTCTTTAGATGATTCTTTTTCTAAAAATAATTTCCCGAAAATATGATTGGCACCAAAGTATGGGCATGGCGGGGTAAGTCTTATTTTGACTTTGAAATCATAAAATGAGACTTTCCGCACAAACTCTGAGGCAAATGTCTCACTTTTTTATTGGAAGTTTATTCTAATATATCTTATAATATTCGGGTGAGCGATTGATGCCCTCTTGTTTGTATAAAAAGTTAGATATCATCTGATTGAAGGCAATGCGAAGTATATCCAAATAGCCACATTGGGCTCAACATCAGAAAAGAATTGAAGAGACAGTTTTACATAGTCGTCAATTCTTTACTAAAGTTTACTAAACGGACTCACATCGTATCAATTTGAGAGATTTTGCTACTTCCTTTGGAGTCCCAGACGTGAAAAAACTTTGCTTATTCACCGTCATATATAAAAAAATTTCATATCAAGAGCTGTGAAACATGTGATTCTTTTGACACGGCTGTAAATAGCAATGTCATCTGTTGAACCGCCGACGACCAGACCGCGCACAATGTATGGCCAAGTTAACATTAAACCTATAAATATCGTCACTAGTGACTATAGATGGACAACTTTAAGGGACTGACCTAAGGTCAATTTTGTTTAAAACAATATGTACAAAAACGATCTTTGAAGAACCGCTCAAACTAAAAAACAAGAAAAAACACTCAAATTTGTATTCCTTTGTGAGTAGTCACGTGGTCAGGATTTTAGCACTTTTTCAAAGTTGGAATTGTTTCTTTTTCTCTTTTTTAGGGGGGGGGGGGGGGGGCAAAAATGGATAATACCTCTACAGGATTTACACAATCTTCGTATGGTTATTTGGCCGTTATAATTAGGTGCAAATGAAGCTAGTTATATTTTGCCAGACAATCGAGTTTGAGCCTGTGTATAACTTTCCAACAATTTTATAGATCTGTGCGTTACATGGGCATACATTATGCAGCTTAGACAACCACGTAATTCATGTAGAATACTAATTGTTTACAAGAAGAGGGTTTGAGATCTTATCTAGCTACAGTGTGCTTATCGAAGACTCAGGTTCGACTGCACAGGCTGGCCTGACGCTCTGCTTTGCACTGATGTGAAATGTTTGGAAATGTTACGCACAAGCTCATTTGTCTTTTCTTCACTTTCAAGCGTATACAGTTCATCATGATGTTTCGGACTCTCCTCCTGGCGTGTTTGGTGGGTGCCAGTCTACAGCAGTGTAACCCGGATGATTGTAAACTACCGAACTGTAGATGTTATGATGACCCAAAACCACCGGGCGATCTGCCGGTAAGTGTTGTTATATGAAAAGTCTTGCCACAATTCCAAAACTTTAGAAAGACAATACTAAACATATAAACATTTTCATGAGTAAATAAAGCACATATTTTCAGTGGGTACTTACGTCGCTGTTCTGATTCAAATTGACCATTACGTATAACAGTGGAAAATCGATATCTGTTACATGTATTGTGGCTTTATCATATAACTATACAAATATCCGTATGATAACATCCCGCATGATATTTTTTATGTTATCACATAGTTATTTTTAGAACAATGATATAATGCGGTTATCTTTAGAAACTTGCATTTCTGTTAGAAACACCGATGAAAACAAGACAAATAAAGGTTTAAGATAAATATAATACGTACTTAGTGTGTTGCATGAATACATATCTAACTAGGTTGAGATAATTGATAATTGTCTCGGCAGAGCCTCGGCAATTTTCAATTCTCCCAACCTCGTTAGATATTTTTTCTCATACCAAAGACTAAGTGCGTATTATTTATATAGTAAATAATTTTATTATATTGCACATGATTATCACCGATCTTATTATTAATTACTTTTGTTATCCAATGATCTCATGTTGAAGTCATGAGCATTCAATTTCAACAAACCCTTTCCAAACGACACTAATATGTTTGTTAATTTTGATCGCCATGGCAACTAAATAAGCTGACAACACAAGTGATTTATTCTTTTAATTTTACAATTATCCATTTGTTTTTAAGTCATAGATTGTACACTGCTTTATTCAAGAATATAAGATTTTATAAAAACAAATGTTGTTTTCATTTTAAAACCCACCTTCCAACGAATTCCAGTCGTTTCTCACACCGGTCAAACCACAATATTCCATGCCATCAGCTGCTTAATTTAAATATTTATCATTCAACTATGGATATTGCTTGTCCCCATGACATTCACTAAATATGTCTCGTTAAACTTTATAGTGCAATTGAACGAAACCACGACCCACAAAATTAAAATTGTTTGAACCAATGCATAACATTTCCAGAATCACTGTAATATCTTTACTGTTTGTTCCAAAGGAGCTGATCTTTACTTGGTCTAATTATCTCACAGGTAGACGAAATCCCACAAATCATCATGGTTTCGGGAGAAGGGACCATCAATTTTGAGAATGTCGAGTATTATAGGCTTATATTTCAGGTATGTATCTTAGTTAAGAACCTATCGGGTCACGTCGATGTAGAAACAAGTTTTAGAACTTTGACATATTTCTCGAATATGCTCTCAAGCTACAAACGTAGAATGTACATTTTTGATTTTATTTTTAAATACCACTTGCTTAAATACTTTGTCACAGGTTCTCTTTGGCGTCGTTTCAGGAAAATACCCATGTCTTGTTTGTCCAAGATTTGACAAATGAAATGTTGAAATATATGGGTCCTCAAATACATAAGCAAATCAAAATTGCACCAGCAAGACTATTTCGAACAGCACTTGTACCATGTAGAAGTTAAGCGGTGACCATAGACTACAATCAGCATGCACAAACGTACACTACCTGTTAACTCCTTTAAATTATAATGGGAAAACTTGATTTCACTGTTTAAAATGCACCCAACAACCGGAAACAAAAGTGAATTTCAACGGGATAAGAGTTGATTTTGTTTGTGCGGGGTTTATCGCCGCTTCAAATAATCTTTCAGTCATATCGCGGCACCTGGGGCACCTAATAATGGATCCTTGTATTTCTCACTACCTTTACAACCTCTTCCTAACCTAAAGCTGCTATCCTACATACTTCTACGATTTTCAACCCATCGATAAGGGTTGATGTATAAGGGTTTACATGCATAATTTTTCCTCTGCAGATAAGTAATCCTAACGGCTGTCCAGCCCGGGGAACGTTCTTCGTCCAAGATAAAGACTCGGATTATCTCCTTATTAAATCTCTGTATGACGATGGTAATGAGATAGGAATCAACTCTGCTGACGGTACCACTCCTGGCACATCATCTGACTGGATACAGATGCTCAAAAGTATTCTTTGTTGTTATTATCTTTTATCTTATAACTATACAATTATCCGTGTGATAACATCCCGTATGATATTTTTTATGTTATCACATAGTTATCTTTAGAACAATGATATAATGCGGCTATTTTTTAGAAACTTGTATTTCAGCTAGAAACACCGACGCAAACAAGACAGAATATAGGTTATAAGATAAATATAATACATACTTAGTGCATTGTATGAAAAAAAATATCTGACTCGGTTGTGAGAATTGATAATTGTCTCGGCAGAGCCTCGCTAATTATCAATTCTCCCAACCTCGTTAGATATTTTTTTCATGTAATACACTAAGAACGTATTATATATTTACATTTTGTCGAAAACCGAAGAGTCCTAAATTATAAAGCTTTGGTCATACTCAACTCGGAATAAACTCAAGCTTCATCACGGGATTAAAACTGCGGTTTTACCCCAATGCTAAAATGATTGCATGAAAATGAAATGTGATATTAGTTAAATGATTTTACGAATGTAGTAAGACTTTTAGCGCTTTCCAAGTTAAGATAACACTTTTCAACGATTTCGTTGTAAGAGTAAGTTCTTAGTTGAACTGGAAACAGCCCTTATAATCTTTGGCACAGAAGAGATAGGTGTAAAAAATTGGGAGAGTGTTCCATGGTCAATTTTCTCCATATTCATAATACTATACCATGCTCTATTCCATGATCACTCACTTAAATAAGTATATAAATAAGTATATCTTTAGATATATATTCAAGCGTTATACAATCCCGTACACCACCGTAAATCAAAAAATGTTTGGACGAGGAAATTATATTATTTCTTGTTATATTTATATAGTGTATTAAATAATTAATCATGGGACACGTTGCAAAATCCTTGTAGGATAGATAATTTTCGCAAAAGAAAAAAAACAGTAATTTGATGCATTTAATATATCACTTATCCTTGATCTTTGAGTTACGAGAAGCTCTGATTCGAAAGAATATGCTATTTCTACAGATATTCAGACCAAACTACGAGATGCCGGAGTTGATCCTAAAGATGTCCTCGGTGTTCGAGTTCCACAGCTAGCTATTGGTGGAACAGATGAATTTATTGGTGAGTATAGTATATACAGGCATCCATTATTTACGGACAATTTCACAAATATTCCAATACGCTAGGATAAGTAAACCTAGTAAGAGATAAAGAGATGGAGGATAACAGTTTCTATTTGTGTGAGTGTAACATAGATAAGTACAGATATATTCTTACGAGCTGGGCATCCAAGAGTGTAAATGTAGCTTTTGCTGATCACTCAAAGAAAGATGTACCAATTCTACACGAAAAGCACATCATTTCGCTACTTCTTTAATTAAAAAAAATGAGACAATAAAAAGAAAGAAATTAAAACCATTGGACTACTTCTATTAAAGCATGCCATTTTTCACGTGATTGCTAGGCAAGGTCATGACGTTATTGCTATAATATGGGCATCGATTAGATAACGTCAATTGGGTGAAATTAAAGAAAGCAGGATTAAACCTCTTGGTATTTCGTTGACCAGTATGGCGTTGAAATTACCAAAAGTAATTCAACCGAAATTTACGATAAAATCTATACGTGTATTTTCAAAACTGAGATCTGACGTTGCGCCACTCGTGAAAAGAATAACGTCTGTTGTTCACTCGATTAAATATTTATCGATCTTACACTGAAAAAAAACGAGTATCCTCTATATAACTACAGTTTTCAAAACTTTTCGATCCCAGACCACGACACACATCCTTCACGACATTTGACTCTCAACAATGGGTTTATTATCATAAATTTAATTGGGGTAAGCAGCTGGAGCCCGATGGCTGTCGAAGTTCCGGTAAAAAAAATCATTAAATTCGTTTATTACTGAAGGAGCAGCTCCGTTAACAAGAAATTGACGTATGGACGTACAGACCGATGTCGGGAAGTAAGGACGTAGAAGTCCACATTCGGCGGTATTAAACAAACAATTCATTCTAACACGAAGTTACAATGTTTCTGTTTTTCCTGCAGGTATCGGAGCACAGGGAATGTTGTATGACACCTCATGCACGAGTGTCAGTATGTCCGAGAAAGCTTCCTTCATTTGGCCATATACTTACAACACGGTGCCGGGACCCAATTGTGATAACGGCGTGGAACCAGACAAAGAGTTTGATGGTAGGTCTTCCTTTTGGTCAATTAGATTTATTTCCAAAGACGATACTATCCTTTCAAATAATTTTTTTTTTTTTTTAAAAAATCGAAATTTTTCGTCGATGAAAGATCATAACATCGTAACTTCAGCTTGATTATGCTGTAGTTACAAAAGTATATCCATAGAGGTAGACGTAGGATGATAGGATTCTTGCTATCCATATAACTTCAGACAAATGTAGATTTTTTTATTTCTTTTCACGCTTCTGAATTTTAAATGGGATAAGCCTATTTACTGTCTTTGCAGGTAAATGGGAAGTACCTATCTCTGATCTTCATGATTTGACACCAGACGCTCTACCCTGCGTTGTACCTTCAGCTTGTAGAAATATTACAACAAAGAGGGACGCCTTTGATCTCTTCTTTACAGCGTAAGTATGACATGCTCGGACTTTTAGTATACCCGTATAAAGTCGTACATGCTGAAAGAAAAGACGTTCATTTTTTAAACGTTTGAAACTTTGAAATGTTTTAAATGGATGTATGGATATGTGTCCGTTAACCACTGAAAATAATTAGTTTTCTTTACATAATCTTCTATTTCAGTTTTAACGACCATTACAGCGGAAGTAGAACACCAATGCACGTGATCGTGGACCCAGCTTGGGCCAAAAATACCGACTTTAGAGAGGGAACCATTGAGTTTCTACAATATGTTAGAGCTGCTTTTGGGGTAATTGATATAATTTCGTGCTGTTCAATTTACTCGTTGATGCTTTTAACTTCTAATTCGCAAAATTATGTATTAAAGCGGCGCGGATGTGAATTTACCTAAAATGCATGTAATCTCTTACAAATAAAAAAATATTTTTCGTCTTTTTTTTTGTAAGAAAAGAAAAAGACCGAATGAAGAGTTAAACATCTTTGGCAAATAAGTGCTTGCTTAATATAAGATTGAATACTAAATATATGTATACCTGAAAATAATTCACACACACTTTCAGTGCTGATGGACACTTCTTTTTTATTAAAGGGGCATGAAATTTACAGTCAAACAACACCGAATAAACAAATTTTAGATCCAAAAGTTTAAGTGAGTGATCAAAGGTCGATTTTGTCTATACTTTTATGGACAAAATTGACCTTTGATCACTCACTCTAAATTGCGGGTCTATAGCAATATCTTAATAATACAAAACCCATGCACGTGTTTCTTTTCAAATAGTTATATCAATGCATATATTACAAAATAATCAAGTATTTAGCTATTTTAACCCTCCGAGACAAACTTCTTATTTACAAACCTTGTATGCTCAAACTATTGCGTTGGAGTATGAAACAAAATACTTTTTAACTATAGATTCACAAGTTTAATTGAGTGATTAAAAGTTACTTTTGTCTATACAGTATGCAGAAAAAATGACCTTTGGTTGCTCATTCAAACTTGTGCATCTATATTAGAATACACCATTTTCATACACACATCAAAACTTCAACATCTTTACAACATAATGGCGTAAAATGCCTATATGAATTAAGAAGAAATTACATAGAATTTCATTAGCAAAAAATTCATATGTCTTGTCTTTCAAATGGGTACTTAGACCGCTTCGCCCATTTTTAACTAAACGTCATCTTTAGCGCGCACGTTGATTCTTTCTACGTCATATAACCCACGCGCTGTTATGTGAAATTCTCCCAACGACAAATTCATTACTTTTCAATTAATTTTACATCCAGAAAATGTTAAAATACGATTTTATACGTAAAAAAGGGTAAAAAAAAAACTAGTTTAAGAACTGTGATCGAGTTATAATGGATATTTTCGCTATTATGTGTCGATGAATAAAGTCTGATGGGAGGAGTTATACCCAAAGCAAAATCCTCGAGCTCCCCCCTCGGATTTTACCTTTTGCATATAACTCCTCCTCCATCAGACTTGATTCATCGACACAGAGAAAATGAAGTTATTTCATCAACATTTATCGTTTCAGAATAACGTGTGGATAGTACCAATTACTAAAGCTCTACAATGGGTTCAAGATCCTACCCCAATCTCAAATCTGACGGACTTTAAGCCGTGGTCGTGTTCATGATGCTGATGTATTCCATTATATTTCATGATTCGATTTCTAATAAAAAGTTTATCAATTCATAAAATAGTTTCGAAAGACGAACAAACCTTATTTCAAGAATATTTGTCTTCATGTTTGCACGAACTTCAAAGAGTTAGCGCAAATTCTTGTTAGTGTCCATGTACTTAATAGTCGCTTACAATAGATTTGTACTGAGAAAATAAGTATTTTAGCTTCTCCGACTACAGATAAACACGGGCTTTAGTTTATTATTATCATCATACCAAAGTTTTATAGCGTTCATATTATACAAATGTACGCCCAAAAACGCTAATAAACTTACATCTGTGACCCGTCACTCGAAAGCGATCATCTGGGAATTCTGTAAAATAACTATTTGAAAAAGAGATATGCTGTAGCAAATGTAAGCAAAATGTCGCTTTTTATAAATTCTTTCACATGGAGTTAGATTGATCATTGTTGATTAAGAAAATAAGCAAAATGCGAAAAATTTCGACTTTAGTCACTCTGCGCAATCCGCCCAGAGTGACTAAGATCGAAATTTTTTACACTAACCAGATGGTCCCTTTTCGCCTGACAGGTCGGATTATATCAAAAGTAAAAAAAACGATCTACGAGTACCAAGTTTCTATTCATGTTATACTTTTGAAAGCTTCACAGACAAGCTCATGAAGTTTCTGTATACTCTTGTATCTTTAAAAAGGATAGGATTTTAATGCTTTCTTAAATAACAATTTTAGGTAAACATCTGATATTATATGGCGAAGAATTCCAGAGTGATACAGTTAGTAACATCGTAAAATTGACATTCATCTCAATCAAAACCATTCTAAATCGCTAACGCAGCCCTCATATCATTCATCCCAAACATTCATTCAGATCATTCAAAATCACTCAAACCCATTGAAAAATATAGAATAAAAAACGTCATTCAAAATAAATTTTGAAAGAGAAAAATTGCGATTTCGCTAACAAAATTCAAATTGTTAGCGTCTCATAGGTTCTTGGAGAAATAGGAAGCTATGGAACTTGAATGCATTTTTTATTAAAGGGAGGTAATCAATATCGCAAATTTTGTTCATCATGAACAAATTTGCGATAAAGGATTACCTCCCATTAAATTCACTCGAAACCCGCTCCCCACACTCATTCAATTTCATTCCTAAAGCATTCCAAAATCATTCACCTTGTCAATTTCACGATGTTGTTAACTGTATGTGATCCTTATACGTCCGAGCACAGCTTTGTGAAACTAAAGATCCTGGCGATGTCAATGTCTCGCCATAAGATTAAAGACATGGAAGTTGAATTGATAAATGAAACTCGAAACCAATTCAAACTGTGTGAAAACGAGAAGCAGATTCATACCTGAGTGTGATTAGGTTTTCAGTATCATACCTCCATAAAATCAATAAATAATCTCTTCATATCTTAAGATCTTATATCATTAAGCAAAAATGTAACAATTGCTCCATAAAGAAACAGTCATCTTATGGAGCTACTTTGCGTTGAAACTTCCAAAATAGGTGCGTTCTCGAAAATGTTTTCACTGAGACACGAAACAAGTTTTTCGGCAAATTAAAATACGTGAATCTTGATAGACACAACTAGAGTTCATTTATGTACGAGTAAACATGCATTATGATATTTTCTTTCGGACATTTGAATTCTGCGATAAGATTTATTTCGAGGCAAGCTCATCTTTAATAGAGTCTATAATTAAAAGGGGGGGCATTGAAAATGTTCACTTCTATTTAATAACTTTTGATGCCATCGGTCGTCTTCAAGGTTTTCGCACAAGAAGGAATGAAAAAAAAAAGACAGAACTAGAAATGTTTTTTTTTCCGCACTCGCTTTAAATAAAGAAAAAGCTGTGTTTTATAAAAAAAAAAGTCGCTCTGGAGAATGCTGAAAAGTAGACGGAAAATGTCATGCTGTTTTATTTATGCTTTACAAAGCACATTTCTCGAAAGACGGTTAAATACTCTTTTGGGTAAAGGAATGTCAATATAACGGGGCTTAATCTATAGCAGGACAAACAATTCTCATTTTTAATGTTTACGCTTATCGGAAAAAAGAGATGTATTAACTCAAATCTTATTCATTGCAGTACTGCAAATGACCTGGAAAACGATGGGAAATTGTGCAACGCTTAATAGCATCAGGTCACCTCAGTGTCAAAGCTTCAAAGATTTGTAAATGGCCATAGAGGATATTGAATGAGTATTCATGTAGGTACAATGTCAAGATCCTTAGCAAACTATTCAAAAGGTAATGGTGCCCAATACGGCTGTGCACATTGAAGTTTTTGCGTGACTTTCTAAATGGTTTCTGTCGACCGAAAGGCTCACACACTGAGTAACATGGGCAGACAAAAATCGAATAAAGAATATTCGATGATCGAAACTTTTAGTCAGTAGCTTTTTCAATTGAGTAAATGACTCTGATCACAATTGACAGATCACGGAAGTTTAGTCCATCCTTAGTGCACAAACATTTATCATTTACCTTTTCTGTGACATTTTGCATTTATATATGTCGAAGGACCAAAGGCTATCAGTCCACCAAGAGTTGTCAGATAAGGTAGGCATTCGAACACTCTTATTAAAAAAATTAAACTCATTGTATTTCTAGTTGAATTTACAATATTTACAATATTTTAAAATCCAGGCAGTTGAATTTTTGGGTTTCCAATTGTTATGAATTTTCATATCATTTGTGACGATACCACTGTTTAGGATCCTTAAAGGAACTTCTCCTTTTTAACCAGCTAGGTCCCTGTTGAGATAATGCATAGTGGCCAAAATTCGGACCCAGGATTCACGCAAAGCGGATCGAACTCACAAAAAATTGTGGGTTTTAATTTCACTATTATTATACACTTTTGATAAAAAAAGTATAAGGGGAATAATGTCGATGTTCAGTCGATTTTCAAATATACCCGACTTTACAGCGATGGAAAAGTTGTCATTCTTAGATTCATTGTGACATTCCCCAAAAGTTATTTCGTTAATTGTCTTGAAATTTTCTAACGTCTAAATAATAATTAATTTTCATCACAATTTCTTTACATGCCCACATACCTGGAACTCGTAATCAAAGATGGCGACAAAAAATTATTGAAAACAAAAATATCTTGGTAGCGACATGCAAGGACCGAAAACGCTGGAAAAATATAAATTGGGCCTGTGTGTGACATTTCCAACAATTTAACTGCGCGCAAGGTCTAAACATGTAGCATCCTAGAAAGCTATATAGTCAAAATATAAAATTGCCTGAATGTCTCAAGATACTTTGAGAACTAATCTATCTACAAAGGCCACAGTGACGACTTTAGTCAGACTCTGCGGATGCACAGATTGACCAGAGTATTTGCTTGGGCCACATTTGAAATTGTTGAAAATGTCACGCACATGCAAATGTAGGGACTATAACTCGATAAATCCAGCTATTTACCCCTGGTTTGAAAGAAGGTCGCACTCGAATATGTTAATCGGTTATTGAAAAACTTGTCATTTACATAAGTTTTTTGCACCCCCCCCCCCCCTCCCCATAAAAAACAACAAAAACAAAAAATTCCCGTGATCATATGTTGATATCAGAAATAACCTGCTGATTATTATATACTATCCCAAAACTTCTCAGTTACTTCTGCATATTGTCATTAATTTCTTCACTAAAATTGAACTCAGTTTGCATTGATCACACAAGTTCGATAGCCAATTGATTTTATTTACAAATAAACATAAAACGGACAGTGAATGAATTGAGTTCTACCGCCTATAAAATATCAAAAGTCACATTTCCACAATTTTCAAGAAAACTACATTTTAACAAATGCATTCAATAAAGCAATTTTCTGTATTGTTCGATTAGATTTTCTTGTTTCATGATACAATAGAACATATTTCAATTCTGTATGGAATAAGGTTACTTAAGTTTGGTGCTTTGCGTATGATTCATTTGAATTGCAGATCTCTATATGGATGATTAATATTACGTTAACGTAGCATGAATATAGCAAAAAAATAAAATGAACCCAAACACATAAAACGCCAAAAATTAACAAAGACAAAACGTACTAAATCTGTCCCAAAGCGGACCAATACCCATCACAAGCGCCTGGTCCAAGTTCTGTGAACGGATTTCGAAAAAAGTTCAATTGCCACCTTGACATTTGACCTTCGTTCCTCTCCTCTCCCTCCAACTATTGTATAAAGTTGCATGAGATTAGGTCACTTCATTCTTGAGTTAGAGTCCGGAAACGAAAAAGGTCGGACGGACGGACAGAGAGAGAGAGATGGGGTAAAACAAATATACCACCCTTAACTTTGAGAGACGGCGGAAGGTTCAATAAACTCCACCCAAACCGCACTTCTTTGAAAACATTCTAGTCTACTAGTAACGTCTAGTGCGCAAAGAGACGATATGTCTGATTTGGAAATATTTTGGATAATTGAAATTTATAATATGACCTACATCGTCGGAGTGAAAAAAAAAGTTGAATTTTTTTTTATATTACACGAGTGTTATTACACTAGTGGGTAACTATGCAAATGAGCTAAGAACGAAGAACAACGTTATATTTTTTGCTAAGAAAATGAGCTCATAATGGTTTTGCTGATGTCATTTCGCAAACGATGTTATATGTATCGCGGAATAAAGTGAATCGATAAATATCGTAATTTTCTCATTTTTATCACCAAATTTGGGTCATATCATAAATAGAATATCAAATTGGTGCTCATCAAATAAGGCAAACTTCTTTGCATCTAGACAAAACTGTCGTTCTTCTATATTTTTACTTCAGTCCGGCAAAATACGGTCTCGCTTTTAATAGGTAGACCGACTCGTTTTTTAACGCATAATAACGCATTTAATGTGTAGTATTCATGGAAAATTACTTACACCAGAAATTACGTATAAGCCTACTTCATGAAATACACCATCGATAAATTTTTGGCCGAATTGACCTTGAGAGTCTAATTAGAAATAGACAAAGGGGGTTGTTGATTTGGGTAGCTGTCTCCCAAACATTAATTTTAGCACGTGATTTCGTGTAAGACATGTGAGGGGCGGAATTGAGCATCCACCAGGATTTTTTTTTTTTTTTTTTTGACGACTGATATTAATTCAACAAAGATGTGACTGCATGATGTTTGATACAGGCATGAAATCGCGTGTTATCATACAACGAGCTCTTTATAACGTCAATTCGATACTTCACACATATGGAATATTACAAGGTTCATTTTTAAATCATAGATACAGTCATGGCGGGAATGTTGTTTATCATGCTGGTTTCTGTTACCATGGTTTCGAGCGATCCTTGTGACCAGTCTGCCTGTAAATTACCGTCATGTAGATGTTACAATGATGCAAACCCACCCGGCAATCTCAAGGTAAATAATACCTAAAATGTTTTACCTTGCTGTTTATCATTCCGGGCCCGTTTGTATTAAAGATGAACATTGGTCAAATTTTCACCATAAGATAATTTAAGCTAATCATGATTGTTGTTTAAATGAAACCAATTGAGACGACAATCCTGATATGTTGAAAATAGCTTCCGGTCTTTTTTTTTAAACAAATTGTTAACCTTTATAGCTTCCGGCAATTGTTTAAACCAATGGTAAACCTTTATACATTTTTATTAGTTGGCGTATTTTCATGATAATGGTATCAACTAGACTTGACTGCTCTGGGACCAACTGTTTATAAGGAAGCTTCGTTTCCTTTCAAAATTCCAGTGACGATGTCATCCAGTGAAATATATTTAAATTTCATTCAAACAGTTTGCAATGACTTATGGGCACAACGTGTGCGTTTTACAGTTGTTGTCGCGCATTTAACTGAAAATCACTGAAACCAGCCATGCGTTGAAGATACAAAATTGTTGAAATCGTTTAAAAATGGTACTTTTGCAGTTGATACGCATTCCATTAGCTGGTGTGAGTTAAGTCTTCTATAATTCGTACAGGTGTCGGAGATTCCACAGATCATAATGGTATCCATGTATGGTACTCTTAACAGTGAAAGTTTTGAATACTATACGCCTATATTCGAAACTTTTATCAACCCAAATGGCTGCCCTGTAAGAGGCACCTTCTTTGTGCAAGATCAAGGCACAGATTATGATCTTATCAGGTAAACCGTCTTGAATACAATATATAGAGTATATTGAATGAGTGGTCATTGAATACTGAATTTATTAAACGAGTCATCTATAAACAGATAAAAACGAGGCTGCGCCGAGTTTTTATCTGTTTCAGATGACGAAATTAATAAATTCTGTATTTTATGAGCACAAATTTTATATTCTGTTTATAATATGACCCGAATTTTAGCGAAAATTCGACAAAATTCTTGAAATTCAACGATTCAATTTTTCGCGAAACTTAAAACGCCGTTTAAAAATGACGTCACAAAACATAGATTATGACGTCATTTTCGCGGTTACAAAATAGCGTTGCTATTCGCTCTGAGCTCATTTGCATAGTTATTCCACTAGTGTAATAACACCCGTGTAATATCAAAAATATTCAACGGGGTTATTTCACTCCGGCGACGTAGGTCATATTATAACATTATATAAAACAGTCTCAATTACATGATGATTTTGTATGAATCTTTATGAAAATAAAAGGTTCGGTCTTATACTGTTGACGATGTTCTATAATTTCTTGAATATGATCAACAATTGATTATAGGGGTCTAGGAAACCTTGTTAGCCGATACAAAATCAACTATACAGCCTTAAGCATTGTCTGTAATTTTTGAAAACGGAAAGGCCGTACAAATATCGCCGCTGGGTAAAGATCGATCCTTTGTCAAGCAGTTGTTACGGCGTTTTGGTCTCCCACCGATATATATTCGTCAAAATTGTGTGTATTGTGTTTATTTCCGTTTATTTATCGTCGCTACCGTAGCACATGCCCATATGAGACGCCCCCAGAACACGGTTAGTTGTTACGGGGGATAGTGCAAGGATACAAGACGAAACTACTGCTGAGATCCGCCATGGTTTTTAAACGTGCTCGGTGTAAAGCATCGTCTCACGGGGTCTCGGTTTAACGTCTCATCCGAAAGACAATTAGTTTGTTAGTGTGCCAGCCCGGGTTTGAACCCACACCGTCGAACTTCCATGGTTTTGAAGTCCGGTGCTCTACCAACTGAGCTAATCGGGCTGACCGTCAAAATTGTCTTCATACAGGGCCTTTTATGAGCAGGGACACGAAATTGGTATCCATTCTCTAGACGGATCAACGCCAACTACAGCGAACGAGTGGATACAACTGTATAAAAGTAAGTACACTAAACACAATCAAGAACCTTCGGCAAGTCTACAAAATTGACCTTTAAAGCGTTGACCAATGATACAACTGAGGGTGTCTGAAATCAACGAAAACTTGTTTAAACTCGGAGAAATATATTCACTTACAATGATTCGTTGAGTTTGTTATGCGCGTAAAGCATCTCGACCAAATAACTCGGAATGCCGATTTACCTAAAAATGGCCATAAATTACTACCCATACGTCAAACACACTTTCCAAGTTGAGGAAGTATACGAATGATTCTCATACTCTCCAACAACATCGGAAAGAGTAATGTCGGCACATATTCGCCGCCATTGGTAATCTTTTCTAACACTGAAAAATATCATTAAACCATTACAATACGCGAAACGGTACATTTTGTAAAAAAGAATTCATCCAAATACATCCATTAATGGCAGATGAGATGTGTTAGCAAGCACAGGCATATATAGGACTTTAAATTTATATGCACGTAGAAGGCGATAACCAAAGAATATATACGAATATATACGTAGGACAAAGGCGATACGAGAACTGTGACAAAAGATGAATACTCTGCGTCCGCTCCTTTTGATAATTTAAGCGTTGGTGAATAATCAAAACATCGTAACTTCAGCTTGAATAAGCTGTAGTTTCGATGATATGATCTTTCATCGACGATATTTTTCCAACAGACAATTATTTTTTACGCACTTGCGTAAATTGCTTAAAGGGAGTTACGCCCTATGCAAGCTTGATTACTGGAGAAGGTGGTGACGTGTACATCCACCTTCGGCAATACAAAGATAATCAAACCGATATTATGGTCGACCAAATTCGTTTTGAATAATGAGCACGATAATTAGAATAATAACGCAAGAACCCCAACTTAGACTCAGAATAGCACTCGTTTTTTTGCTGTCTTATGTGACTCTATGGAAAACTCTATTGATAAATATGTTATATGTATTAAGTGTTTTGTATGAAAAGATATTTCTAACGAGGTTGGGAGAATTGATAATTGTCGAGGCTCTGCCACGACAATTATCAATTCTCACCACCTCGTTAGATATTTTTTTCATACACAACACTAAATACGTATTTTATTTATTTTATAACCTCTATCTGTCTTGTTTTTGTCGATGTTTTTAACTGAAATACAAGTTTCTGAAAATAACCGCATTATATCATTATTCTAAAAGTAACTATGTGCCATCATAAAAAATACCATACGGGATGTTATCACACGGATATTTGTATATTTATCAGATAAATGCCTGTACGACATTTAGAGTATCTGTGTGGTATATCTTACAAAAACTGATGTGTGAGAAGTGCATATTAAATATTTGTTAAACGCACGAAGAAATTCAGAGCCAGAAAGAATCTACAGAATTCAAGATTCTGTCCAAACTGAGCGGATACACAGGCTTATCCGAATCTTTTCTTGTCTCAAATTTGTAATTGTTGGTCATTTTAAAGATACATACTCAATGTCCAAACTTTCTTATTACTAATCAATCATGCCACAAAGGAATATTCGATAAGTCAGTGAAACATAGAAATGGAATTTAATCGATGAACGAGATGTCAAGTTTAGAAAAGGAACATACACTGAGGTAGAATAACCATTATAGGTTTCGTCCATGTTCATTTTTCAATCGACAAAAAAATCTGTCTACTCAGGCTACGAAGCCTTTACAGCCAGTTCTTTTTGTTGTTGTTGTTGATTACCTTTTCCACGCGTATTTACGGGTCATGATCATATTGGAGATAAATATATTTGTCAAATGTTAAGAAATCTCTTTCTGCTTTCGTGGATTTCAGTGTCAGCTCAACTATTCGATAAGTACCTAAGACAACTTGATTTTTTTCTTTTTTCTGTAGATGTTCTCTCCAAACTAGCAGAAATTGGTATCGATGGAAAGTCAGTCTATGGCGCACGTGCACCACAGTTGTCCGAAGGAGGAACTGGACAATTTATAGGTTAAAAATTCATTTCATCATGCTATTGACCGGATATCGCCTGTCTGATAAAAAGTTTAATACAGAAATCATTTGCATATTCATGATCTTAACCAGAACCACTTTCACATGAGTTTCTTTTTATTTTTTTTAGGTTTCATAAAATTTTAGCTTTAAAACAAATAATAATAATAATAATATGAATAATAGAACGATGCATTCTATAGCCATATAATATAAATGTAAACTTGTATCGCCTGCGATAAATATCAAGACGAGTCAAAGATAAATTCTCACGACCGCGACCTAATTGCATTTATATTTTAGGACTTTAACATATTTTACTCTATACATATGAGCTCCGCTATCAAAGAACCTATCATGAGACTTTTCAAAACCAAAAGGCATAGATAAAGGTTAGGAACATCGTGTAAAAAAATGACAAGGTAAATGTTTTTGGGATGAAATTGCATGAGTGCGATGAGTAGGTTTAAAGATGAAATTCGCGGGAGGTAATTCAATCTTGCTAATTTCGTCCAAGTTGGACGAAATTTGGAATATTTTTTCATCCCTTTAATGACACATCCGTATTTTTCTGTTTGCGTGTCTTCGCGGACCAATCAGACACTTTAAAATCCACTTTTTGCATCTAATCAAATTTGCAAAAGCTACCTTTATCCCAACTCATATCCATTTTGTAAACAGATTGTTCTAAAATTGCTGGCATAAATTGAGCTTCAGACTTTCTTTTGTTTCATTTTAATTAAAAAAAAACATAGGCTCAGGAATCAATGTCTATATTGTCAAATATTATTTTTTTTAATGCAAAATTTTGAGATTTCATTAAATGTGGCATGTATGGTCTGACTATATACATAAAAAAGACTTAAGTTTGGATTATTGTGCGTTTTTATTTATTTATTTTTTTCAAAACTAGATATATTTATCATTATAAAGAATAGGCCAATCAGAGAACATTATTTCAAAAGAATACTTCACAGATACAACCACAGCGTTGTATTTTGTATTTATAGTCCGTTTGACTTCTATATGGACCAACATTTCGCCGAAAATCTCAGAATCTAATTAATGAATCGTATTTTTTTCTTGTCATATAGCATATTTTCTATCTAATACCATGAAGAATTTTGTTCATCAGAATTTTTGAAGATGTAATACTGATTTTGTCCGTCCGTCTCCATGTTAACTTTCTGCCGCTCATACCTAATCGTGTCTGTAATAAAAGGAACAGCGAATTGTCTATCTAAAATAGCCCTGATTTACAAAGGGGTCGAGTCAAAAGTGTATGAACTTTGGCAAGCCAAATTAGTGTAAAAGCGAGTATCTTTTGTAAAATTAATTTTGTAGATTTTTTTTCATTCTTAGGATATCAAATCTTAGTGTATTCTGTATTTGTTAAAAAAACTGTTTGACAGGATAATTGATAATAATTTTTACCCATTCTGAGATGAGCCCCATATTCCCCTATTTAGACCAATCAAAAAGGATTATTTTACGAAGTCGTTGGGATTTTCACGAGGAATACTAGATAGGCAGGCGAGTAATAACTGTACAAATCACGGGATATTTAAGTTGAAGATGTCCGGATCGTCGATATGCTCATTAACTTTTCCAAATATGGAATAATGGATATTTCTTCTGTCAAATGTTTAGTATAAAACCACGTGTTTTTACTATTTATTAACATTTTCCTATAACTAAACAGCTTTCACCATCCCTCGTGTTTAAGAGCAGAAAAAAATGCGAAAATATTATCATTAATTAGATGGATAAAATCATTATTTTAACTTCTTGTGTTTCCGAAAAATATTTTGGAATGGTATTTAGCTGAAATTTTTATTATACCACATAGAAATCCATCATTCAAACGCAATTTTATGTAATTGATGAAAAGTTTGGTCCATATAGAAGTCAAACGGACTTTACAGATATACGATAATACAGTAGGTCATGCGTGTGAATCTCGACAGGTTTTGTATGTCACGTCATTTCAAAAAGATGACGAGCATTCTATATGATCGCCTTTTTCCAAAAGACTTCCTACAATCGCAAAAATGCAAAAGATCTGCAATAAGTAACGAAAATGGATTCAAGGGTAATTAAAAGAAAAGTACACATAGGTACAGTAATATCACAGCGAGTTTTACGCATTTTGATTGTTAAGAGGTTCTAGTAAAAAAAATACAGACAATATTAGAAATGTGTGGTCTAAGTCAGATAGAAAATGTCGTGCCGCGGAATATAAGAAATAGACACTTGCTAACGCTCGTGTCTATTTCCTATATACCACAACACTCGTTTTCTATCCTATACTTGTATAGAATAGAAAACGAGTGCCGTGGTATTTGGGAGATAGACACGAGCTTTAGCGAGTGTCTATTTCCCATTTACCGCGGCACGAGATTTTCTATCTGACTTAGACCACGCTTTTTTAACATTGTCTGTATTTTTCCCCAAACCTCATAACATTGAAAAAAGGACAAAACTCGCTGTAGTATTACTGTAACTATGTGTAATTACGCTGAAATTACTTATAAAACTACTTTTATTTCTTATTGATCTTTTGCGGCTTTGCCACTGTAGAAAGTCTTTTCGAAAAAGGCGATCGCATAAAATACTCGTTATCTTTTTGCAATGACTCGGAACGCAATACATGTCGAGATTCACGTGTACGACACACTACCGTCGTATATCTGTGAATTCAGCGCTCGGAGTTGTATCTTTGATATATATTTTTGAAATACTGTTCTCTGATTGGCCAATTCACTTCAAGCGTGGTCTAAGTTCAACTATCCATCCTAAGGTAATGTTTCAGGTATCGGTGATTTAGGCCTGTTGTACGATTCCTCATGCTCAAATGTTCAGCTTTCCACGCCCAACACAATGATCTGGCCCTACACCCTGGATTATGATGGACCATCTTGTGACAGCGGCTCTTCTCCTAGTCTACCATTTCCGGGTAAATATATGTAGCATCTGTCACGAGATTCTGTTTCGAGACAAGCTTATCACAGAGTCTAACTTCTTGGAGAGTTGAGATTTTTCTATTTAAGACGAGGTTGATATGTACATGTCTTAAAACAAGATCGAATAATATAATTGTTTTTCACATAAACAACGATTTGAATCGCGAAGCCAATTTTCGGAACGACCAAATGACAAAAAATAAATGAATAAGAAGTAATTGCCTAAGTAATAAAGTGCTGGCGTTATTTAGAATATGGTCATAACACATGTGTAAAACAAGGATATCTATGATGGTTGTTTGTTACTAGAAGAAAAGGATAGCTATGCGATGAAATATTCCGTAAGTTTTAACTATTTAGTATATTGTCTATCAAGACTTGGACGGCACCCTAAGAAAGGGTTAGTTACTACAAAAATATAGCGCAAACGTTCGGGACGAAACCACTAATGAGCTAAGCCCGTTTCCATAGTGCGCTAAATTTAAAGCAATCGTACTAATCTCACTCATGAGCTAATTGTTCTGTTAAAGGGTAGCCACGGGGTCGAACCTATTATGTTTGAGTCGCGCCTTCTATTGTTTGAATAAACCAGACTGATATTTTTTCAAACTTTGCAACTGGAAGATTGAATAAGACGGAAATAATTCGATGATTACTCAAGACCGATACGTTCATCCTTCTTTAATGAACAAGTAAAAGTTTTGTAATTCATTCAAATAAAGCGTTACTTCATTGAACAATTGGATTGGATATATTTTCAAGGATCTAATCCTTTAAAACATATTCTTAAAGTGAACAGTTAAGGACATCGTGAAAGTGACATGAACAATGACTTTAGAAAGATTTTGGAATGAAATTGAAAGAGTGTGGAGCGATTTTTTAGTGAAATTAAATATCTCTAATTTTAATCATAATGAATGAATGAATGCCATTGATTTACCAACATATGTTCAGCACCCAACCAGGATTTCCCGAAATTCCCATCCCCTGATCTTTAGACAACTACATGCAGGGAAAGACTATTATAAATACTCGTTCTACCCCCTCGCAATTGTGCAATGGAATCGGCTGCCTTCCAAAGTTGTATTACTGCCCACCTTTGAGTCATTTAAGAGGGCAGTATGCATGATCAGTCACCCAATGCCATAAATGCTAGTGCGCTGTTTTTATCTTTTAGCTATCACTGTCAGCTTGTTTCTGGCTTTTAACATTTTAACCCTATCATCTTTAATTCACTCTCACTAATAATTTTCTTTTATGAAAACTTTTTATCTTTTACCATTTCCACTAACATCGCACAGACGCGCACCTGCACGTAATCCCCGCGAGGGGGTGATGTAGTATAAATAGATAGATAGAGATAGATAAAATTAGTCATATTAATTTCCTTCCTTTTATGAAATATGCATATTAAAAGGTTCCATGAATAGTTTTCTATGTCTTCACGAAAATACTACGCTTATAACATCGTTGGGTTTTTTTTATATAAATTTCTATTTTGAATGAAGTTGTTACCTGGAATGAATGAATGGAGTGATGATTGAGCGATTAAGAATGTACTTGATCGGAATAACAGTAAATTTCAAGATGTTCTTAACTGTATATTCTGTCTTTGTTTTCAGGTCGCTGGGAGATTCCAGTGGCTGACCTATACGACCTCACTCCCGACAAGGTACCCTGTGTTGTACCATCAGCATGCAGAAACGTGACAACCAAAAAGGACGCCTACGATATTCTATTCAACGCGTAAGAATCATTGTTCCTGTTTCTAGAAGTATTAGTTAATATATACTTAGTTCCATAAAAAAGTGTGTAAAAAAGTTCTCTTGATTTTTACGAAGTTGGCGGAAAATAATGGAGTAAATTTGATACTATACTTTAGGCCAGAATTTTTGAAATTAAAAGTCAAATTGGATTTGGATGAATTATCGCATGCTGCATACGCGATGGCATTCTGTCACCTGTTGAGATTTGACCTCCTTACAACTTCTTCTTTGGTAAGAGCTATGTGTTGATGTTGCATTATAGCGTGTAAGAAGCCATTCCAATCCATTTCAAAACAAAAGTTTTTATTTTTTTGCAGACGTTACGTGTACGCCAACGTTAGACATTGCTAAGTTGTTAGGCAAGGAGCTTGTCGTTGAATGTTGCTATGGCGTTCTATGACATCTCGACTTGCTTATTAAAGGCCTTACAAAATGATGACCTCGAATTCTATTGGAGTTTGAATGCTCAATCAATTTTAATGACCTTCTAAATCTGACAAGGTTCGATTTTGTTCAACGGCGCTTATTGGTTGTCAAACCACGCTGAAGCATCATGCACAGTTGTATTGAAAATGTGATTTTATGCTTAGCAAAGCCGCAAAGATTGAGCTGAATGCATTTTCAGACTAATTATACGTCTAAAGCGTGATGCATATGCAAATCATGCAAAATCAAATGTCTCAATTTAGCAGAAAAGATTTGCTCATCTTTCGATTTTTGTTTTTAAATATCGCTTGCACATACTCTTTGGGATGGTCAAACGACGTTTCATGACGATAGATTGTGTAATTTTAGAGATATTCAAAATCAAAAGTGCACACTTTCTTTTGGAACTAAGTATACCTTCTTGGTTTAAAGGGCCCGTGCCATCTGCTTTTTTAACGTAGACAATTGGAAAGGAGTTTTGTTTTGTAAGCAATTCATTACCCTTCTTTCCGGACAATAAGCCACGGCTTATTCGTTAAAATATGTGACCCGTCACGCTAAAAGGGACCATCTGGGTAATGCGTTAAGTGTCGACCCTAGTCAGACTGCGCGGTTTGCGCAAACTGACTAGGATCGAAACTTTTTGCAATGGGATTATTTTCTAAATCTAGAATGTTCAATCTACCTTCCAGTAAAAGAATTTTTGAAATGCGACCTCTGGTTGACCAATGCTGCACCCAATCTCTTTTTCGAATATTCATTTTACAAATTTCCCGGCTGGTCCCTTTTCGCGTGACTGGTCATATATATTAAAATCTTCACTAGTGCAGCTTATACGCCGGTGCGGCCTTTACACCGATTTTGTTTTTCTAAAGGGGTCCGTTTTACGAAAAAAATATGCATAAAGACTTCAGAACTAACTTTTTGGAAAAAAGTCTTTACTTTAGTCCATCTATTTTTAAGTTGTGTCAATTTCTTAAGTCAACGTGCGAAAAGTCATTGTGTGGCTTTTTCTTAAGAGTCATTTCATCGTTGAAGTACAATAATCATCCTAATACTCCCAGCATAAGTAAATTGATTAAATCCTCATTATACATATCTCATTTGCTAAAATATATGCATGGATCATTGACCCAATTGTATTGAAACGCCATTGACTCACGTGCTTGACTATTCGCTGTATTGTATACGTTTTTGACGATGTACCTTGTGTTTAAATCGCAAATAAACTTCTATTGTGTTCTGTTTAGTTTATGAATGCTTATGATCGGAAGGTAAGAGTAAACAACGGTCGTGAAATTGTTGTATATCACCCCTATTGTGACGAGCATTGAATAAAAAAGAGTAAGAAAACGTATCTTGGTCATGGGGTATTGTCTATTGTACTTTATCATGGGACCGTAGGTGTGATAAAGTGTGAAGTTGTCAAGCTTTTAAGTCACACAATTAACAATCACTTAAGTAAGTATAAAAACCACAGTATAGGCCGGTAGTCTTACTTTTCTAGATTCAAAGCACATTACGATGACAAACGGACACCCTTCAATCTAATCGTGGATCCTGTGTGGGCAAAGAACACCGACTTTCGAGCTGGAACTATTGAATTTTTGGAGTATGTCAGGGCCGCTTTTGAGGTATGTAAGCAGTTGATTAAGAAGCTGTTATTAACACAAAGTTTACTGATTTTGATCATTTTGATCTTATTCAAATAAAGACAAGACTCATTGGGATGATAGATCCTCTAGTTTATATTAATCTATTTAACATATACACCGATTTATTAAACGGATTTATAGAACGCCAATTACAAGAAGATGCTCTAACTCATTTTCAGTTATTACATCAGGTATTGTTTACCAAAATATGATGACTAATAAAGGGGCACGGGCGGTCTTTCATGTCATTCATATTGACATTTGTTTATAATTTTATCAGCTACATTTATTTACAAAATATATTCAGCGTTTTTTTCATGAATACAGCAATTGATCAAATTGCGGCGATATTCGTGATTAAAGTTAGAAAAAAAAAAGAAATATGATAACATTTTTATGAATACAACTAAAGACTCTTAAATTCTACATAAAGATAATTTCTTGTCCTGAAGTATTGATTGCAGTTGTATATTTTTCCAGGACAATGTCTGGATTGTTCCAATTTACAAGACATTACAGTGGATTCAGGACCCAACTCCTATTGCAAACCTGAGTAACTTCAAACCATGGGGATGTTAATGTTTATTTAGAATGGTTTTAAGATACAATTCGAATGTCTTTATATTATAAATTAAATAGAGGATAATCGTTTGTTTCAGTGTAAGATCGATTTATATTTCATTGAGTAAACAACAAAAGCTATATTTTCACGAGTGGCGGAGCCACGAGTGAAAATATAGCTTTTGTTATAATAATAATAATAATAACTTTATTGAGGTAAAAGAGTACAGAACATGGTATAATAAGAATAACATTACAACAATATTGCACAGATTACATCAGAAAAAAAAAAAAAAAAAAAAAAAAAAAAAAAAAAAAAAAAAGAACCATGTTATGCGCCCCATTACCAAGGATAGCACAAAAAAGAAGAAATTTAAATCTTCTTATTTCCATTGTGGTCCCGGGCAATGGAGGCATGACACTGAAAGTCATGTTTATAATTTAATAATTTAAGATATGAATTTGTATCAAATTAAAAGAAAGAAAAAAATAAAATATTTCACATCTGAGTATCACAGACAAAAGTATCACACTTCAAACAGTAATAGAAGATCATGCTTATCACAGTGGCTTACTATACAGTTATAAAAAGCAGTGGCGTACTTTAAAGTTAAAAAAAAGCATGTCCTTAAAAGAATCACCTACATAAGACTGGAGGTTACAAAAATATAATAAATTTTAATGAAAATAACGAAAAGGTCTTAAAGAGGGGTGTTATAATATGTCCATAAGATATTTTTTCACGGCAGTTTTAAAGAAGCAGGTGCTTTCAATGTCTCTGAGCTGCTGTGGCAGGCAGTTCCAGGCGACAATACCCTGATATGCAAATGTCTTCTTACCAAACGTCCTTACTTTAGGCAAAGCAAACCGGCCAGTGTCATTAAAGGCAATATCCCCATCAAAAAAATCAGATGAAACAGCGGATACCCTAGACCTAGTAAGACGACCATGAACTTGTCTCAGGGGAATAAAATGTTCTCTTAGGTAATCAGGAGCAATACCATTATAAATTTTGTGAACATGACAAAGAGTTAATTGTTCAACACGCCTGTTGACAGGTAACCAATTTAGCGATTTGAATTGCTCGGCTCCTACATGAGACCTACTACCCAAGTCCAAGACAAAACGAACAAATTTGTTCTGGGTGGTCTGGAGCCTATCTTTCCAGTACTGGCTTAAGCTTGGGTACCAGAAGGAACAAACATAATCAAAATGACACTGGACTAAGGACATAACCAAGAGCTTACGAGTTTGGAGATTAAAGAAATGTCTGTTGCGAAATAAAAATTTCAAACGTGCATGAGCCTTGGATACAAGTGACCTAGCAATTTCATCACAAGTTAAATTCTGATCCAAAGTAACACCAAGATATTTTACAGAACTGGTAGCTTGTATATTTATACCATTGCATGATACATTTAAATTACTATGACTTTTCAGACGGGGTTTTGAACCAAAGAGAATTGATTCGGTCTTGCCAAGATGAAGTGAAAGCTTGTTATCAACAAGCCATTCACTCACCCTTTCCAGTTCTGCAGATAGAACCGACTCAATTTCACTGGTATTTTTACCAGAGACAAGGATGCCAGAGTCATCAGCATATAAAAGTAATTTATTCTTTACCACAGCAGACATGTCATTGACATATATCAGAAATAAGAGAGGTCCAAGGATTGAGCCCTGTGGAACACCACATGATATAAAATCTTGATTAGAGGATACCCCAGAAATCTCAACTACTTGAGTCCTGTCAGAAAAATACGACTGAAACCATCTTATAGCATCTGAAGTAAGTCCAATGGCTTCAAGTTTCATTAATAGAATATTATGATTAACAGTATCAAACGCCTTTTGTAAATCAAGTAAAACCATTCCAATCAATTTACCCTGGTCCATATTAAATTTGACGAGATCCGACAGATAAATTAAAGATGTGGCAGTAGAAAAACCACGCCTAAAACCTGATTGTTGTTCACGAAATGAAATATTAATCGATCTTACACGAAAAAACAAACGATTATTCTATTTCTTTAATGCAAAAATGAGACAAAATGTGAAATTTCTAAGACAATTTTTCATAAAGCGCGTCATTTTGCACGTGATTGCTATGCAACGTTCATTGTGACGTCACTTATTTCGCCCCGCATAGATGACGTCAGATAGGGTTAAATGCACAAAAGCAGGGTTTAAATTTTGATAATTTCACTGCTTTTGCCGTGAGATTATCAAGTGATAATCGACCGTTATTTCTCGATAAACCACCGAAAAGCATAAAAGAAACAATTATAGTCGCTTAGCGCTTCTTCCTGGTGTTAAAAATTTTCTAATTAGTAAAAAGAATTTTTCGCTCTCCTGGCACTCCATACTTTAAGGAAAACTTGTTTTGACAGCGACATAACGAAACGACGGCGTTTTATTGTTTATTTAATATTGTATTCACTTTTTATTTGGTCCTTTCTATAGACTTCATCAGGTTTCAGACTTTGAACTATACTTTTGCATTGTCTTGAAAGTAGCAAAATATTAAAAACGTGATTGTTATATAAATTAAGTTTTGCCGAAAGATTGACGACATTTAGAAAATATCTGAAAAGATTGACACAAAACAGCCCTGTGTTCAGGATGAAAAAAATAGCGTAGCGCTTTCGAACTGACGTATGTGCACGTACAAAGCGGGGTGTCATCTCAAAGCGCTCCCGAAACGCTTTTACATCCTGAACAAAGGGCTGGTTTGACATCTGCAAAGGCACTTATACATAACACATTTTGATATTCTTCATTCTGCCTGAATTATAGATATGTTTTCCTTTCTAGCAAAATCATAATGGTTCAGAATGAGGACATATATTATTGCCAATTTTCAAACATGACCAAGATTTGATGGCGACAAACATCTGACCATGTTTCAAGACATTTATGCCAAAGAATGTGCCCTCTAGAGTACACGCCGGATTTAAGTCTTAACCTCATTTTTAACCCCACTTGACCCAAATTCATACTCCTTCGATAAATCACGTAGACAGACATTCTGACCAAGTTCAAGTTCGAGACATTTAAGCCAAAAATATAGCTTATAAAGTTCACACAATCTTACAAAATATTTTTTTGGGTTTTACGCCGTTTTCAACATTATTTCGGTCATATTGCGGCGGCTGGAGCACCTAACAATGGATCACTGGTATTTCTCACACCATTACATCGTTTTCTAGTCTCCAGCTTCTATCTCACATAGGTCTACTTTTATCAACCCAATGGTGGGAAACAAATTATAGTCAGAAAAGATGAGAACCGCCGTCGTGGATCGAACCCGTGACCTCTAGATTTAAGTTTGCATGAGTTTCTAAAGACACTTTTAGACCTTATATTTCTACAAAGTGCAAAGTGAAGACTCTAGTCAGACTGTGCAGATGCACAGGCTGGCCAGAGTCTCTGCTTGTGCACAATTGAAATACTTGGAAATGTCACGCCCTCAAATGTTGAGGAATGTCAAAGTCAAGATTGGCGTTTTTTTATGAATTGTTTCTCTCCGATGTGCATCATTAGTCAAAGAAAGAGCGTACTTTCAATTTGAGGTGAGGGATTTGGGGTACAATCATATTTCAATATTTCCGGGGACCTGGATGGTATCCCGATCAAATTATTTCAAAACTCTTATTGACTCGCGAGCCTGTCAGACCCCCTCTCTCATTCTCTATCTATCCCTCTCACAACCTTAAAACAAGAGGCCTAAAGGGGGCCTGTACCGCTCCACTGGCTTTAAAATATTTATCAATGAGAAACTCAGATATTGAAGTTTATATGGATTTTTTAGAAGATGGGAAGAAATTTTAGTGTAAGCTAAACCTTTCATAGAGAGCCGTTTTGCAAAATATATATTAGTATTGATTCTAAATAGAGAATATTCTTTTGTTTATACGATAAATAAGTCTTGATGGATCTTAACCCAAATAAAAAATTCTTTATACAGCATAGGAAAACGACAATCATTTTTGTAAATATACGCCCACTACCACTACATGGGCAAATAAAAATTCTGCAAAGTGGGACTTTACCAAAGGAATATTATCCTGCAAAGTTTGAATGAAATTGGTCGAATGGTTTAGAAGGAGAACATTTAAAAGTGAAAATAAACACCTCCCTGCAACTCTCATATTTAGGGATCAAACAAAATTTCTTGAAACTCTTGAACAGAGGGTCGACAATAGATCATTTATGCCAAGTTTCAATCAAATCGGGCCAATGGTTTAGGGGAAGATTTCTAAAGATTTTTAAAATGAAAATAAGCCCCGACCTACCACACCCATATTTGGAGAAAGGGGGTCAGTCCAAATTTCTTTAAAAACTTTAGCAGGTTTACCAAGGATAATCCATGCCAAATTTCATTTAATAAGGGCAAATGGTTTGAAAGAAGATTTAAAGATATACATAGTAAAAATAAGCCCCATCCTGCCATGGCCATATTTGGGTGTGAATCCAAATTTCTTTAACGTTTTTAGAAGAGGGTCACCCAAGGTATATTTCTGCCAAGTTTCGTTGACATCGGGCCAATGGTTTGGAAGGGATTTATAAGAATTTATATAGTGAAAATAAGCCCCCCATTTGCCACGCCCATTTTTCGGGGAGCCAATCCAAATTTCTAAAACAACTTTAGAAGAGGGTCAAGCAATGATCATTCAGGCCAATACCAAATTTCATTGAAATAGGGATATTGGTTTGGAAGAAGTTTTTTTTAAGATAAATATGGTGAAAATAAGCCCCCCCTCCCCCAATGCCACTTCCATATTCGGGCATCAATCTTAATTTCTTGAAAAACGTAAGAAGAGGGGCTACCAAGGATCATTCATGCCTAGGCTCTGAAATCGGGCAAATTGTTTGGGAGAAGATATTGTAACGAGCCGATCCTTCGAGTGTTGTTTGCTAATTATTGACTCGCTCAGCTTTCCGTTCTAACCGATGCGTAACAGTCTAATTTCATTTATCATCGACTTGCAGTATAATTGCAGTGCAGTCCAAACAAATATGGCGATCCTTATCGAGTGACAGCTGAACAAAAATACTGTTACATCGAAGTAAATACACGTTACAGAGTCCTATTAACTTAATGAGGTGATTGGGTAACGATCGATCAATTATTCCACGATGTTTCGCTGAATTTATTCAATTTTAACTTGAATTTGTTAGGAAATCTGATTTAACTTATTCTTGAGTTTGATCTTTTCGCTAATTTAAATCTGTGGAGTCCACTTCCCTGCCCATTGCTTATTGTCATAGCCTTAGTGTCGTCCCCCGCTTACTCCAAAATGCTACTCTGAAGTGAACACACTGGGTGATTCGACCACTTGCGCGCTACGATATTAAAAGATTTATAGGGTAAAATTAAGCTTTTCCCTGCCATGACCTTATTTTGGCGTCAAACCAAAATTATTCAATAACTTAAAAAGAGGGTCACGTAGGGTATATTTCTGACAAGTTTCGTTTACATCGGGCCAATGCTTTGGGAGGGGAAGATTTTTAAAGATGTATAAGGTGAAAATAAGCCCCACCCCTTGCCACGCCAGGGGGGGGGGGGTTAATCCAAAGTAATAGTACAAATTTGAAAGAGGATCATCCAAGGAGTATTCATGCCAAGTTGCTTTGAAGTCGATGCAATGGTTTGGGCGGAGAAGATTTTGAAAGATTTTATAATGAAAATCAGCCCCAAAATACGGGGGTGGTAGGGCCTGGCTTATTTTTAGCCCGAAATCTTTGAACGACATCTCCTACTGAATCATTTGGCCGATTTAAATGAAACTCTACCAGAATGTTCCTTGGATGACCCTCTTTAAAAGTTCTTTAATAAATTTGGATTGACACCCAAATATTGGCGTGGCAGGGTTGGGGTTATTTTGAGCCCAAAGTCTTTGAAATACATCTCCTTCTGAATGATTGGTTCGATTTCAATGAAACTTTACCAAAATGATCCTTTTGTGAATTTGTTTAAAACTTGTTAAGAAATTTCGATTGGCTCTTAAATATGGGCGTGGCAGAGCGGGGCTTATTTTGAGCCCGAAATCTTTGAATGACATCTCCTCCTGAACCATTGTGCCAATTTCAATGAAAGCCTACCAGAATGTTCCTTGGGTGACCCTTTTGAAAATTGTTTGCAAATTTTGTTGCAGGGCTTTTTCAAAAGTTTCCTCAGTAATAACTTGAGGGAAGGGTCTAGCATCAATTTAAATTCTTGGAAAATAAATTCCTCTTCAACAATTAGGCAAATGTGAATAAAACTTTGCCAGAAAAGTACTTGGATGAGATCCACTGGATCGATATAATTCAGGTGAATTCTGGTCCTCTTGCTTTAAAGTAATATCTTAATAGTTTTCTTCCGTGCGATTTTACATATTAGTTATTTGACTTCACTTCGTATAGCTCAGTTTCAATTTGGTAAAAGTCAGAATTCCCTCTGAATGCTGGTGACTTTCATTGCCTTCTTTTCTCAACATCTCTCTTCCAAATCTTGATATATTTAAGCCAGTGGATCGATACAGGTCCTATTGTTACAACGAAACATCAATCTTATGGTTTAGGTGACAATGTTTGCAGCTGCTTTAAGACCTACCTTGCCGATAGGCAGCACCTTTCTGATGTCTATGGAACATTCTCTACCAGTTCCATAATATCATGCGGGTTTCCACAAGGCTCTATACTTGGTCCTTTATTATTTAGGTTTATGTCAATGACATGTCATGAGTTGTAAAAACATATTATTGTTAAATGCTGACGATTCTGCAATATTTGTTTTCGACAAATATGCTTAAGAGGTTGAAAATGCATTGTCTGATGATCTCCAAGAAGTTAGCCATTGGCTGGTTAAAAAACGTTCTCTAAATTTAGGAAAAAACAGTCAATATTATTTGGTTCCAGGCAGAAACTAAAGTCACAACCAACTCTTACCGTAATGGAACTCCTATTGGTCGCTTTTCTTCAGTTTATTATTAAGTGTCACCATTGATCAAACTTTATCTTTTACATCCCTAGCCGAGTCTGTTTTAAAGAAAGCCAATGCTCGACTTAAATTCCTTTTTAAACGACTTTTTATGTCATCATACAAAAAGGATCCTAGCAACATATCTCATACAGTGCCATTATGATTATACCTGCTCAATATGGTTTCTTAATCAAAAGTTAAAAACTAAAACTACCCAAAACAAGTTGAACAGATATATTCTAAACTTTGGCGCAAGATCGAAGATCTCCATGGATCATTAAAAAAGGTCAACCTGTTTCCTGTACCGAATAGATATAAAAACAATATGTTGTGTCACGTATTCATAAACTATAATGGTTTGGCACCAGAGTATTTGAAATATTTCTTTGTTTCACAGGCATATGTTCATATTTGCAACACAAGGCTGAGCTCAAAAAAGGGATACCACGTGCCTAAAGTAAAGCCATTTGAGCCAATTTCTTTTAGCTTCAATTCTTGTAAATTATGGAACAATCTTCCAGGTGATATAACAAACCTTTCAAGCAAAACGTAAAGTACTTTTTAATAATTGCAATCCAATAAAATAAAGAACTCTGATTGGTTTAAATCGCATCACGTGGGGAAATCCATTGCACTTTATTTCTGTATAAAATGCAATAGGTCTTTCGGGGAACCCCCGAAATTCGATCTGTAAGTCCTGTGTTGTAGGAACTCGAATTAACCTAGTTCCCGATCATCAACGCAACATTGCTATTCAATCTATTATGAATTAATATATTTCCGAAAGAATTTAAGATAACAAGCATGCAGTTCTGATTCTGAGCCGACCTAAACTTAGAAAACAGCGAGTCGACGAAGACCTTCAAGCAACCCTCTCAACAAAGACCGACCACGCCGTTTACGTTCAAAAATACAGACTAACTTGGCAGAAACAAGCTTATTTGTCCTCTACGAATTTTAATGTTGTCTTTTATTTGTGTATCATTTGTTTAAATATATGAAATTTCACTTCGATAGCGAGATAAACAATGCGCGACCTAAAAATAGATCGTGTAATTTATACGCGCAGAAAGTAGACTTGAAGCTTTAATGTTTGGCTGAGTATTTTAATAGTTTCTTCGATCTAGATGATTGCAATTATAAGGGACGAGTGTCTTTTTTCACTGCGTTTATTTGGGTATAAAGTGCATTTGCCTTAGCACATGGCTTACGGGCGTTATTTGCCATGTGCTCAGGCAATTGCACTTTATACCCCAATAAACGCAGTGAAAAAGACACTCATCCCTATAATAAATGACGCAAGCCTGCCTTTATGGATAATATGTGGTAAAATTCTCTGTGATAATTTTCCTGCGGAATTCTCGTAATAGCGGCTTATATAAGCTGCTTTTGCGGGTTTTTCGCATAACTATGACAAGAAATTGACCGTCGGTTTACTCCAAGTGCCTCGTAACTGCTGCTTAATATAAGATGAGGCTGCGGGGTGTTGGAGGAGGGCGACGAAGTATTTCAAAATGTAATAATAGGCATACTGTGATAATTAAGTTTTGGAATATATTTTCTTTCCTAACATTATTTATCTTCTATTTTCTAGAACAAGTCTCTCACTGTGTCATACAACCCTGTTGTTATTATTATCAGTAGGGTAAGTCCGACAAATTTCGGACATCGTCAAAATGCGGAGACGTTTAAATACTTCTTGAAGGCGTTTTTGGTTTCACACCCCCGAAAGAGCTTTACACGACTTATTTATTCCGGTATCCCACATTCTATATTTTTTCTAATAAAAACAATTCCAACGAAACATCGACGTCTACATGTGATTGATGACGTACTTCCCCTTTCTTTCTGACGTATCCAAATCCGCCAAAAATCCCTTAATTAATAACACAGGTATAACCAGAGTATTCATGATCTTTCCTTATCATCGATGAGTTAATCTTTGTGAATTGTCAAAAATATACATTAACTTCTTCGAAAAACATATCTTAACTAAGGAAAATAGATATTGTACTTGAATAATAAGGAAAAATTGAGGTGTTCGAACATCAACGCTCGTTTTGATAGACAAGGTAAACGCCGGACAAGATTTTTTTAAACACGAATTAAAGCTTTTTTCACGCGTGACCCTCATCGTAATTTATAATTTTTTGAAGTTCTAGTCACTTTTTCTATGTAAAACAGGGATGTATCTAGGACACTTTCAATGCCTTAGTCTGAGTTTAAAACAATCATTATTTCCCAGTGAGAATTATAAACCATAATGGGAAATTAACCCTTGTCATGCTGAACCATAAAACACCTCGATGTGTCATGAAATGAATGTCGATTTGAATATGATCCTTTGTCTGTCTGTCTTTCTTTCCTTTGTCTGTTTGTCTGTCTTTCATGCATTCATTCTGTCTTTTTTTCTTTAATTCTTCATTCACTTTTTAGACTTCTAAGACAGTCTGTCTGAATTTCTCTGAAATTTCCTTTCCTTTTCAATTTCCCTTTCCAATTTATCGATAAATATAAAGGGACTTTTAACTATTTGTTTTTGGTGTTTTGTACTATTGTGTCAAAGCTCCTTCCATATTACTCACAAGAAGAGAGAGAGAGGTAGAAAGGAGTTATAAAATGTGAGATAGAAAACATAAATAAGAGCACCGCCTGCGGGCGCAACGCAGATGCTAATTAATGCAAAAAAAACAGTCAAAATAGGGGATAACTTAAAAAATGCTTCCAGAGTTTTCCACATTGATAGTCTGGATAGCTCTTGTGATGATGAACGCACATTCTAAGTTTCTGAAGATATCTTGAAAAATAATAGAGATATGACAAAGGTTATAGTTTGCCACGCCTACGCCAAGGTAAACACACTACTTCGTTTTTTTCTGAAAACAACCGGCTAAAAATGCCTGGAAGAGAGACAATGATAAATCTAGATTTTCACTAATTTTTATCTCTTAAGCATGTAAAAATAACACACTTAAAAACAAACATTTACAAAACCTGCGTCAGGAAACAGTAAGCGAGCAAAAGCAAACTTTCTCGACATGGTGTCGGTGAGAACAACCAAGTCATGGTACTTGCGCCTGAATCGAATAAAGAAGAGTAGTTTAGTGTATTTTTATACATTATATTTGAATTAATTCTATGGCTTTTACATTAAATGAACAATATATTTTCTAATATCTTACAGGTACAAAGTACAGCAAAGATGATATTTGACGCAAAGGGAAATGGGATTTTCACCACTTAAACACATCTCTGCTTCCTTTAAATCAGAATTGTTGAAGCTCTTAGACCAAGAGTTGTTGTTCGACCAAGGCGCAACTACAGATATTGTTGTTCATCTTCGCAACATGTCAAAATGTGGCCATCGTATTTTTGTTAGTATATTCAACTCCATGAATTTTAGAGCAAAGATGAAATAAAGAGTGGTAATTTTCACTAAATCGCTGATTAATCCGCATTTTATTGCAAAAGAAAGAGAAAAAGCTCTTCTTGAATTTAAATTTCTCTAGCTTCACCCGCTATCTGAGTTCTTTGTTAACATATTTAGGCTTGTTCGTCGTCTAAAAAGTTGCTTCTTTATTCTTGCATTCAGCATTCCCAATTTGTTTCGCTGGCGTAATAGGTTCTTCTTGTAGTCTTTCTAGCTTTGAGCATTCTCAACTTCTTTCGCCAACTTAATTGGGCTCATTTTAAGGCAAGGAAACTCCCCTCAAAGAATTTCTTTGCATCAAGCGATCATGAGGAAATTTCAAGAACTACGTTCAAAGAAAAATGTTATTTAAGGTGTCCACTTTAAAATGCAGTAGTTCCCGAATGAAAACTGTGTTATATTTTTTTTTCTACAACCATAGTAAAAATATTTTGGGGATCGATATTAAAAGATGACGCCATCAAGGCACAATCAAATGAAGTCAAAATAGTCGAAGTCAATTTTGGAAATAAAGCAGAATATGCAGACTTTAAGAGATTGATGGGATGTAAAAAAAACAAGTTGTAGATGGATAACCGAAATTTCGTATCTACAGTCTTTATTCATTTTCTAGGTTGTTAGTAAATGACTGAAAATTGTATCTATGGCTTTATGCAAGCTGCAGTTACGACATTTTGGGTTGCACAACCTCAAAATGAGAAAGCTGTATACTTGCAGGCTTTTGCCTGCATAACCGAATCACACCATTCAGATGTTTCTCACGAGATGTAAATTTTAGTCAAAGCGACATGAAAAATCAGAAAATGACCAAATGAAGCCCACAGAAATGCTCTTTCCAGGCACCGAAAGATTAAAAGACAAGAGGACCATGATAGTCCTATATCGCTCACCTGAGTAAGTCAATTCATAACTTGTCAACAATGTTATAAATACCAGAGATTGTCTGATGTACATTTAGGGTGGTTTTTAAAAGAAATAGACTTTTATTTCCTCCTGCTGCAATTTGATTTTCCTTTTAATTGCAAACAATGTTATTGATGGAATTGAATTCTTTTCACAAGATTAGTAGACCTAAACCTTAAGAATATCCCTGCCAAGTTTAAGATATGCCCAAAAGTTAATGCGAAGATTAACCTTCTCTGATATTTTCGGCAATATTTTGACATTTCCAATACCATGGAAACCAGAGAATTTAATTGAATAAAATTATTTTTACAATTTTGGTAGAGCTTCACCAAAGAACATCCCTATCAAGTTTCAGCTTTATTAGCCCAGTGGTTTATAGTCTAGGAGGCAAAAATTGAAAATTTCGATCCGTTCAACATACCTGTCAGAAAAGGTTTGACTGTAAAAATGGAAAGATCCTTCATACTACAACATATTTAGGCACGTTGTAATATCAAATTGTGGTATCAGTTTTGTGTTAGACGGCTATGTTTGAACCAACCCTCCTCGAAAATATTCACAAGCCGTAATACCTCATTTTGCAAATAATTGTCCAAATTTCATTTTCAAAACGACTTATTATAGCGTTTTCTGTCTTATTTGTTTGGGATAGGGTGTGAATAAGATGATAATTCAACCAATAAACAAATAAATTCGTTTAATTTGTTATTTGTCAGCAAAAAATTACCCCACCCACCAAATAAACATGGACCTACATAATAACTTCTTATAAGCCTAATTTATAAGTCTGGGCAACCTTCATGTTACATTTTTTTGCCCTAACCATAGTATGCAGTTATTACTGTCTGTCATATTAAACTTTTGGAGATACTCATCCACTACAACAACAACAACAACAACAAAACCTGGCGTAATCGGATAAGGTCTTAGGATTACTACTCAATTGCAACACATGCTGACACACTTTCAATTCAATATTAACTGTGCCTAATTAAATTAGCAATTTGAATTTTTCATTTAAGTTTATTTAAATACAGATGCAAATTAAATATTGATGCCTGTGCGTAGAGTTTGAGGGCGGACACCCCCCCTTTCATATTTGACATGTTATACATGTAATACAGAATTGTTATACAGAATTGTTATAGTTGGCTCATACCATCATCTATATCTTAACTCACTGTTCCAAAATACCACATAAAACAACTTTTTTTTTTACTGTGAATGCATTCTAAGCCAATAAAAAATAGGCGTTTATCGACCATCAATGGTGGGCTGTTAGGTTGTTTGAATTTTTTTTAATCATTTAAATGAACGAAATTGGGCATAGGATTGGGTGAATTGAATGAAGAACATGAGTTTGTATGCGAAAGGAGAGAGAGAGAGAGAGAGAGAGAGAGAGAGAGAGAGAGAGAGAGAGAGAGAGAGAGAGAGAGAGAGAGAGAGAGAGAGAGAGAGAGAGAGAGAGAGAGAGAGAGAGAGGGGGTAAGATAGACAGAGACAGAGGGACAGAGAGAGAAAAATCAATCGACAAATCCGTTACCTGTTTGGTGGTGGAAACGGAAAAAAAAGCTTCCTCTTAATTTGCATTTAGTTGCGTGATCGTAGATTCAGTATGTATGAACGTCAAAATATATTTTATCAATAGTAATTTAATGATAAACAAATAAATCTCAAAACAGATAAAATCAAGTGTTTCTGCATTATGAGTTTGTATGAAGTTTTGAATGGATGAATGTTGATGGTATTAGTGCGCGTGACTAATTGGGTGTAGTTGGAGATTGCTTAAGGAATTTTGTATCAAGCATTATTAAATAATGAGTATTTGTAAAAGTATCTTTGGGAAAAATTGAAAGCATATGAAATGTTTAAAATATTCTCATTAGAAATCACCCAGCAATTAAATCATACATGTAGGATTGGCTTATGGTTCACAGTTTAGATACTTGAATTTACATCTCAAATTGAAAAATGGAAATAGTAACTTTGTTGTGTTCATCGTGCTTTACTTGAAAATAGAGAAGGGAGTTTTTAGAAACTTATGTCTAAAACCATTCGGATTAGAGCCTTTAGATGTGGATCGCAGAATGATCATGTGTTCCTTACAAAGATACTTGAAATGATATGCATTGCTTTATAAAACTCTTAAAGTTGTATACATCTTTTAGTTTAAAAGAAATAAACAAAACAAACCAAGAAATCTTTGAAACTGTTTCACAAACAACTTTCAATGTCGGCAAGCAGCAGTGGCTTGTGGGTCTATACATTTTTTGGTCCCCCATCTTTCTTTATTGCATAGCGCGAGTTTCGCGAATGTAAGTGACGGTCAAGGTCGGTATCTTTATTGGTGAAAATACCGAGATCTGCGTGGCTAACGTTGGTGTGGACTCCAAGGTTCAGTGGTTAAGAAGGTATCGTTTGGATCGGAAGGTCCCGGGATCCAACCCCGACTAGACCACGAGAATTTTCTTGGAAAATCTATCTCCAATCAGGTGTACAAGTTGGAACACTTAGGAGCCGAAAATCAATGTACTGTCGATGCAAATGGTGCCCAGAATTTACAGGTGGTACTGTGTTACTAAATGATTGAAGGTTAAATGTAAAGTCGCTGCGCGAACCAACGGTTTGAAAACAAAATATATATTAAACTTTGTAGATTTTTATTGTCTACTCAAACCGATGTCCGAAAAACGAATGAAGTTCGAAACAAAGTGGTTATACCATAATCTGATTGTGTTAATGGTTATTTTATTGAAATGGAAGGTAATGCCTATAGTCAATAAAAAGCTTTAACGTGAGCAAATTTTTCAGATAGTCGTTCCCAAGATTTGAAACCAATCGAAAAAGATTTTGTCTAATTACGATTGGCGACAAACCGTGAACGTTCCCCTGTAGCTCATAATGCACATATTTCAGCCTGAAATGGTAAATATCAAGGAATTACTTAACGGCGTCACACTGATTTGATTTGAACCATGTAAATACTATATTGAATAAATGAAGGAAATATTAAATCTCTACTTTGATTTGATACATACAGTAAAATAATGATATAACTTCAGGCTTCCTATTTATACAACTTTTTATTTATAATGTTTTTAGGGAAGCTTTGTCTTGTTGTGTTGCTTTACATTAAGATTTAGTTATTACCGAATTCTGTCACAGTATTTAAGACACATTGAACAGAAAAATGAAGTAAAATCGAAGGGCATTATCAAGATAAAAATCAAAATGATAATCTAAAACTGTTTTGTCCGAAATATACACTACGAACAGCAACGTCGCTGCTTCTGCCTTTTGTTAATAAAGGGATTGGAAAGATCTATTTTTAACTCAGCTGGTGCTCTCTTTGCAAACTGAATTAGTAAAAGTATGCGTTAACTAATGGCGAAAAGAATAAACGTTTTAATGCTAAGAGTTAGTTACTTTTGAGATCCCTTTTTGTCTGAGATGTCGTGGGTTTATTTAAAAGTATATTTTGCCCGACATGTCATGTACAACTGATCAGTAAGAAAGGAGAAGAAGAAATAACGATGTATTGATTTACAAAAATAAATAGATAAATAAATAAATAAATAAATAAGTATGTGAGAATGTGGGTTCATAAAGCACACGCTCATAAAATGTTGAACTACTTCTCATTTGGGCTCTATCAACTGAAATAATTTAAATAAATCCTTTTTTCAAAAAATAATTTCGACCCAACGATCTATATGATTATTTCATAGATCTGTAGGAGCCTTTCCGCAAGCATTCCACACTATCCGTCAAAATGTGATTATTATTTAATAAGATAAATGATTTAGGTCAGATTAAGAGTAATGTTGCATCCATTTTATACGTTTAATTCGGAAATTTGAATCTCTTGCCAATTTAATTTCTCTGCGTACACCATACACACTTATGATCAATTCTTATATCAACGACCCTAACAGTATAGCAACGCATTATCGAATAAAATTTCTAAAATCACTGTGACCTAACACAATTTTGTATTTTGTACAAAATGTTAGTCGGATAGAGGAATTTTCGCTTTTTGAGATAAGGTGTTTTTCATATAACCACTTCTTAGAGCTTAAGATGCAGATCACAACCTAAATTATGTGCAAAAGAAAGTCTTTTATCTAAAATATAATGAAAATGTTTCTTATTGCTATCATAGATAAGAAGGGGGATACAAATCGCCGATAAAATATCTTCCAGCTCATGTAATAATCGTATGACTAAATAGCGTATAGATACTTCTCTGCGTACACTTTACCACCATACTTTTATATTACATTAGCTTTGGACAACACTTAAGGTTCTAGAAGTGATTAAGTAATATAGAGTAACGATTATGTTATGAAGTACAACAGTAAAATACATTATTTAATAAATTTCTCCAAATACTCGAATCATTGAGTATTAAAAGACTTTTATGTAATTTGAGATTTTATCAGCATTTCTCTGCGTACACTACATTACTAATTATATTTATTTCGAAAAGATAACAGAGCCTGGTAAGTTATCAATTAACTTTAAATGCGATTATAAGGTAAATACGTTAATGCACTTTTTTCAGAAAGTTACAAAAAATCACATAGTCGTTATAAGGTGGTGGGTGGGGTAAATTAACAGATAAAAAAGAGCGTTTGCCATGATATAAGCGTATTCAGAATTGTGTATATTATCGCTTTATCAACAATTCTCAATAACCAATGATAAGAACTCATAAAAATGGCTCAGAAATTTCTTACATTGTGTTTTCTAATAAGTACTTGGGTTCGTAAGTCACTGTTTTTCTTTCATTATTAGCGCATAGGGTATGACTAAAAAGGGGCCTTTAACAAAAATTGTATACCACAATTTGATGTTACAACGTGGCTGGCCGTGTCCAGGAAGGATTAAAGATTGCATTTCTGCAGTCAGACCTTTTCTGGCAGGTATGTTGAACCAAGTCGAAAAATAAGCCTTGTACAGAAAATGCCGCCTAGTCTATTAGGAAAAGAAGAAGTTTTTCTAAGATTTTCAGCAATTTTCGGCCTTTTTGAGCCTTTCTGTTACCAGGCAAACGAGAGTGTTTGATGAAATTGAATTCTTATAACAACTTTTGAAAAGCTTCACCAAAGGAACATCTCTACTAAGTTTCAGCTTGATTGGCCCAGTGGTTTAGGAGGAGAAGATATTTAAAGAAATTGTTGACGGCCAGACAGACGGACGGACGATGAGTGATCACAATAGCTCACCTTGAGCACTGTGCTCAGGTGAGCTAAAAATCTGAGACGTATTATCTAATGCATTAGCTCGAACATACTCAGCTTTCAAGCTGCAATTTCGATGTTATGGAAGTAAATCAAGTGGCGAAGACGATAAACGCCTATGCCGCAGTTCAGGATTATTAAGTTCTCGCGGGCGCCTCATTACAGTTAATCACTTCACTGTATTGACATTTATCGCGATTAAAACAATTCTAAATCGCTCACTCATAGGTCTATTTATTCAGTCCTAACACTCATTCAAAACTGCTTCAAAGTCACTTATAAGGTTAAGAGCAACTTTTTCTTTGAAAAATAAAATGACAATTTCACTGACTAAATTGAATTTGTAAGCGATTGATTGGTTCGTTTGCTTGAAAGGGATTTTACGTCGCTTTCAAAAATGTGTCAGCTATATCTTAACGGGTGGAACACCTAACACTGGATTCTGGTATTTCTGTCACCAGCATTCATTACATATTTCCCAAGTTCCAGCTGCTATCTCACGTAGGTGTACGATTATTATATCGCGGGGGCTGTCCAGAGCACCTAACTGGATTCCTAGTATTTCTCTCACCAGTACAACCATCACATCATTTCCTAGCCTCCAGCTTCTACCTCACATAGGTCTACGAGTATTAACCCATTGGTGAGATACAAATGGTCGGAAAGATTGAGTGCCGCTAAAGGGGATCGAACCCGGGACCTCTAGATTGACTCTCCGACGTACTACCAACTGCTATGATTGGTTCGTAAAAACGAAAGTTATTTAAAAATCTTATAGCCACATTAGGGGGTAATAAGTTTTGTTTTTTCCAATATTGAACAAGATCAGCGATAATGGCTTACCTTTCTTTCGTTTCATTCAAAACTTACTAACCGCACTCATTAAGTTTCACCCAAGAACCATTCCCAATTTATTAACGGCGTCAATTTTACCTTATTATTAACTGTTATATTACCTTTATTCGTCATTATAAATCTATCCACTGTGTTTCCCAGGAGGAAATTGTTAGTGACGTCTTCACCATCGCAAAAGGTGTTTATTTTTCTTGCATTCAGTGTTCTTATCTTCTTCATTTAACCTTGGCAATAGACGCTTATTTTTCTTGCTTTCAGTATCCCTTGCCTAGTGTCTTTCACTGACTTCAGTGGTGATCGTTTTTCTTGTGTTCAGCATTCTCAGCGTCTTTCACCATTGTACTGGGCGCTTATTTTTGTCGCTTTCAGTATTCTCACCGTTTTTCATTCAAACAATGTTAGGTCATTTCAAATTAGTTCGACTTCCTTCTTTTTCTTGCTTTAATCATTGACAACTTTAATCTTGGCTCTTTATCTTGCTTACAGCATTCTAAGCGTTTTTCACAGCATCAACTGTCGCTCATATTTTCTTGCTTTCGGCCTTCTAGGCTACTTTAAATGTGAATTCCTTCTTCTTGTTTCCAAAGTACTCAGTCTTCTCCATCGTGGCTATTCTTAATTCATCATTTTCCAGATACTTAGGAGGAGTTGCATCCACAAGGCTGCAATTTAAATAAGCCCAAAAGACTAAGTTTTAAGGGGAAATAACTGAGGCAAAAACCAATTAACCATAAAATCCTTACTTCATGTACATCTACCAATTAAGGTGACAACATTGACCAAATTTCAAAAAGATCCAACCAGAAACTTAGGAGGAGTTGTGCTCACATGAAAAGTAGACATACGTACGATCGGACAAACATAGAAGATGACGCTAATATACGACTGCCTCCGGCGGCGTATAAAAAGGGGAAAGACATTAGGTTACAACAAAGAAAGCATTAAAAAGGCACCGAAGGCTGTACAGTCCGGAGACTCAAACAGGAAGGCATCAGCTGTATATGGGATTCCCAAAAGCACCTTAGGTGATCGTTTGTCTGGACGAATTGACCCATCGAAACCCGTAATTCATGGCAGACCTCTAGCTATACCTCCAGCTGATGAGGAAAGAATTGTGGAATCTGTCAGCTGCGATTGATTGATTGAATGGAGTTAAACGCCGCTTTCAACATTTTTTCAGCTATATCGCGGCGGCTGGAGCACCTAACAATGGATGCCTGGTATTTCTCTCACAAGTACAACCACCACGTCCTTTCCGAGCCTCCAGCTGCTATCGCACATAGGTCTACGATTATCAACCCATTGGTGAGCGACAAATAGTCGGAAAGAATGAGTGCTACCGTCGGGGATCGAACCCGGCACCTCTACATTGACATTCCGACGTGCTCCCAACTGCACTATGACGGCGGCTCTGTCAGTTGCGAGAATGGGTGTTAAACTTAGTAGAAAAAATATTCTGTCGAGGACTTTCATTTCGTGTTATAGAGCAAAAATAAAATCATCAAAAACAAATTTCAAAAGCCGCTAAGGATCGGAGGGAAGGTCATAAACGTCGTCACCCAGAGCTTTCCCTAAGGAAGCCAGAGAAATTGTCGACGGTAAGGGTGAGAATGCTCAACAAGGCAGTTGTGGGCAACTATTTTCGTTTGTTAGAGTCTGTTATTAGAGATCAACGAGTTAAAGGTGGCGAATTAAACAACTCAACACCCCGAATAGTTACTTAAAATGGCACAACATCTGCAGTGAATAAAAAGTGCACAAGTCTAGTAACCTCACAATTATGGCATGTGTAAATGGATCAGAACGTTCAATGCCTCCCCTTGTAATTACAAAATAAATTCTTGTAAATTCGCTACATGAGTTCCAACCGGGAGTTGAACCAAAAGGCACTATTTGGAGTTAAACGTGCAAGAGTCTAGTAACCTCACAATTATAGCATGTGTAAATGGATGAGGGCGTCCAATGCCTCCCCTTTAATTACAAGCGAAAAGCCTGTAAAGACGCTACATGAGTTCAAACCGGTAGTTGCCCAAATAGGCACTATTTGGAGTTTCAAAGAGAAGGGATGGGTTACAACTGACGAGGGGAGCAGGGTTTTGAAAATGTTTTCTTAAAGCACTGTGGATCAAACAGGCCTCAATTACTAATTTTAGACGGGCATCCGTTCCATGATTAATAATTGAAAGGGTTTTTACAGACTCTCTGCCTTCCCATTGTACCCACTATCGTCCACCACTGGACAGAGCAGTTTTGGGGCCTTTTAAAAAGGGCTACAATTAACACTGTGCGAACTTTATGGCTGAACATCCGTTGCATGTTTTCAACAAGTGGACATCCCTCCTTCTGAAAGCGTGGAAAACCTCGTTATAGACTCCAACATAAAGAGCGGGTGTTCAGCTTGTGGAATACACCCGTTGAATAAAACAAATTTTTCCTGAGCACATCGCTTACGAATGCCTAGGCTCGGCTGTTCGGTGCTCGATGGCGAATATAAAAATCTTAGTGGAAAAGGGGACATAATTTGCCAAATGCATCTCAAATTACACACATTAACGGTACATGTTTATCTTCTTAGTGAACATGTGTGCAAAGTGTCAAGCGAATGCCGTCAAAGATATCACAGATCGTTAAGTTTTGCACACAGACAATATTTATGACCATGACAAAAGGTGATTGTATACCTGTTTGTTTGACCCGAACTTGATCTTCATGGAAAATTTGCTTAAGTATCAATTGCTGGCTTGTTTTTATCAATTTAATAATATTTGACATATATTGCATTCAATGCCGTTTATATCTCTTTTGAAAGCACATTCAAGGACGATCAGGAGTACTTGAGTTATTAGATTTTTTGTCATCTGAATGACAGGGGTAAAGTCCGGGTCAAATCAACCGGGGAATATGAATGGGAGACCTATACACTCTATCTACAGCCAGTATTTAACGGAGGTAAACGGTGCAAGTTTGTCTTAACCAGTGACTTGATCGGTCATTCATCTTTTTCATTGATCCATTCACTTGTCGCGCAATTAAAGTAGTGGACCCGTTAAAGTTCCGCATCATTTTGGAACTCATGAACTTTCTCAATGTTATCTGAGGATTCCTAATGAAAGCATTAGGAAACCTCGGTTAACAATGTTACAGTTCGTCCACTACCTTAAACAGACATCCTATCGGTTCGATATAACAACGAAGGGGCTTGTCAGTAACCTTGGCTCGCATTTACCTGAGCTTGAATAAAAGCTAAAAAATTGTAATAGACGGACAGACGACTTGGGCCATACCATAAAATGACCGTTTTAGTGTATATTTAAAATGGTTTTATGCACAACTTTGCACCAAACAGAGTCATTTTACCAAGTTTCAGTCTATTCCAATTTTTAGTGTAAGAGGAGTTGCTCACAAAAGCAATATATTGAATTTCAATCAATTTAAGGGCAGATAATAAAAGAAAGACCCAAGAATTTCTGAAGTCAAATGCTCAACTAAATATCAGAGATGTAATTTTAAGCTTAATTGTTAAGTAAAGGTCAGATAATTCAGGAACAACTTGACATATCTAAACGATTTTAGTCCTAAGCACAACTAGACATCTAAAAGAGTAATTGTGCCAAGTTTCAGCTCAATTCCATTGATAATTTAGGATTTGCGCACGCAAAAAATTGCTAACGGACGGATAGACGGACCGACAGACAGACGGACGCCCGGGGCCATTACATAATACGATTCTTCGGGCGTATAAAAATATCTCTGACATACGAACCATGCCACTTATTAGCTAATCGAACCACAAAGACCAAATTTAAAGGTTATTTCTTTATCTTTTCACAGATGAACAGCTAGTTCAACATCGAAATGATATGAACCCCTAATTTGAGCAGGATAACCAAGAAGAAATTTTCCTGGCAACGAAAGTCATAACAGAGCAAACCCAAGAAGGGAATCTGGAAGCGATATATAGAGTTCCTACGAATTCTCACTGAAAATTCCCAGAATGTACAGGTTATTGATTAAAGTGGTCTTTCTCAACCTTATAATCTTATAAGGTCCGCTTAATTCATCGTAGGCGAAGAAGAGCAACCACATACTTCTAGCACTAACTTTTAGCGTTTCCGAATTGATCGATGACGTATTTCTCCCCCCGAAAATAGAATCACATCCAGAATCTAAAGGTAGGGTGACAAAAACAAAACCATACTATCCTAACCTCGGAGGAAATTTTGCAACATAAAAGGATATTGCAGAAAATGAAAGAACAAAATCAGACAAAAATAAGAAAATTAAAAAGGAAAATAATAAATCGTTGCTTCGTTCAAGGATTCTATCGTTACAAAATTAACCTTAAACTTCATTTCTAACATGGTATATGAAAAAAAAATAAATAATCTTCTCAAATCGTGTCCATATCTTGCGTGTTTATTACCCTGAAAACGTCACCTTCACTTCCGAATGGCAGACCACTGGCTCAGCCCCTGACCTTTGTCACGTCACACTTGCCCAGCAATTAAAAACAAGAGTGCCATCGTCACAAAATACGCCGCCACTTTGCTGCTGTTTCACGAAAATAATTGTAGACACTACTTATTTTGACAGAACCAAATTCAAAATGACAAAGTTTCATCTAAATCAAGACAAAAAGTAAGGAGGAGTTGCCTTCACAGGGCTGCAATTTCAATAAGCCCCAGACACTAAGTTTTAAGGGGGCAAAATTCAGGGAAATAAATGAGCCATAAAATCCTTGATCCATGTACATCTACAAATTATGGTGATGACATTGACCAAGTTTCATTTAAATAAAGACAAAAAGTAAGGAGGAGTTGCGTTCAGAAGGCTGCAATTTCAATAAGCCCTAGATACTAAGTTTTAAGGGGGCATAATTTACGGTAAAATAAATGAACCATAAAAGCCTTACTTCATGCTCATCTACCAATTTCAGTTATAACATCCACCAAGTTTCATTTAGATCCAGCTAGAAACTTAGGAAGAGTTGCATTCACAAGGCTGCAATTTCAATAAGCCCCAGAGACTAAATTTTTACGGGGCATAACTGAGGCAATAAGCCCCAGAGACTAAGTTTTTAAGGGGCATAACTCAGGCAAAAATCAACGAACCATAAAATCCTTCCTTCATGCACATCTACCAATTGAGGTGATAACATTGACCAAGTTTCAAGAAGATCCAGTCAGAAACTTGGGAGGAGTTGCGTTGACAAGAAAAGTGGACGGACGGACGGACAGACGGAGAAGATGACGCCAATATACGTCCGCCTCCGGCGGCATATTACAAGAAATTTGTCCAATTAATGTATGGTTACAAACTTGAAACAATATACACAATCCGGATTATTAGAACCCTAAAGGTCGTAATTACAGCTTATAGAAGCTGTAGATATCATGTTTACCCACCAACGAAAATATTTGAAACGAAAATTGCGGATGTCATCAGTAATCCTATAATCTCTGGAGGCTTGATTGGTCAATCATCTTTTTTTATCATGCATTTAAGCCTGTTTTGACCTGTTATCACACATCTGATAACATAACTTGATATCAGGCAGTCTATTTTTAGAAACAATTTGCAAACACTTCCACATGAATTTCCATCATGTTTAATGTTTATTTTAATGAAGCACTGGAAATGATTGCATGATGAATAGAATAAGTGTCTTTAAACATCACTGTTATATTGTCTCGGCTATGAGAAATTATCATGACTCGGCAAAGCCTTGTCATATTAAATTTCCAAACCTCGACCCGATAACAATGATACTTTAAGACATTAATATGTTATTCTTTATATTGACAGCAGAGATCTGTTGATCGTCTGAAAAGTAAAGGTCTAAAGTTGGTCATCAAGTCAGTTATCTGCAAACACCGTGCATTTTTGACCGACATCCAGTACATGGGTACGTTAGTTATAAGAGAAATGGGAAACATCCTGCTAAATGAGATTTTTAAGACGTCTCATGAACGATTTTCGATGACCAAACTGGTCATTCAACGGAAATGTTTTCATAAGGTAAATTGCACAGTTAATGTAGAATTGCAAAGCAGCTTATCAAAACTGTGAAGCTTTATATTCTTGGATATCTCCATCCGTTACCAACTTTCTTAACGTCTGACGGGTACCAAAACCTATATGAATTTCTTCTAGGCTCTGATACACATCTGGATTTGTAAGGTCAATATCAAGCAATGAGTCAACATTCTTAAAGCCGCCGTCATTGCGCAGTTGGTAGCGCGTCGGACTGACAATCTAGAGCTCCCGGGTTCGATCCCCGACGGCGGCACTCATTCTTTCCGACTATTTGTCCCCCACAAATGGGTTAATAATCGTAGACCTATGTGAGATAGCAGCTGGAGGCTAGGAAAGGATGTGATGGTTGTACTGGTTAGAGAAATACCAAGAATCCATTGTAAGGTGCTCCAGCCGCCGCGATATAACTGTAAAAATGTTGAAAGCGGCGTAAAACACCATTCATTGATTTTTTATTCAACATTCTCAAGTACAAATACTTTTACAAACTTGACCAACAAAAATCCCTGGAAGTTCTGCATTTGCTTGTCAAGCAAATGGACACATAGCTCTTCTCTTTGTAAAAATTGATTAAATGTTCCAAATTTCCCAAGAAAAAACTGATAGAACATCAAGTACGCCTAAAAAAGTTTGTTTTCAAAATAGCTTTTTAGCCATTTGTATCTTGCCTGCTTTTCATCACTGGACAAAAAGTAGCCCTTTAAGGGCTCATGCATTTTAAGAACTCGAGTGACTGCAGACTCTAAGCTTAACCACCGAGGAGTAAGTACATGCTTTAACACCTGAGGATATTGCTGGTCACAGAATGTACAAAATTCTTTTTTATCTCATTTTACGCTTAGTACTTTTGTCAAACCAGTAAAAAAATCAATGTCCAGTTCTTCTACGTCAAAATTCAGTAACCCTGCGAAAGATTTGCCTCCTTTCTGAGCGGTGTATGTGCCATATGACAGGGACAACCCATGAAATATTCATCTTGATTTTTTTCAATTACTCTTGATTTAATAGAATTTCTTTTGCCCATGTTAGCAGAGGCGTTATCAACGGAAAAAGCGACACGGTTGTTCCATGGTATTTCATTTTGCCCCAACACAGTAACTATCTTGTCAAAAATTGCAGTTGCAGTTGTTGTGCACATGTCTACATATCTAGATGATATCATACTTCTAATCACGTTGTAAGTTTTGACAGTTACAGAATTCATCTTTGTAAGATCTGAATCATTTGGACCGGATTTCATTTCATTGATTAGCTCATAACGAAAGCTAGGAGCCAGTGCTCCATTGAGTATACAAAATTTTTTTGTCCTAGCACACTGATAGTTTTTGGCCATTTCTGGGTCGGGAAACATACTTTAAACACAGGTCCACATTTATCTAAGACGGTTATCAGCAGATTTTTTTCAACAATGAAATTCGTCATTATAACTTCAGCACGGGAAACCTTTAATGAAACCGGGTCATTAGCAGGACGGAAATATATCTGCGGTTGTCTTTTCAACGACGCTGCCTTCTCGATGAGTACTTTGCTTGTCATATGCCGCTTGACGTCAGCTTCTGCTTGGTGAGAACAATTAGATCTATTTTTTTTGAATAGTTTTAACAACTAGCGTAAAAAAGTAACAACCAAATTCGCGAATATTTACACCAGTGAATATATCGGCGTGTACAGTAAACTAAAAAAACGTGAAAATCGCGCCATACATAATACATGTATTGTTTGAAATGATGCCACTTGGGTCTGTGACCTTCTAGTTTTTTATTGAAATAAAATCATAATTATTGGTTATTAAAATGTACGACATATAATTGCGTAAATCTACGCACATGCATGTATCAAAATTAATCCACGGCACGTTTGGACCATCGCAATCTTTGATATGTCGTTCGATGACCTAAACAGAGTAGCAATTTTACAGAATAGAAGCTGTTTATCATTGATATATTTGCATTCAAAAAGCCAACTATAACATATGGTATCATTTATTATTATTTTATCCGAGAATAGCAAATGTGAATGCATATAAACACAAAGAAATGCTTCTGGAACAATGATTTCTGAACCTGCTAAGGAAGGGTTCTCTGTCGCATTTGCTGTTAAAGATCAGGGTTCCCTGTGCGCCTTTTTTTTCAAATCGAAACCGGGTTTTCTGTGCGCCATTTTTTAAGTACCGTCCGAGTTTAACGGTCTCTTTCTCTGCGAATTCCCAATATTTCAGATAGAAATTTGGAAGGTGTGCTAGGAAGACATTGAAGAATACGAGCATGTCACATATTTGACTATTTTTGAGTGCAAAAATGTAATTATTTACACATAAATGACACGTTCGTTAACATTTTCACGATTGTTAGAGCACCAAAAGTGAAGAGTTTTACATCTGCTGACTCGTCGTGATATCATTAATACATACGCATTCAGTGTACCTTTGGAAATTGTTCCACGTATAAGAAAATTGAGTATTTATACTCACCTTTTAATGCGCGTGGAAAATTGACATTGGCAGCATTCTCTGTAGCAATCGATTTTGCAGGATTCTTTGTCGCGGGATGTACGGTGTGAAACTGCTACAAAATCGAGACCGTCACCGATGACTATTTATTAGTAAAACTCGTTAATATTATATGCGTACTTGATAACCCTAACTAGACCGGTGGGTAATAAAATGTTTACCTTATCGAAAAATATTTGTTTTATTACCATATCATCTTTTTTTCTCTTCTTTTTTTTTTCTTTTCGAGAATGCATTTGCGCCTGTGATTAAAGTGTGAAAGCGTGTTTCTGATACAAATTGCATGTGACACACGCGCAATGCGTGTGAATTGACAGGTATGTAAATCTATCTGTTTTTATTAGGTTTTGCCTATTCTTTGGGCTTGATTGACTATATACAATAATGAAAATTGGCTAGCGAACATATGTGCCCGATGACGCAAGCTTCGGCGTAGATGTCATACCTTTACGAAAAAAAATCTTTGATAGGGTATGTTAAAGTAATATGAAATTAGGCAAAGCCCTAGCGCGGAAACAACCGGCGTTATCTTAACGGCTGAAAAATCTGCAACGAGTAGCGTTGGCGACGTCGAATGTTTTCACTCATGGGCTAACACCATTTCAACTGACGTCGTAGAGTTTTCCAAGGTTTTCCCGTAATTTGTAAAAATAGTCCGTCTATGTACGACGAAGTTGTTCATGAGATTGGCCGAGTGGTGTTCCGAATGGGCGAAGCCTAGACACGGGCGAAAAATGCTTGCATAATGCAGGGAAAATTTTGGCAAGATATTGAGAGATTATCCAATTTTTCTGCCAGAAATCTTATTGTAACTGGCTTAATGGGAAAAATCTCTAAGCAACATGCAACATAGTGAAGCATTTCGTAAATTTTTCCGCTTGATAATATTAATTTCTCATTGGATTTGGCTTAATGAGATATTTTTGCACATGGTATTCTGAGCCAGTATTTTCCCTGATGATTTATTTAATTAAAGGCCTAATGTATTTTTGGCCATGATTGTTTCCCCGAATTAGTATGTTAAACACTAGTTTTTTAATCTTTGGGACGTAGGTTTCATGCGAAAGTCCAATCATTGTGTCGCTGTGAATCCAGGATTTCTGTAAAGCGAGTTCAACCGTGACAGAGGTTCGCTTTTCTAGCAAGGTTTAAAAATATGGATTGATTTTCTTTCTGAAAATCATCGGAATTTTCCGATAGGGTAATCATTTCTGAACTGTAATTGTTAACACAGATCCTACACAGGGAGTGCTGAGAGTCCCTGATAATAAGTAAAGCCAGATGGCCAAATACAGATGTGGGCTAGAGCTGCAGCCATTAATCCGGGCGGAAACATCATCCTAGCCCTAGGATTAGATGGATGCAAATATGTACAATTAAAACATGATAAAACACAACCTACCTGTTAGACGACTTGAGCCAGAAGATGCCCGAACACGCTAGGGCGGATGTGACGTCACACACACCTGCTCCGTGGAAATCACTACTCTGTGAAAACTACCACACTCCTCTTCGTGTATTTAGGTTAGTCGAATGATCGATTGTGGGATCTCTCGCTCTAGATAGTCTGGCATCCCATACCAAGGACTCGTGGTACCCTTCAAATCCTTACTCAGTAAGGAAGAAAACTTTACCACAACTCAAATTAAAGTCTATTAAATCCTTAAATTATTTATAGGAACGGTAATCTTTACTATCTGCGAGAAATACCGCTACTTAGTAAAATCTAAATATGTGTCTGTTTAGGAATGACCTAGCAATTCACTTAACTTCTGTAGTCATTCAAGAAAACATTAATAAATCTCGGAATGTCACTTGTTTGAATGCTTAATTTCCTAATGATGATTGTCTATAGGTACCACTAAAAATGTATCTTAACAGTTCCTAATTAACATTTAGCTTCCTCGTTTCATAAGACTATAGGAATGATAATGGATGTAACTCAAAAGTGATTGTTAATTCAACTTCCTCATTTCATAAGACTATAGGAATGTTCGCGAAAATACTTAAGACATTGTAACGTTGAACTTCCTCATTTCATAATACTATAGGAATGTTACCTAAAGTTACCTAAAACATTGAAAGTTGAACTTCCTCATTACATAAGACTATAGGAATGTTCCAGAGCACTATGGTATCAGTCCAGTTAATATTGTCTTCTCTGTGATTACAACTCATAAAGCCTTCGTGTGTTCTCTACAGTTATTCGGCAGATTTCTTGAACGCTGGTACCCCTTATCTTAGCAATCATCTGTGCAACATCACCAATAAAGCCGCGGCGTGTTCATGGAAGCTTTGGAATTGATGCGAAGGTAAGGGGAATCTGTTTCTATCAAAATCCTATTCGAGGGAAGTTTTCAAACAGCGGACTGTTGAAAAGAATCAAAGGTCGAGGCCATCCCTGTGAAACCAAAATAGCAATTTGGAAATCTCTGGGACCAGTAAAGAACAGTTTCCTCGGTGCCGTTAAAACAATGGAGATGAAACCTTTGAGTTCTTGCCGAATTATCCACCAAAATTTTGAATGCATCATGATTAGCATTACCACTATGTCACCCCTCCTCTTTAACGTGTAGGACGACAGGCATACTGGATGGCACCAAATCCAAGAGGTTTGTAAATACATCTCGTTGTTGAAGCCACGAAGACTTAAGCATTGTATAATCCAATCCGCTTTCTCCTAAGGCTACCACTCCAGGTTTATATAATAATGACCTAATCTGCCGGTATAAATCTCTACTAAGAAGAAGGGCTTTCTTCGGATGAAGACCAATAGCGGCACCAAATCCTGACTCGAAAGTGAAGGAACTTGGATATGTATCCGGGTCACAGTATACTAGAACTCCACCAATAACTTGTACTTTGATAGATGGGTCCACACCAACAGAATACTTAAGAAGAGATGATAATGATAAAGTTCGACGAACTTGATTGCTACAACGATCTAAATGAAAATGACTATCTATTACTTTTAACGGTGATCTAGAAGTTGCTGGTTTCACTGTCTTTGTTGACACGTGATCGGATGTAGAAATAGATTGACTTATCGGTGTATCTGTCGTAGAAGAAGTAGTTGCAGCTGTTAAAGTAGAAGTAGTAGTAGTAGTATGAGTAGTCTTAGTAGAAGCCTTAGGAATACGTGGCTGAATTGTTGATAAAGGACGACGAACATGTGGTTCCACTACTTGGAACTTTTGAGTACTATCCCATTCATGAAACTCACGTCTCCGGGCTGCTGGTAAAAGGTTAACCAAGGCTCCTAGTACCCTCCAATGACATAACACGGCTTCGGACGATATAGGATCCAAGGTGAACTTATCCGGGATTGACCATCCTTCTTTTTCACACATCTTCTTCATCCAAATACCCTCCTGTTCTTGAACAAAACAATCCCGAGGTATGAAAACTAAATGGGACCGTCTTGCAAACTTAAAGAGAGACAATAGAGTAGGGTTCTTTTCATTGACTACCTTACAAGCCAACCAATTCAATGCATCAATTCGGGCATTGTGCAAGCTTTCATCTAACAATGCACTGGAACGAAAACGGCTTGGCAAATGCTTAGACATAACATGCTGTTTCATTGCCCGGGTTCTTTTGTTACAAGAATCGATAGGACATATGGACTGAAAGTGTTTACGTTTACTTGAATCATCACAGCTGGATGTAGGTGGACGTACGGGCTCCCTCTCACAAGATGAGCTTGATCTGATACGATTTCTTTTATTCCGATGATCCAGACGCCTGTTCTCTCGAGAAGCACGGAACGTCATTGAACGAATTTCCCTATCTCTACATGACTGTGAAGGCAGGAACGATTCGTCAACTGGCTCTGGTTTCACGTCGTCGTCAGAGATGACAATTACTTCTGGATCTGGGTTTGCCACAATAACCAGATCGTCTGCCTTGCCACTGAAAGTAACTTTCCTCTTAGACGGTGGAATGATGTTCTGTGTTGGCGTCTGTTCAACTGTAGGAGTGGTGAAATCATCCTCCTCACTGTGAAATAATAGATCCAGTTCATAATCGCTGGTTTCCTCATGTGTTTCAAAAGCACTAGGACTCCCAACGGAATCTAATACTGCCCATTCGACTGATTCTGGATCCTCATTCTCCTCCACTTCCATGCTGACCACAGGATCTTTATTGACAACTTCCTCCTTGACCCTAGCCACAGTCAAAGGAGGAAAGTTAGTATCGTTTACTATCAGCTGGTGAGCACTGTTTTCCCTTGCTTCCCTCTCGCTAGTGGACGATGGAAAGTACTTCGGAAGTGGGCGTGTGGATAATGAGGAACCCGTTCACCATCTTCTTTTAATGGGACTCCCCTCTGTAGCCGGACTTTCTTGTTCCTTTAACGGACTGCCTTCAACACTGGACATGCTAGAAAATACAAAATAAACAAAAATTTATACACCCGAGCAGTTTGGACATTTATATTTTCTTATATGCTCAGCTTCTTCTTCGCTCAAATTAACGGCTTCCTGCAAATACAGTATAATTCTGTACCCTGACCTTGAATTTGCGACAGATTGTTTAATTTTTACCTCTCGGAAATAATCCAAGATGAATTATCACTAATTATCCCCCGCAGAAAAAATTTTTCGGGGGGGGGGGGGATATTGTCTTTGCCATGTCCGTCCGTCCGTCCGTCCGACATTCGTTTCCGCGCTATTTCTTGAAAACTATAGACCGGATTTCAATGAAACTTAGCACAGCTTCACTACAATGAGGACATGCGCATATCGTCGGGGTTACCCGGTTCGACCGTCGAATTAAGAGTTACTGCCCCTGACTGTTTAAGCCATATACATACATAGTGATATTCGTTTACGCGCTATTTCTTGAAAACTATACACCGGATTTCAATGAAACTTGGCACACAGCTTCACTACAATGAGGACATGCGCATATCGTCGGGTAAACCTGGTTCGATCGTCGAATTTAGAGTTACTGCCCCTGACTGTTTCAGCTATATACATACATAGTGATATTCGTTTCTGCGCTATTTCTTGAAAACTATGGGCCGGATATCAATGAAACTTGGCACACAGCTTCACTACCATGAGGACATGCGCATATCGTCGGATTTACTTGGTTCGATCGTCAAATTTAGAGTTACTGCTCCTGACTGTTTAAGCTATATACATACATAGTGATATTCGTTTCCACGCTATTTCTTGAAAACTATAGACCGGATTTCAATGAAACTTGGCACACAGCTTCACTACAATTAGGACATGCGCATATCGTCGGGGTTACCCGGTTAGACTGCCGAATTTAGAGTTACTGCCCCTGACTGTTCAAGCCATATACATACATAGTGATATTTGTTTCCGCGCTATTTCTTGAAAACTATAGACCGATTTCAATGAAACTTGGCACACAGCTTCACTACAATGAGGACATGCGCTTATCCTAGGGGTTACCCGGTTCGACCGTCGAATTAAGAGTTACTGCCCCTGACTGTTTAAGCCATATACATACATAGTGATATTCGTTTCCGCGCTATTTCTTGAAAACTGTAGACTGGATTTTAATGAAACTTGGCACACAGCTTCACTTCAAAGAGGACAAGCTCATATCGTCAGGGTTACCCGGTTAGACTGCCGAATTTAGAGTTACTGCCCCTGACTGTTTAAGCCATATACATACATAGTGATATTAGTTTCCGCGCTATTTCTTGAAAACGATAGACCAGATTTCAATGAAACTTGGCACTCAGCTTCACTTCAATGAGGACATGCGCATATCGTCGGGGTTACCGGGTTCGACCGTCGAATTTGGAGTTACTGCCCCTGACTGTTTAAGCCATATACATACATAGTGATATTCGTTTACGCGCTATTTCTTGAAAACTATAGGTTGATGTAGATAAAAGATAACCTGTACCTTAGTTTGATATTAACTCCATTGACAATGAAAATATGTTTGGCGGGGGATATTAATTCAACGAATTTGCTTGTCAAACAACTTTTCAGTCTGTCATGGTTCATTGTTGTCAATGTATTTCTCAAGCAAACTTTGTACAAATAAGGAGAAATGCAATGTATTACTAGCCCCGGACCTTTCCATTGAGGTTGCAATTTTTTACTTTTCCCCTTCTTTGTGCTTGAATCTAAAATTTAAACCTTGTCCCCAACTGCATAGGTCTTCTTATATAGCCGGAGGTTATAGTCACGTTTTCGTTTTTTCAAATCTGATTTCAATATATTCCTTGCTACCTCATGGGCTTCTTTGATACCCGATTCTAATTCACTTACAAATTCCTGTGAATTGAATTTATTTTGTCAGATGGGAATGTTAATTGTAATGGAGTATATACTTCCCTACACAACATCATTCTATTGGGTGTATAACCTGTGCTTCTGCATACAGATGACCTTATGGCCCCGGCAATTTGCGGCAAATAGATGTCCCAGTTGTCTTGTCGGTTACCATCAAACAACGTACAGCATCCATTAGCGTTCTATTATATCTTTCAACCTGGCCATTTGCAGACGGCCGATATGCAGTTGTGCGCTTTTTAGTAATATTCAAAAGATTACACACTTCACGAAATAGGCTACTTTCAAAGTTACTCCCCCTGTCTGTCAAAATTTCTAATTGTACTCCGAACCTACTAAAAAACTGATTTACTACTGCTGCCGCTGTTACTTCAGCAGTTTGGTTTGGTAATGGAATACATTCTACCCATTTGGTAAACTAATCCACTGCCATTAAACAGTACTCATTGTTTCTTGATGTTTTTGGAAGTCGGCCCAAGAAATCAAGATGTATCCTTTCCATCGGAATACCTGAATGGTAGCAAGTCATTTCCCACTTAGGATGTTTGTTAGGCTTCTTACACTTCCCACATTCTGGACAAGCAATGATATATCTTTCTATGTCTTTAGACATACCATGCCAATAATAACCTTCCCTAATCCTACCCGTCGTCCTTTCGTCTCCTTAATGACCAGCCAGTGGGATGGCATGTGAAACCTGTAATACTTTCTTCTTTAAACTTTCTGGAATTAGCAATTGCCTTTTACCTGTTCTTGGATGCTCTCTCTAGATTAATCCTTGTTCTAAAAAGAAGCATTTCCTGTTAATAAAGTTATATTTAGCAGTCGAGTTAGCAATGAAGATACCACCTTCCCTTGGCTGCTCTGAATGATTAAGCCAATTTCTTAAAAATGACAAATCATCATCTTCATGCTGTGCCCTTTTTACTACATCGTTAGAAAGATCGTCAACTAACCTAACGTTACTTATCGATAAGCCCTAGTATCAGACAGTGGCACCACATAATCCACTTCCTCTGAAAAAGGACCCCATTTGCGTTGAGCTCTCTCGCAATATGCACAGCCTTCACACGTAAGAGCTGACAAATCTCCACCTAAAAGATATTCATCATAACCCTCAGTTTTAGGAATCCTCGATAGAGCATTTGCATGTTTGGATCCCGCCCTGTGGATCATGTGTATATCGTATTGACTCAGCTCTTTAAGCCACCTCGCAATCTGACCCTGAGGTTCTTTAAAGCGTAATAACCATGTTAAGCTATTGTGGTCAGTTCGCAAGGTGAACCTTTTGCCTAATAAATAATATTTGTACAATCTGGTGAACCTGATCACTGCAAGAAGCTCCTTTCGAGTAGTACAGTACTTCCTTTGCTCTTTTGTAAGAGCAAAGGAACCATAAGATATAACAGTTTGCTTACCATTTTGCACTTGGGATAGCACTGCACCAATCGAGTCATTTGATGCATCTGTATCCAGAATGAAAGGGTCGTCGGCGTTTGGCAGTCCAAGTACTGGTGTTGTCGTCAATGCCCCTTTCAAATCTTCAAATGCTAGCGCTTCTTCCTGGCCCCATTTGAAATTACTCTTTCCTGTTAACTCATATAAAGGCATGGAACGATGAGCAAACTTATTGATAAACTTTCGGTGAAAGTTAACCAATCCTAAAAATTTCTCTACATCTTTTGAAGATATAGGAACTGGCCAACATTTCACTGCTTCAATATCCTTATCAGAGATCTCCAATCCCTCAGGCCCAACCCATCTTCCCAAAAATTCAACCCTTGTTTGGAACAACACACACTTCCTGGGTTTGAGTTTTAGCTCATACTGCCTGAAGCGTTGGAATACCTCTCTCAGATTATGCATGTGTTTTTTATAAGTTTCTCCCATGGTTAGAATATCGTCAAGGAATGCTAAAACTGTATTCCAGTTCAGTCCCCTTAGAACGAGATTAATAGCACGGGAGAAAGTTGCCGGCGCATTACACAACCAAAAGCTCATTTTCAAGAATTCAAAGAGACCATACTTCGTACTGAATGCTGTTTTCTTTATATCTGAATCCTTGATTTTGATTTGCCAATTCGCAGAATTTGCGTCCAATCTTGAAAACCACTTCTGCCCGGCTAGCATATCGGTACAGTCCTCAACTAAAGGCAAAAGATAAACATCTTTCACGGTTACCTCATTGAGCCCCCGGTAATCGACACACCATCTTACACTCTGATCTCGTTTACGAATTAATACTGGAGATGCTGACCAATCTGACGTCGATGGTCTTATTACCTTTGCGTCTAACATTTTCTTCAAGTGCTCCTCCTCCTCCTCCTTTACAAAGGCCATAGGAGTACGTCTCATTTTATGTTTAATAGGTTTAGCATCCCCTGTATTAATTTCATGTTCCAAAGCTGTAAAGTTACCTAAATCGAATTCATCTTGTGCAAACACATCTTGAAATTCGATTAACAATTCCTTTACTCCTTGTTTCTCATTACTTGACAGTTCTGACACAGATCTATCATATAAATCTTGTAAATGACTAGGAAGTGCCGAACTTACCCCCTCATTAGCCATACCACCTTCTGGGCCAATAGCTGCCATATCCGGAGGTATGGGGTTAACCACTTTTACTTCTTCGGCGGTACCCACAACACTATTCTTCTTTAACCTTACATTGTGATTGGTTAAATTAACAACCGAAATCCTTAGACCTTCCTTACTATCATAGATTGAGTTAGGAATGATCAATCTTTGATGGGGTCAGCCTCTACAATATAGGAATTTGACAGTCAAGATACAGAACATGGCACTATCACTACTGAATTAGGAGGGATTTTTGTGATTTTGCAAACTGTTACCTTAGCAATTATTGTCTCATTCTGTTCAGACTTGATCATGCTAATGGTTTCAGATCCAAATTTCACAAATTCCTTAGGGATGTCAATTTTCGCATTATACTTTCTTAAAAAAATTACCCCTAATAACATTTCATCTTCAATCGGTGCCACATGCACATTCTCCAAAATGTTTAGGGATCCTACCGTAAACCTGACTGGACCAACTAGAAATTCTTGCATTATCAGATTCTTACCAGCTGTGCTCATCGTTACCTTTTTTAGAACCGGAGGAGTTTCCTTCAAATCCTGAAATAGACTGTCTGGAATTAAAGTTACCTGAGCGGCTGTATCAACAATGGCCTTAACCTTCCTTTCTCCAACGGAGATAGGAATGCAAAACATTACGTCAGATCTGACTTGATTGATAACTACTTCAGACTGTGTTTTTTCAGGGCTTTTCTCAGTGGGGATCGAAGTTAGCCCTCCATCTCCGATCCACTGGTGTTTAAATCTTGCTCATCCTCCTTTTCCGCGAAACATACCTGTTTCCTCTCGGAAGTCCGTTTTAACTTTGGACATTCAGCCTGAAAATGACCTACTTCCTTACAAAAAAAACAAGTAGACCTTTCTGGCGATTCTCTTGGAGAAGAGCGCTGAGTTTTCCTCCGACCTGTTTTGCATTCACGGGAATAATGTCCCCGTTCATTCCAATTGTAACAAATAGGAGTTTTCGGGCTCCTGCTCCTTGTTGAAGGAGAAGGAGACCTTCTTCTTTGTCTTAAGAGTAGATCCAGTTTATCTATTATGGAATCTACTTTTTTCTCTAGCTTACCAACCCTTTTCTCGACTTTCTCAATTCTGATCTCCCTTGATGGTGACTGAGGAGAGACTGCTTCAATTTTGGGCTCTGCAATGACCTGTGAAATAGTTCTTGCCTTACCAAACATAATACCATGAGTCTGGATAGCATACTTCACCCGGTCAATGGCTTCTTCAATGGTTTCTGGTCTAGAATTAGCAACCCTCTCACCTATTTCTTTGTCTTTTGCTCCCAAGCAAAATCTTAACACTACCTGTTGAGACATGTACTCATCTGGTAATGTTTTAAATGCCCGATTTCCTAATGTAAGAATTCGGTCAGCCCATTCCTCGACGATTCTTCCTTGCCTTGAAAAGCATTAGTGAATCGAATCATAGCCGTTTCAGGAAGCTCTTGGTGTCCGAAACGTCTCTCCAATTTTTCGACAATGTCGACAAAAGTTAATTCGGCTCGATAATCATTCATGACGGCGTAAAATTCACTTGCCTTATCTGTCAAGCTTAGGCACAAATAGTCCCTTCTCTCTTCGAGGGTCCAATGGCTGACCGTGGCAAATTTATCGAATTTTGTAAAAAATGCCTGCCAACTACCTTTCCCATCATATGTAAGTGCCTTAGGAAGCTGCATCAACATTGGCTGACGATTCCCTGCTGGCACCTGGGGTCTTACCCTCTGTGATCTTATACAAACATCCTCAGCCACGGGTTCATGCCATCTTTTTTTATTGTCAAAGGCATGAGGATGTGCACGTGGGCCCCCTGCAACTGGGTCTGGGTTAAACATTTGGTGTTGCGCCATGTATCCTCCTGGTAGTATAGGATTAAAACCATAAGGAAGCCAAGGCCACATGGGATAATTAGCATAATTTTGAAAGTTCATACCTTGACCTGGAATCTGTCCCACTGGTTGCTGAGGCGTATTTTCAAAAGGGTATTGTAGTCCCTGATGAGTCTGCACAAAAGTTTGCTGTGGCCTATAGGGTGTTCCAGCAGTTTGAAACGTTCGTGACCCATGAGGCATTTGTGGAGCCTGGGCCACTTGGGGAAAAATAGGGGTCTGTGCACTTTGTTTATCCCAGCTTTCTTCCTCTACTTTATTGGGAGAAACATGTGAATGAATATTCTGTGCAGGTAAGAAATCAGTATTAGTTGTAGAAGATACCTTAAATTTTTACCAGTCGATTTTCTGTTCTTTAGTTTTTGGAGGTCTCACTTTAGCCTTGAACTCTTTAGGCCTTGTGCAAAATCCAAACACTGGTTCAATTGATTCTTTGATTGATGGCTTATGTTTTTCTATATTGAACTTCCTCTCCAATTGTCCTTGGACAAGAGGAAATGAAGTTTCCTTAACCAACAACGTCTCTGACCCCTTGGAATCCCCTCCCCCTGGATTTTGTCCCAGAGGGTAAGGAGATGTTATTGACGGCGGCCCATTCAAACTAGCAATCTCAATAGCCTTTACGATGCTACCAATCACCCTAACCTGACTCTGGCCTCCGAATTCTCCCACACTCTCCCTTAAGTCTCCTTCATGCAGAGTACTCATCCTTACATCCTCATTTCTGAGACTCATCTTACCTCCTCATGTTCCAAAGAAACTAGGGATTTATCCTCTACTTTGGTAACCTGCAACCTTGGTGCTGATGCAATACTTGTCTCCTCATGTTCATCTGAACTAGGAGGATCATCCTCCACACTCAAAACTTGTGTTTGTGGTGTGAAGGCAACATCCTCACCACTCACCTGTATCCCGTCCTCACTTTTACTAAAATACACCATATCCCAAAATTCTGGACCTACCCTCAATGATGGAATGTTCATGATTAATGACCTAGTTAAACGGCCATACTTCTCCCTCAGCTCCAGAATTGCTTGAGCTGATCTAGGTCCAATACCATGTAATGTCTGCATTTCATCCAAGGAAGCATTATCCAAGTCAACCTTTACTCCAGATGCACTGGCCATAGTGATTATTGGGTATACTCACAGTAAGTGAAAGAATCTAAATTCAAATGTCTCCAACCAATATAATATATATTATAAGTTGGAATAACTGAAAATTTCCACTGATAGCAATGAAGCTATTTGGAATAGATAATTTAAGTTACTAATCCCCCGCAATTAACTAATACTGCTGGAGTAAGCTTAGTAAAATATTACTGACGTAATGATTGTTATAAAAGCACAACTGTTACCTTCAACGTTGACAAAAGCTGTATAACACCGTTGTTAACAGGGTATTAACTACAAAAATCTGCAAATATTGAAAAAATAAATTGAAATTCAATTAGGAATTCTTCTCTATTTGAACCAATTAAACGGAAAAACTTCTAATAAGGACAATAAACATTTCTTTATCACAAATGTACGGTGGCCCAAAGTTGACTCAAGACGGCAGCCAGTCGTCGGAAACTTAGGTACATTTATTGAATAAAAAAACAATCTCTACTACAAAATGTAGCATGTACAATATGGCTTAAAGCTGGCCAATTACGGCGACCAGTCGTCAAGAAGTGAAAAGTACATTTTCAAATTATATAACTTATAGCTTAAAGCTGGCCAATGACGGCGACCAGTCGTCAAGAAGTGACGTATATAATTAAAAACACAGAGTGATATAACTACAGGTAGTAAGTACCTTGGATTAAAGCTGGTCAATAACGGCAACCAGTCGTCAATAAGTGTCGGGTATTAAAATTAAAAAAACAAACAAGTGGTAATAAATGAAAATGAAAATTAATCCTTATTTATGTACTCTGACCCAAAGGCCGTGCAAACCGGCACGAAAAGTCAGGAAGTCATGTACATTTCCATTTAAAAATTCCAAGAAACAAAAATTCCCAACTCAATAATTTAAGTTAAATCAATATTTCAAAAAATTGAAGTAAACGAAACGAAACATTGAACTGATCATGTCACTCCATCCAAAAAATCCAAATAATAGTGAAAAATAACCAGTAGTTCTTGAAAAAATTAAAAACTAGACAAGAAATAGTCAAAATTATACAAAAAATTTCATTTCCGGCGGCCATTTTGGAAAAACGGGAAGTTCAAAATCGGTCGCGTTCACGATCGTTAATTTGCTTAAATTAAAAAAAATACGCGAAGTAAACAAAATTTCTATGGAGTAACACAAACTAGTGATAAATATGCCACACAAATGACACAAAATAGGTTAAAAATACAGAGAATTGCGAATAAACGTCGTGCAATAGGATGTCACGTGACCCCCTCATTTGCACAAAGTTTAATTCTTAATCCAACGTATTTACGGAAAAATACAAAAATGCCAAGGCGAGAGCTACTCCCGTATCGTTTTACACGTCTCAAAACATAGCGAAGGCCTATCCTTAATTGCTTACTTAGAAAAACCGACTGAAATATGATCCAAGCCGTTTCGTGTTACACGTCTCGGTGGAAAAATGACTGTTCCAATCAGGAGCAATTAAAATAAATAAATTACAATAATAAAATAATTCATGGTAAATATTGCATAATATTCACCACACACCACTTAAATTCAGATGATATTTCCACATCGGGAATCTTCACCCGAAAAAAAAAAATTTTTTTTGCTCTTTTAGCAGTCGACATTACCATCTCGCCATTATTCATCGGCTAGCCGCTATTACGAACGCGAAAATAAACCGCTAGTTCGTTTTGTCGCAGCGCCAAATAAAGCCAGATGGCCAAACACAGATATTGGCTAGAGCTGCAGCCATTAATCTGGGCGGAAACATCATCCTAGCCCTAGGATTAGATGGATGCAAATATGTACAATTAAAACATGATAAAACACAATCTACCTGTTAGACGACATGAGCTAGAAGAGGCCCGAACACGCTGGGGCGGATATGACGTCACACGCACCTGCTCCGTGGAAATCACTACTCTGTGAAAACTACCACACTCCACCACATAAGCAATTAAACCTATGCACGAAATTCTGAGTTTTCTTCATTTTACAGGAATGGATGAATAGAAGCTATAAATATCCTTGAAACAAAGAAGTAACATAGAGATTCTCTACCAGTTCTCCAACAACACAAGTAGTCCAGTTTTTGCCTTGAAGTCGTATATAGTCAATATTTCGAATTTCTATAGTTGACTTAGGATAATGAAGCTACACAAGAATGAACCATCTGCAGCTTTTGAAAACAAAATTCAGTTGCATAAAATTAAGATTTTAGCCAGGATACCTTGCACTGCGTTGAGGAATTTCAACTAGAGATATGCCTGTTTAATTTCTGAAGAAATCTAAAAAAATCTTGACAAGAGGGACAGAATGGCCATTAACCGCTCACCTAAATTTTATTGGTCTAGTGGATCTCACCCAAGTAACTTTTTTAGCATAGTTTCATTCCTATTTTGAATTTTTGTTGAAGAGATGTTATTCTAAGAATTCAAAGTGAATATGAACCCTGCCCAACCATTGGTGATTTAGGAGATGTTGAAAGATTTCGGACTCGAAAAAGCCCAGCCCTACCACGCCCATATTTATGGACCAAATAAAAGTTTGCAAACAATTTTTGAAGAGGGTCACCCAAGGAAAATTTTGGCGAAATTCAATTGAAATCGGCCCCGTTGTTCAGATGAAGAAGTTTTCTAGATTTTTGTCGACGAACTACAAAGTCAGGGTGATCATTAAAAAATCCCCTTGAGCGCGTGGTGCTCAGTTGAGATTAAAATACACCTCAAGGAAGTGGATAGAATATCTTATTGAAGGGTTATTTAATGTTTATATGAGACATACATACAAGTTTATCCATATTTTAGTTCACTGTGCTCAGGGTGAGCTTTTGGGTTACTTGATGTGCGTCGTCCGTCGTCAACATTTCTATAATGAACACTCTAGGGACATATTTTAGGTAACTGCGGACACAACGTCAAAAATATACTTTTATCGAAAATTTACGAATTTTTTGGTACTGGCGGATTAGGGTCCTCGCTTTTGCGTAGCGCCATTTAAGGAGCCGTCTGGCGCGGAATATGACGTCAAGACGTCATAAAGGGACAGCCCCTATTTTTAGGGGTCAAAGTCAATGATTGTTAATATTTCCTAAACTAGCCGTCCGATTTTCATCGAAAAAATTTTATTTTGTGAGAAAATCAATGCCCATGTCAATTAAGCAAATAATTTAACATTATATCAAATAGATTTACGACGATATGGAATTTACGTCGTTTTTACGGCATATTAAATCGTGCTTTTGAAATCCAATTTCGCCAAATATCGCCGTTTTTATCGAAATTTTGTTCGGTGACCTATGCTGATTTTTCAATATGATTTAGTTCAACTAGAATGCGTTTGAAATATAAAATAAAAAAGATATGTAATCGGGTTAGATTGTTTTTAAAAAATGATCCTGCAAAGTTAGCGCATTAGTTTTTACGTAATTTTACGTCGACGTCTCGTATTATCGACGTTGTTGTTTGTTGAATATCTATTGTACTCAACGGATTTGGTAAAATATTACTAAATGAAAGATAATATTATTTACATTTTATTATATCCATCATAGACATTTTGTTGATCTCTGATTTAAAGTAAATAAATGTACATGTAGTTATCACTTTTAAAAGGGACTAAAATGATAGAGCGAAAAGCATATTTCGTCGAAAGACAACGGTATTGCGAAAGGCAGCGGATAGCTATGATAAAGTATATTTATGACTCGTCACGCAATAAGGGATCATCTGGAAACTACGTCAATTCAGTATTTAAAAAATATATAAAAAAAAGAGAAGTGGTCGCATTTCGAATATGATTACATAGAAATGTAAAAAAGTTATTTATTTATTAAAGAAATTCGACAAAAGCGAAATATCAACCACGATAAGATTGCGTAGTACACGTAATCTTATCACGGTCGCTACTTTTTGCGTTTCAAAGAAAACCCTTTTTGTGTGGAAGACCATAATGTCTAAGATAAAGTTATCAAAATTATTGTATCAATTGTTTATGATGAAAAATACCTGTGAACAGACGATGCAAGTTCATTATATTTTGTAAGGATGCGTTTAAATAAAATTGCAAGACCTTCTACACCAGAACGTTTGTGAACAATTTCTATATGTGCCATTGAAATTCCTGACATCGATAGTGTTTTGCTGATGGATGTCGACATGATCCCTTTTGCTACGATGCCTTCATACGATGTAATATAGTTGGATAAATTCATACTCTTCTTCATCCTGTTTATAACATTAGCCGTCTCATATACAGGAACTTTCTTTGTAATTGTCAACTGTATGTAAGAGGTCACGTAATGCATCTACATCGCCATCCGCACTGTGTGCTTCATAAACTTTACCCAGTATGTCATTAACAAGACCTGTTTGCTTGTATCCAAGGCCATCGGCTTTACGATGAGGTAACTCATCACGAAATAGCTTCAATGTATTGCCAAATCCATATATTATAGCTTTAAATTGGTGACTAAAGTCTTCAAGTTGTTTTAAAAGAATTTTCCCGTCAAATAAAACATTGTGACCAACAAGAATAACGGATGAAAACTGTTTTAAAAAGTTCAATACTTCCATCAAAGCTTCTTTTACATCTAAATATGTAACTTTTTTTCCATGATGAAACATTGTATTATTACATAACATAATTCCGGTTAATTGTGTTATTTTGTTGGGAATGAATCCACATCTTGGGTAGATATAGGTATGGTATTCGTTGTTTGATTCAAGATCCTTCAGGGCTATTTGGATAATACTCGAACTGGTACCTTTTCAATAGAAAAATAAAATTGTTGATATTGTCATGCTAGTCTAAAGAATATGATTAATAAACAATGCTTGAATACCATCTACTCAATTTTTACACACTAACTACAGTTATTAACATCGTGAAATTGACAAGATGATTGATTTTGGAATGGGCTTTAAATGAAATTGAATGGGCGTGTGGAGCGAGTTTTGAGTGAAATTAAAGGAAGGTAATCCAATATCGGTAATTTGTTTATGATGAACAAAATTACCGATATCCATTACCTCCCTTTAATAAATTGTACGTATTTTTCTGTTTGTGTGTCTTCGTGGACCAATAATAAGCTTTAAAATCGACATCAGCCAATAAAATCGTACAACAATTTGATCGATTTGAAACAAAATTTGATCGTCTTGAACATTCTGAAATGCTTTCTAAAGATTTCGCAGCGTTTTTGATCGATTTGAGTGAGCGTTCAGAATGAATTAATGGAGCGCTAAGTGAAATATTTAGAAGGATTTTGATCGGAATGAGTGTCAATTTCACGATATTTTTTATTGTACAAAAAGGAAATAAGATGTTTATAAACATCATACTTATTTAATAATCAAGAGAGTATTTGCCGGTTGTTTGTTCTAGCGGCATTTGACCAATGAGTTGACAGTCTATCTTAATTCAGCGCATTGATCAAAATAGCGTACTCTAAATATATCAGGTTGATTGTATCCTTTTCTATGTTCAAATTTGTTGTCTTATAAATATGCATTTTATGAAAACCGAAATTAAATATACCAATATAATATAATTTTGGTTTAAATTTATTTATTTTAAATCGATTGGGAAGCAAGTTCTTACAACTTAGATTACTCCCTCTCGATTCTGCTTCCTGCAAATGTCATCAGTGCTCGCACCGAACGTGTGGACCAATGAAAGAACCATGATCGATAGCCGCTCGCGGGAATCGAATTCAGGACCTTTGGGTCAAGAGGCTGACCCTCTGCCTATAATTAGCTGTTCGACAACAAAAATTGTAGACTCGTGATCCGAGAGAAATTGAAGATCGTAGGTTCGAATCCCGGTCTCATCACTGGTCACGTGTTAGGCACTTCAGAGCCTCAATCAAGTACTCGTGATACTAAGGAAGCACACGAATGAGAGAATTTCGCTGTGGAATAACTAAGCGGTTGTGAAAAGCGATATTTAACGCCATTTTAATTAAAATGAAATTGACAACCGAAATTGCGCAAACTGATTAAAAATTTTGCAGACCTAGAAATTAGAAAAAATGATATAAATTATATCTTACTTAGACCAGTAGTTTCAAATCAAATACGACTGTATGCCTTCCTCATGTACCTTTGGTTGGTGGTTTTGGTTTGGTTATGGGTTCTGGTATTTCGGTGATGTCCACTGGTTTCAATTCTACCATTGTATCAGTGCCATAGGTTACTCCCTCGAGATTTTCACTAAACTCCTCATTCTGTCGTTTCTCTTCTTTGAGCACGAATCTTCGTTTCTTATATTCTACTGATTCTTGACGTATACGCTGTCTTTCCCGTTCATTATCCAATTTCTCAAACCTACTGACCGTATACTTCCCGGGACTCAGCATGCTATTTTCATTTACCTACAAACAAATTAAGTGAAAGAAACTAATAGCTTTGTTTAAAATCGGTCCAAGAATCAATATTATTGACATTCATATTTGATCAATTATAGTAATCAACCTTCAATATCACATTATAATTCAACGTTATAATTCTATTGTCAAATCTAGAGATAATTATCATGTTGAACAGTAGCTTTTAAGAACTTTTTTCTGTAATAGACTATAGATTATATCATAAGTGCACAATATACACTTTAGGGTGTTAGCATATATAAAGTCTCAATCAAACACTCGATTTGCGTTTTTTAATGGTGATCCGTCGATATTAGAAAATGACATGTAAGATCCGTTGACTTTTCAGAGTAAAAGAGAGGAAATAGACCAGGCCGCCGTGCAAAACTACATCTGCGAAAAATCTATACTTTTGTTTTGAAACTTAAAAATGATAAGGATTGAATCTTGATTTCAATTTAATTATTTTTATTGCTAGTTCAATGAATAAACAACGACAGGGGTATGTGGGTGATTTTCTATTCTATTTCATTTGCTTTATTCTTTTCGCGAGTCTTTAAGACTTGTATTATTGAGTATTAGGTCATATGTGATGAAAAGACACACCTACCTTGCAAATATACTGGTGCCCTTCATTTTTTGGTAAAAAAGCAGCTGAAATTCGATAGTCTAGGCTCTCTATTACCATGTCACTATAATCGACTAATTTTGCCTTTCTATCAATTTTGTATCAATTTTCGCAAACAAAAGCTTGTCTTTAATGCTTATTTAAATAAACATTTTCAAACAACAAAAACACCATAATAGAAGTATAATGAGTACTATTCATATAGATAATCATATCTAGCAAATAACAAAACAAAACAAATGCGACTTTGGTAGGCAATATAAAAACGTCGATAATATGAGACGTCGACGTAAAAATACGTAAAAACTAATGCGCTAACTTTGCAGGATCATTTTTAAAAAAAAATCTAGCCCGATTACATATCTTTTTTATTTTATATTTCAAACGCATTCTAGTTGAACTAAATCATATTGAAAAATCAGCATAGGTCACCGGACAAAATTTCGATAAAAACGGCGATATTTGGAGAAATTGGATAGCAAAAGTACGACTTAAAATGACGTAAAAACGACGTTAACTCCATATCGTCGTAAATCTATTTGATATAATGTTAGATTATTTGCTTAATAGACATGGGCATTGATTTTCTCACAAAATACAATTTTTGCGATGAAAATCGGACGGGTAGCTAAGGAAATATTAGCAATCACTGACTTTGACCCCTAAAAATAGGGGCTGTCCCTTTATGACGTCGTGACGTCATATTCCCGCGCCAGACAGCCCCTCAAATGGCGCTACGCTAAAGCGAGGACCCTGATACGCCAGTACTGAAAAATTCGTAAATTTTCGATAAAAGTATATTTTTTACGTTTTGTGTCCGCAGTTACCTTAAGCCCACTTATCCAGAAAATTGATCAGAATGATTGATGTAATCTCGGTTCGAAATTAGTTCAAGCGGGGTCTAAAACTAGGTAACGCGGTCAAATCTTAGAAAAAACCTTGTGGACACTCTAGAGGCCACATATTTAGCCCAATCAACCAGAAAATTGGCCAGATAGATGTTAAAGCTAGTCGAGCGATACATGCCGTTTTGGGCCCCTTGTTCAATCAGTTGCCTTAAGTACTGAAAAAACTGTTAAATGAATCCTTCAACAACGATAACAACAATGCTTATGCCTGTAGAATATCTAGAGCTTTCAATAAAGGAACACAAGTTCAAAAAGAATAGAGCATGTCGCACTTTTTGTAATTTGCCATTGTGTCTGCATAAGGAGGGGGGGGGGTTAAACCTTACAAATTGAGGTTTTTTTCAGCTAACTTTAGCACGAAGTGGACCCTCTTTGATAAGATCTTGGACAAGTTCGAAATGGGTCAAAATCTAGGCCACAGGGTTAAATCAAAGAAAACCTTGTCGACATTCTAGAGGCCATATTTAAGCCAACTTAAACTTTGGTCAGAATGATTTTCCTGATAAAATCTTAATGAAGTGCGAGATTTGGTTAAGTTGGGTAAAAAAAGATCACAGAGTCAAATCTTGGAAAAAAGCTTGTGGACACTCTAGGGCCCACACTTTATGCACTACTCAGATGGTCCCTTTTCCCATGATGGATCACATATATAGTTAACACTCCGAAATGTACTAGGCAATAATAACCAAGTCAAGTGAACAAGATGTGTTCATTGAATACTAATGCCCACGTAATTTAAATTTTAGAGTGTGGCCTTGTCCCTGACAGATGACCTTGAAATATGTCTATTGATGAGAGGAACTATAATGCATAATATAAGCATTGTCATTCTCATAGTTACTGGAAAATATTATTTAAGTTTATATGTAACTTACAAGTATATATAAATCCCATTTCGTTTAATATTCCCAAGTATTTGTGAAAGCAAAAAAACCCTAAATAAATAGATATTTACACAACCACGCAGAACTGTTGATGTACCTTTCTTTTTTTGTAAAATAGTGACAGCACTTCCACACATGTTACATGAATGTGGGCAAATAGAGGATGCCAGCTGCATCAAACAAGATTTTGTCAAAAGGAAGAAGTCATCATCCAAGTGTGATTCAGATACTTCTTTCACGATATCTTGAATAGATATAGTGCCTGGTCGGGGTTGTTCCTCTGGTGCTGGGGCAATGTCATGAGCTAAACCACTCAAATCGTCATATTCAGTAAGACCTTCTTCATCCTCATCACTAGAATAATAAACTTAATTACTTCTGTTCTGGCTCAATTTACAATCAATTTGTCATTTGGCCAAATTTGCTTCACAATTTTACTCTGATCTATTAACATGTTGTTTGGTAATTGATGTTGATCTCTAGAGTGTTTTCTATCTTTTTCTTCAAAAAATTAATCTTACTGCGAAATCTTTAATGGGAAGTTTTGAGGGTTTACTTATGGTATGAAAGATTTTCCTTTTGCCCCCAAATTTTAATTTCTTATGGGTTTTACATCAAAATTTATATTTGACCCATATATATGACCCTGACCATCAAAGATGTAAATTGATGAAAGAAACCCATATGCAAAACAAGAGCATTGTTACTTTAAAATGTGTAGTTGGAAAATAATTTTTGTCAACAGACAGACCAAGAGATAATTACACTGGTAAACAAACAAGCCCCAATTCTATTAAAGAGGGCATGCAATAATTTTTGGTTGCCCTAAAATCAGAGCATACATTCGTACACTCTTATTGTTGTTAATTTTAAATTGATCGGTTCTGTAGCCTTTCATTAAAAACTGTTGTTCATGATAGTTAAATAGCTTATATACTATTCTAATTCATGCAAGTAATGGATATGTTCATTTTATTTTTTCAAATGTGAACAAAAACCTTACACTGAAACTGAGGTGTCCGACATGCTAGGTACATATGATACATCATTATCATCACAGCCCTCACCTTCATCTGGCTCTGACGACTCTTCAAAACTACAAAAACAATTGATTTCTTAATTATGTAATAAAGAAATAAAATTGACATTCGGGCCCCTTTTACGAAACTATTTTATTCCCCAAAAGACTAAAGATTTTCAAATTTTTATCAACTATCGATAAACAAGTTCCTCTGAAGCATCTTTGAAATTTGACCAATTCTAAAATTGTGATGTCTGGTAATTGGATAAGTTCCATTTCCCCATATTTTCCATAAGGATGTTTCATATTCAAATCATATTCGTTATAGTTACCAGAATATAATACAGACATTTCTGGTCCACACTGTTAAAACTATTCAGTTATCAAACCTTAAATAACACACAGCAGATATGCATGCATTAGATGAACAATAGCATTTAATAAGCAAAAGGCAAGAATTGTGATAGATCTATTGTCATACAGACAGTCATATTGGCGATATTTGTAATTGTGGATCAATTGTCATATAGAAAGCCATGTAAACAATTACATTGTGGATCTGTTGTTACACAGCAATTTAGGCAATTTCATTTTGGATTCGTTGTCACAGGCAAGATAAATAAATAGTATAACTAATTAACAAATTAATTTAATGGACTCTGATCACATCCGGCTTTTGTCCCTGCAAGTGGCAGCCTTGTTCTGGCTCCTTCTGGTAAGCTACAATATTTTTATGAAGCTCTTGCAAGAGTATAGCAATCGATGGAGTGAACAATAACATTCAATCAGCAAGAAAGCTCTCTATGAGCAGATTGTGCTCAGGTAAGCTTCAACAGGAGCACTGCCTAAGGGCGCAAGTACCGGAATGCGGGTGCTGGCTAATCCAAACAAGAGGGCCATGATGGTCCTATATCGCTCACCTTCGTTTCTTTGACCCAATTAATAGCTTTCAAACTTCAAGCAAAAGGCATAGTTGCATATTAATGATTTGTGTTGCCTCGAATTTTAACAAGGAAATTGTCATTTAGGACCACCTTTCCTGTAATATGGCATGGATCCTTTCCATATTCAATAGGGCTCATCATTGAGACCTGACAAAATTCTGACCAAGTTTCATGAAGATTGGGCCATATTTGTGGCCTCTAGAGTGTAAACAAGGAAATTGTCATTAAGGCTCCTTTTACTGTGATATTGCACGGATCCATAACCATTTTCGATAGGGTTCATCCTTATTGCCTGGACAACTTTATCATCAAGTTTCATGAAGATTTGGGAATATTTGTGACAGTTGTTAGCACTTAAATTATGAGACAACGCATGACAAACGACGGACATTCAATGATCACAAATGCTTACCTTGAGCACGATGTGCGCAGATGAGCTAAATAGAAGAAGAAGGAATAACTGACAATATAAGGAAAACATGTGACAATTTTCTTTCTACATGTATTTTGTAACTATGATTTTTGCATCATGAGAAGTAAATACAAATTGGAAATATCAGAACAGCTATGAACGAAAGGAATATACAGGTATGAATATCCCAGAACATCAATGTTGAAACTAAAATGAAATATGATTCTAGTAATTAACAACAGAAAATATATCAAAATCATATCAAAACTATTTATACAGAGGTATTAATAACATGTAAAAACCTAAGTCTATTTTTTCAACTTTTATGAAAACCCCTCAGTTGACATTGTACACACAATGTAAGTTATATGTAGTCATTCAGGAGTGAATTTCTAGATCCAAAATTAAGAAATATTTCAACAATGGCAAATAAATCTTGAATCTAGAAGTCTGCTTCTCTCCGTTGGTTTGATTTAAATCTAATCATATTTAATAAACAAATGTATTCTTAATTCAGTTTAGACTTGATCATGGAGATAGAAGGTGCTGACATCTCAGGTAACATTATCCCTTAGTCATTTGCTGATGTTAAAGTCTTTCTTCTCTTTTCGACCGACTCTCTTTGTTCTTGTTGAGAATGGTAACTAAAAAAGAGTCTTCAATATTTACAGATCCCAGCATAGGTCTCATTAGGTCTCATTAGTTGCAATTTTTATCCAAACTGTGAAATTTCAAACAGGGGTTGAATATAGAAAATGGTTTATTTCATCAAGATTTCTGCAAAATAAGTAAATTTTATAGGAACAACACACTCAAAGACAACGATTTAGTAAAAAAAATCACCCTTGGCTTCTTGTGCAAAGTCATCACAATGTAAATGTACTTATTGTACATATATGTGTAGACAGTTATCATCAGCAATAATTTTAGACTGTCGTATGGATCTTTAATAAAATGTGCCAGTACAGATTGTTGTTAGGATCTGACATATATTCATTATAAGTTTTTAAGTTGTCAGCAAAATTAAAGCCATAAATTTTCTTTGATTCCAATCCCTTATTGTATGATTCTGTTTGTGAGGAAACTGTTCTTTATCACAGAAAAAGGTAATCCTGTAAAAATGTGACTAGGCCTTAGAACGGTGAATGAAAAGAAGGAGTTGTTAACTCAAGATAGTCCTTGAGATAATAACATCACAAAGTTAGAAACTTCGAATCAAATAAATCTACGGTCATTGGGTTACCAGTCAATGTTTGAGTGTGCATGAGCTAATTTCATAGCTGAAGCTGTCAAGGTGCCCAAATATGGGTGACTATAGGCTATAATACAGTAGTGTCAAATCTGAATTATCTTGCCTACTTCTATTATCGTGCATGACCCCAAAAGAAACCTCACAGAGCTTGCTTGACCTAACTTTTATATAGGATGTTATGTTACTGTGACCCCTAATTATGGTGCAGTGAGAAAAACTCAAACCATATAGCGATACTGGTCTTTAAGAAGGAAAGAATTGTAGCCTGGATAATGTCTACTTTCAACATTGACACAAGATACGTCACCAAAAGGCTTTCGTTAAATTGACAGCCCGATTTAATTTGATTCTGCATCATATGAGCGAAATGTTGAAATACGCTCCTGGTACAAGATGAGAAAAAAAATAGTAACCAAATCGATCATAAAATAAAGAGTTGTTTCACTTCATCCATATGCAAAGAATAAATTGAAATGGAAGCCACTTTTTATCTGACACGACAGAATTTCACTAAACCCCGATTGCATGCACAAGGTCTGTTGATTAAAAGTATTTTGAGAAAGTTTCTTCCAAAATGGTCATTGGTTGTAGAAGATGTTGTGAAGTTTACATGAAGGACTATGTCACAGTTGAAAAACAAAAAAAAAACAAAAACCTCAGATTCCATGTACAAGGCAATATGCCAAGGAGCACCTAACAATGGATTCCCAGTGTTTCTGGCACCAGTAAAACCATCCCAGCCTTTCCTGGCCTCCAGCTGCTATTTCACACATGTCTACGATTATCAACCCATTGGTGAGAGATAAACAATCGGAAAGAATGTGTGCCGCCGTCGGGGATCGAACCCAACCCTTGATTGACAGTCCGACATGAAAACAAGATTTCGTTGTAAAACGAGTATATATATACAGGGACTTTTTCCCTAGATTTTCATCTTGTAAATGTACTGATTAGATACTTTTACACTTTATACGCACTGCATTAATCCACAATTTCTGAATATAAACCATTGTTTTGTCCTTTTCTTAAGCAATTTTACAAAAAAAGTGGTATTTTCAAAATTCCAAATCTCTCCGAAAAAATGCATAGAAATCTTTGCTGGCTTTTGGTCAAATTTTGAAAATGTACTGTCTAAGATCTTAAATGTATCTTTTTCAAACAGATAGGAACAAGTGCCTTATCGTGTTGGACTACCTTAATTGACTTACGAGTTATACAATATTCATGTGTGGTATAAATGGGATTTTTCTTTCCTTTTGCTTTTTTCAGTGAAACGGGATCGTAAACATAAGAAAATAAGGATTAGCAATTAGAAAAAGATTTGATGATGTGTGAAACTTGAAACATTTGATGAATATATCAAGTTCAAATATGTGCAGTTGATATCGATTTCCTAAATCATAATTGCTTTTCCATCTCTCTTGTACTAGCTCACTTGGTCGTATTCAAATACTTTTCGACCAAGCTTAAACACCCGGATAATCTTCAGGCTAGATATTTCTCCTAACTTGTTTCTATCGAATCTGACATCAATTGTACCTTTTCTCTGTATGTAAATAATCTTTATCGAAATAAAACATTTCAGCTAATGGTCTCTCGGTAAATATTTTATGATAAATAATGTTTTTTAATACCCCCCCCCCAGTGGGGGTATTAAACCGCCGGTATAGGTCATAGGGTTAAATCAGAGAGAACCTTATGAAAACTAAGAGGTCACATTTGAGCCAAATCAACTTTTGAAATGAATATCTTGAATAAGGTTTAGGCTACAGAAGAATCATTTCTATCCAATTATCGACCTCTTTACAACTTTCCTTGTAAACTTCAATATATGATTGATTTTCCTATTGATAGATATTTGAAATCCAGGGGTCTCTATTCGCACGGGTTCGATCCCCGGCCGCGGCACTTATCCTTTCCGACATTTGTCTTCCACCAATGGGTAGATAATCGTAAACCTATGTGGAATAGCAACTGGAGGCTAGGAAAGGGATGTGGTGGTAGTACTGGTATGAGAAATAATAGGAATCCATCTTTAGGTGCTCCAGTCGTCGCGATATAACTGAGAGATTGTTGAAATGACGTAAAACCTCAATTCAAATCAAATTCAAATTGAAAGACAGTGGAGAGAAATAGTCCGTTTGACTTCTATATGGACCAACATTTGCCGAAATTCTTCTAATCGAATTAATGAAAAGTATTTTTTTTTCTCGTCATCTGATTTATTCAATTGAATACTATGACGAATTCCGTTTTTTAGAAATTTTCAATGTTAAATAACGTTTTTGTCCGTCCGTCTACATGTTACCTCTCAGCCTTTCATCCCTTTTGTCTCTATAATACGGAACATCGAATTGTCTATCCAAAAAAGTTCTGATTTGCATAGGGCCTGAGTCGGAAGTGTATGATTTTAAAAGAGTTGTTTAAGTATAAAAGCGAGTATTTTTGAAAAAATAATTTTGTTGATGATACTGACTTCCTTAGGATATCAACTCTGAGTGTTTTCTATCTTTGTTTAAAAACCGTTGGACAAGATAATTGATTTTATCTATTCTGAGATGAACCCCATATTCACATATTTAGACGAATCAAAACGCATTGTTTAACGAAGTTATTGGGATTTTCGCGAGGAAAACTAGACAAGCAGGCGAGTAATAACGGGAAAAAACACGTGATCTTTAAGTTAAAGATGACAAAGCCGTCGATATGAAAATTAGCATTTCCAAAAAAAAAAAAAAAAAAAAAAAAGAAATAATGGACATTTCTTCTGTCAAATGTTTAGTATAAAACCACGTGTTTTTATTATATGTTTACATTTTCTTACTACTAAACAGCCTACATCACCCCTCGTTTTCAAGAGCGGAAAATTAACTTGAAAAACAAACTCCTTATTTTGAAAAATATAAAATTTAAAAAACGGGGGGGGGGGGGGTAATGTTGTAAGCTTTACGTAAGAGGTCTTTTTTTGCAAAAATTCACGCTTCAATTGGTCCTACCTATTTATACGCCCGAAGGGTCGTATTATGTTATCGTGTGTCTGTCCGTTAGCAAATTCGTGTCCGGTCCATAACTTTCAAACTATAAGGCCTATGGTCTTGAAACTTCACAGGTGTATAGATCTCATAGCTAGGGTGTGCAGAGCGCAAGAACCACAACTCTACCATTTATAATTTTTGAGTTATTGCCCTTTGTTTGATTCAGTTAAACATTCGTGCCCGATCCATAATTTTGAAACTATAAGGACTTCACAGGTGTATAGATCTCATAGCTAGGTCGTGCATAGATCAAGAATCACAACTCTACCATTTGTAATTTTTGAGTTTTTGCCCTTTGTTTGATTCAGTTAGACATTCGTGTCCTGTCCTAAACTTTTAAACTAAAGGGCCTATGGTCTTGAAACTTAACAGGTGTATAGATCTTATAGCTAGGTTGTGCAAGGCGCAAGAACCACAACTCTACCATTTGAAATTTTTTAGTTATTGCCCTTTGTTTGATTCAATTAGCAAATTCGTGTTCGGTCCATAACTTTAAAACTAAAAGGCCTATGGTATTGAAACTTCACAGGTGTATAGATCTTATTGCAAGGGTGTGCACAGAGCAAGAACCACAACTTTACCAATTGCAATTTTTGAGTTTTTGCCCTTTGTTTGATTCAGTTAGAAATTCGTGTCCGGTCCTTAACTTTGAAACTATAAGGCCTATCGTCTTGAAACTTCACAGGTGTATAGATCTCATAGCAAGGGCGTGCAAAGCGCAAAGACCACAACTCTACCAATTGTAATTTTTGAGTTATTGCCCTTTGTTTGATTCAGTTAGCTAATTCGTGTCTGGTCCACAATTTTGAAACTTTAAGGCCTATGGTCTTGAAACTTAACAGGTGTATAAATCTCATAGCTAGGATGCGCAGAGCGCAATTACCCTAAATCTACCATTTATAATTTTTGAGTTATTGTCCTTTGTTTGATTCAGTTTGTAAATTCGTGTCCGGTCCATAACTTTCAAAAATACAAGAACTACGATCTTGAAACTTCACATGTATGTAGAACTCATAGCTAGGGTGTATGATTTCATTATCTCAATCTGATTGAATTTTTGAATATTTTGTAGTACTCGGGTACTTGCAACACTTCGCGAATATTTTAGTACTCGGTGAATTTTGTTTTATCAGATACTTGCAAGATACTTTTAGAAAAGAACAGGACATCAACAAACATTACCATCATAATTAATACAATAAACTATAGTGTTTGCTAGAAAATACATCCTAAGGACCAATAAAAAGTTCAAAACATCACCCATTTATTTCTGAGCTTTGGACGTATAATGCCACGCCCAGCGTTGCTCTTGTTTGGAAATAGATAATCTTCATATTCCACAAACGAGTTACGTGAGGCAAGATCTTTCTGATGGTACAAAAGGTCAGGGTTAGAATTTTGAAATTTTAATCGGCAGCAAAATCAAGGTCATCGATCAAGATCGAATTGTTCAAGGTCATTAATTTTCAAATATTTCTTCTTAACAAATTTCCAAAGTGCCTTGTAACTTCACGTAGAGATTTTTAGTGAGGGTTACAGGTAAGGTTTATTTCATAATTTTATTTGATAAAAACGTTTCATGCCAATAGGAGGCTTATTGCCATGTTGTATTTTTATACGAGGGTGGATAAAATAATACGTTGACTTTTACTATATTTCCCGACGGTATTAAATAAAACTTTGTACACGTCACAAACCATTTAATGTTGACATAATACTGAATTTAGAAGAGACTGCCATGACTACGATATACAAACATCCAAAGCTTTATATTCCTGGGTAGGTGTCACCGGCGGAACCGGGCAATAAAAAAGTTCTAACGGATATATGGAAAACCAAATCGATAGGTTAAAATGATGAAATATACTAAAAGGTCTATAAATATAAGCAGATACCTTCTTTTTTAATGGTTTAAAAGGTTTGTTTACGAATGGAGAGCGTTTCTGTAGGATGACACTCAGAGAATGGAAAACGTCTCCTCGACGTTTGATCTGTAATTGTCACAGACCAACATCAGTTCAGTATTTTAAAGACGCATAACACATTTAAGTTCATCATTTTGGATCAAATGGATATGAAAATAGTACTTATTCAATCGAGAGGCGATACAGAAATTGTGTTGATTGTTGAGATGAGTATTTTGAAAAGTGCTGACTTTCAACGGAAGTTATCAATACCGTAGCGTCATATTGATGTCGTTACCGTGCGCCGTTTACCAATGACTACATGTTTTAGAATGGTTGCTACAGGTGTCCAACTAAGTGGATTTCAGCCACATTTAGATGACAAAAAGAAAAATGCCATAATTTAATTACAGTGTACATTTCTTTTCAAAGTCTGTGAAATCAAAATTTCTGTAACGAAAGTCTACATAATTTTTGATTCACCCTCGTACTTTACCCAAATCAGAACAATAGCATTTAATAAGCAAAAGGCAAGAATTGTGATAGATCTATTGTCATATAGACAGTCATATTGGCGATATTTGTAATTGTGGATCAGTTGTCATGTAGAAAGCCATGTAAACAATTACATTGTGGATCTGTTGTTACACAGCAATTTAGGCAATTTCATTTTGGATTCGTTGTCACAGGCAAGATAAATAAATAGTATAACTAATTAACTAATTAATTTAATGGACCCTGATCACATCCGGCTTTTGTCCCTGCAAGTGGCAGCCTTGTTCTGGCTCCTTCTGGTAAGCTACATTATTTTTATGAAGCTCTTGCAAGAGTATAGCAATCGATGGAGTGAATAATAACATTCAATCAGCAAGAAAGCTCTCTATGAGCAGATTGTGCTCAGGTAAGCTTCAACAGGAGCACTGCCTAAGGGCGCAAGTACCGGAATGCGGGTGCTGGCTAATCCAAACAAGAGGGCCATGATGGTCCTATATCGCTCACCTTCGTTTCTTTGACCCAATTAATAGCTTTCAAACTTCAAGCAAAAGGCATAGTTGCATATTAATGATTTGTGTTGCCTCGAATTTTAACAAGGAAATTGTCATTTAGGACCACCTTTCCTGTAATATGGCATGGATCCTTTCCATATTCAATAGGGCTCATCATTGAGACCTGACAAAATTCTGACCAAGTTTCATGAAGATTGGGCCATATTTGTGGCCTCTAGAGTGTAAACAAGGAAATTGTCATTAAGGCTCCTTTTACTGTGATATTGCACGGATCCATAACCATTTTCGATAGGGTTCATCCTTATTGCCTGGACAACTTTATCATCAAGTTTCATGAAGATTTGGGAATATTTGTGACAGTTGTTAGCACTTAAATTATGAGACAACGCATGACAAACGACGGACATTCAATGATCACAAATGCTTACCTTGAGCACGATGTGCGCAGATGAGCTAAATAGAAGAAGAAGGAATAACTGACAATATAAGGAAAACATGTGACAATTTTCTTTCTACATGTATTTTGTAACTATGATTTTTGCATCATGAGAAGTAAATACAAATTGGAAATATCAGAACAGCTATGAACGAAAGGAATATACAGGTATGAATATCCCAGAACATCAATGTTGAAACTAAAATGAAATATGATTCTAGTAATTAACAACAGAAAATATATCAAAATCATATCAAAACTATTTATACAGAGGTATTAATAACATGTAAAAACCTAAGTCTATTTTTTCAACTTTTATGAAAACCCCTCAGTTGACATTGTACACACAATGTAAGTTATATGTAGTCATTCAGGAGTGAATTTCTAGATCCAAAATTAAGAAATATTTCAACAATGGCAAATAAATCTTGAATCTAGAAGTCTGCTTCTCTCTGTTGGTTTGATTTAAATCTAATCATATTTAATAAACAAATGTATACTTAATTCAGTTTAGACTTGATCATGGAGATAGAAGGTGCTGACATCTCAGGTAACATTATCCCTTAGTCATTTGCTGATGTTAAAGTCTTTCTTCTCTTTTCGACCGACTCTCTTTGTTTTTGTTGAGAATGGTAAGTAAAAAAGAGAGTCTTCAATATTTACAGATCCCAGCATAGGTCTCATTAGTTGCAATTTTTATCCAAACTGTGAAATTTCAAACAGGTCTTGAATATAGAAAATGGTTTATTTCATCAAGATTTCTGCAAAATAAGTAAATTTTATAGGAACAACACACTCAAAGACAACGATTTAGTAAAAAAAATCACCCTTGGCTTCTTGTGCAAAGTCATCACAATGTAAATGTACTTATTGTACATATATGTGTAGACAGTTATGACTTTGATCAGCCTGCAAATACATGACACACTCTGATATTGTGGGAAAGTCTTGAGTAAGACTGGTTGAAATGTCAACAAAAGGCATTTTCTTGAAACAAAATTTACACTTAACAAGATGAAGGTAAATAAGAAAACTGTCACCAGCAATGATTTTAGACTGTCGTATGGATCTTTAATAAAATGTGCCAGTACAGATTGTTGTTAGGATCTGACATATATTCATTATAAGTTTTTAAGTTGTCAGCAAAATTAAAGCCATAAATTTTCTTTGATTCCAATCCCTTATTGTATGATTCTGTTTGTGAGGAAACTGTTCTTTATCACAGAAAAAGGTAATCCTGTAAAAATGTGACTAGGCCTTAGAACGGTGAATGAAAAGAAGGAGTTGTTAACTCAAGATAGTCCTTGAGATAATAACATCACAAAGTTAGAAACTTCGAATCAAATAAATCTACGGTCATTGGGTTACCAGTCAATGTTTGAGTGTGCATGAGCTAATTTCATAGCTGAAGCTGTCAAGGTGCCCAAATATGGGTGACTATAGGCTATAATACAGTAGTGTCAAATCTGAATTATCTTGCCTACTTCTATTATCGTGCATGACCCCAAAAGAAACCTCACAGAGCTTGCTTGACCTAACTTTTATATAGGATGTTATGTTACTGTGACCCCTAATTATGGTGCAGTGAGAAAAACTCAAACCATATAGCGATACTGGTCTTTAAGAAGGAAAGAATTGTAGCCTGGATAATGTCTACTTTCAACATTGACACAAGATACGTCACCAAAAGGCTTTCGTTAAATTGACAGCCCGATTTAATTTGATTCTGCATCATATGAGCGAAATGTTGAAATACGCTCCTGGTACAAGATGAGAAAAAAAATAGTAACCAAATCGATCATAAAATAAAGAGTTGTTTCACTTCATCCATATGCAAAGAATAAATTGAAATGGAAGCCACTTTTTATCTGACACGACAGAATTTCACTAAACCCCGATTGCATGCACAAGGTCTGTTGATTAAAAGTATTTTGAGAAAGTTTCTTCCAAAATGGTCATTGGTTGTAGAAGATGTTGTGAAGTTTACATGAAGGACTATGTCACAGTTGAAAAACAAAAAAAAAAACAAAAACCTCAGATTCCATGTACAAGGCAATGTGCCAAGGAGCACCTAACAATGGATTCCCAGTGTTTCTGGCACCAGTAAAACCATCCCAGCCTTTCCTGGCCTCCAGCTGCTATTTCACACATGTCTACGATTATCAACCCATTGGTGAGAGATAAACAATCGGAAAGAATGTGTGCCGCCGTCGGGGATCGAACCCAACCCTTGATTGACAGTCCGACATGAAAACAAGATTTCGTTGTAAAACGAGTATATATATACAGGGACTTTTTCCCTAGATTTTCATCTTGTAAATGTACTGATTAGATACTTTTACACTTTATACGCACTGCATTAATCCACATTTTCTGAATATAAACCATTGTTTTGTCCTTTTCTTTAGCAATTTTACAAAAAAAGTGGTATTTTCAAAATTCCAAATCTCTCCGAAAAAATGCATAGAAAACTTTGCTGGCTTTTGGTCAAATTTTGAAAATGTACTGTCTAAGATCTTAAATGTATCTTTTTCAAACAGATAGGAACAAGTGCCTTATCGTGTTGGACTACCTTAATTGACTTACGAGTTATACAATATTCATGTGTGGTATAAATGGGATTTTTCTTTCCTTTTGCTTTTTTCAGTGAAACGGGATCGTAAACATAAGAAAATAAGGATTAGCAATTAGAAAAAGATTTGATGATGTGTGAAACTTGAAACATTTGATGAATATATCAAGTTCAAATATGTGCAGTTGATATCGATTTCCTAAATCATAATTGCTTTTCCATCTCTCTTGTACTAGCTCACTTGGTCGTATTCAAATACTCTTCGACCAAGCTTAAACACCCGGATAATCTTCAGGCTAGATATTTCTCCTAACTTGTTTCTATCGAATCTGACATCAATTGTACCTTTTCTCTGTATGTAAATAATCTTTATCGAAATAAAACATTTCAGCTAATGGTCTCTCGGTAAATATTATATGATAAATAATGTTTTTTAATACCCCCCCAGGGGGGGTATTAAACCGCCGGTATAGGTCATAGGGTTAAATCAGAGAGAACCTTATGAAAACTAAGAGGTCACATTTGAGCCAAATCAACTTGAAAAAAAAGATCAATATGATTATCTTGATGAAAAATCGGACAAGTTCGAAAATAGGTAAAAAAAAACAATCGTCCAAAGCAATTTTTGTATAACCCCAGAGCCAAATTTGGCGAAACAATGTCCACAAGTTAGGTAAATTTCCTCCTAAGTTGTCCTTCATATTGTAATTGGCCCTAGCATGTAGGTGTGGCATGGCTTATTTGCACAAAATTATTGGCATTCATTCTCACATACTAAATATAAGTATTTCATTGTTACCAAAATCATGAAAAAAGAAACTTTTACAATTGGGAATCTAGTAATATTATATTTTGAAATGAATATCTTGAATAAGGTTTAGGCTACAGAAGAATCATTTCTATCCAATTATCGACCTCTTTACAACTTTCCTTGTAAACTTCAATATATGATTGATTTTCCTATTGATAGATATTTGAAATCCAGAGGTCTCTATTCGCACGGGTTCGATCCCCGGCCGCGGGCACTTATCCTTTCCGACATTTGTCTTCCACCAATGGATAGATAATCGTAAACCTATGTGGAATAGCAACTGGAGGCTAGGAAAGGGATGTGGTGGTAGTACTGGTGTGAGAAATAATAGGAATCCATCTTTAGGTGCTCCAGTCGTCGCGATATAACTGAGAGATTGTTGAAATGACGTAAAACCTCAATTCAAATCAAATTCAAATTGAAAGACAGTGGAGAGAAATAGTCCGTTTGACTTCTATATGGACCAACATTTGCCGAAATTCTTCGAATCGAATTAATGAAAAGTATTTTTTTTCTCGTCATCTGATTTATTCAATTAAATACTATGACGAATTCCGTTTTTTAGAAATTTTCAATGTTAAATAACGATTTTGTCCGTCCGTCTACATGTTACCTCTCAGCCTTTCATCCCTTTTGTCTCTATAATACGGAACATCGAATTGTCTATCCAAAAAAGTTCTGATTTGCATAGGGCCTGAGTCGGAAGTGTATGATTTTAAAAGAGTTGTTTAAGTATAAAAGCGAGTATTTTTGAAAAAATAATTTTGTTGATGATACTGACTTCCTTAGGATATCAACTCTGAGTGTTTTCTATCTTTGTTTAAAAACCGTTGGACAAGATAATTGATTTTATCTATTCTGAGATGAACCCCATATTCACATATTTAGACGAATCAAAACGCATTGTTTAACGAAGTTATTGGGATTTTCGCGAGGAAAACTAGACAAGCAGGCGAGTAATAACGGGAAAAAAACACGTGATCTTTAAGTTAAAGATGACAAAGCCGTCGATATGCAAATTAGCATTTCCAAAAAAAAAAAAAAAAAAAAAAAAGAAATAATGGACATTTCTTCTGTCAAATGTTTAGTATAAAACCACGTGTTTTTACTATATGTTTACATTTTCTTACTACTAAACAGCCTACATCACCCCTCGTGTTCAAGAGCGGAAAATTAACTTGAAAAACAAACTCCTTATTTTGAAAAATATAAAATTTAAAAAACGGGGGGGGGGGGGTAATGTTGTAAGCTTTGCGTAAGAGGTCTTTTTTTGCAAAAATTCACGCTTCAATTGGTCCTACCTATTTATACGCCCGAAGGGTCGTATTATGTTATCGTGTGTCTGTCCGTTAGCAAATTCGTGTCCGGTCCATAACTTTCAAACTATAAGGCCTGTGGTCTTGAAACTTCACAGGTGTATAGATCTCATAGCTAAGGTGTGCAGAGCGCAAGAACCACAACTCTACCATTTATAATTTTTGAGTTATTGCCCTTTGTTTGATTCAGTTAAACATTCGTGCCCGATCCATAATTTTGAAACTATAAGGACTTCACAGGTGTATAGATCTCATAGCTAGGTCGTGCATAGAGCAAGAATCACAACTCTACCATTTGTAATTTTTGAGTTTTTGCCCTTTGTTTGATTCAGTTAGACATTCGTGTCCTGTCCTTAACTTTTAAACTAAAGGGCCTATGGTCTTGAAACTTCACAGGTGTATAGATATTATAGCTAGGTTGTGCAAGGCGCAAGAACCACAACTCTACCATTTGAATTTTTTTAGTTATTGCCCTTTGTTTGATTCAATTAGCAAATTCGTGTTCGGTCCATAACTTTAAAACTAAAAGGCCTATGGTATTGAAACTTCACAGGTGTATAGATCTTATTGCAAGGGTGTGCACAGAGCAAGAACCACAACTTTACCAATTGCAATTTTTGAGTTTTTGCCCTTTGTTTGATTCAGTTAGAAATTCGTGACCGGTCCTTAACTTTGAAACTATAAGGCCTATCGTCTTGAAACTTCACAGGTGTATAGATCTCATAGCAAGGGCGTGCAAAGCGCAAAGACCACAACTCTACCAATTGTAATTTTTGAGTTATTGCCCTTTGTTTGATTCAGTTAGCTAATTCGTGTCTGGTCCACAATTTTGAAACTTTAAGGCCTATGGTCTTGAAACTGAACAGGTGTGTAAATCTCATAGCTAGGATGCGCAGAGCGCAATTACCCTAAATCTACCATTTATAATTTTTGAGTTATTGTCCTTTGTTTGATTTAGTTTGTAAATTCGTGTCCGGTCCATAACTTTCAAAAATACAAGAACTACGATCTTGAAACTTCACATGTATGTAGAACTCATAGCTAGGGTGTATGATTTCATTATCTCAATCTGATTGAATTTTTGAATATTTTGTAGTACTCGGGTACTTGCAACACTTCGCGAATATTTTAGTACTCGGTGAATTTTGTTTTATCAGATACTTGCAAGATACTTTTAGAAAAGAACAGGACATCAACAAACATTACCATCATAATTAATACAATAAACTATAGTGTTTGCTAGAAAATACATCCTAAGGACCAATAAAAAGTTCAAAACATCACCCATTTATTTCTGAGCTTTGGACGTATAATGCCACGCCCAGCGTTGCTCTTGTTTGGAAATAGATAATCTTCATATTCCACAAACGAGTTACGTGAGGCAAGATCTTTCTGATGGTACAAAAGGTCAGGGTTAGAATTTTGAAATTTTAATCGGCAGCAAAATCAAGGTCATCGATCAAGATCGAATTGTTCAAGGCCATTAATTTTCAAATATTTCTTCTTAACAAATTTCCAAAGTGCCTTGTAACTTCACGTAGAGATTTTTAGTGAGGGTTACAGGTAAGGTTTATTTCATAATTTAATTTGATAAAAACGTTTCATGCCAATAGGAGGCTTATTGCCATGTTGTATTTTTATACGAGGGTGGATAAAATAATACGTTGACTTTTACTATATTTCCCGACGGTATTAAATGAAACTTTGTACACGTCACAAACCATTTAATGTTGACATAATACTGAATTTAGAAGAGACTGCCATGACTACGATATACAAACATCCAAAGCTTTATATTCCTGGGTAGGTGTCACCGGCGGAACCGGGCAATAAAAAAGTTCTAACGGATATATGGAAAACCAAATCGATAGGTTAAAATGATGAAATATACTAAAAGGTCTATAAATATAAGCAGATACCTTCTTTTTTAATGGTTTAAAAGGTTTGTTTACGAATGGAGAGCGTTTCTGTAGGATGACACTCAGAGAATGGAAAACGTCTCCTCGACGTTTGATCTGTAATTGTCACAGACCAACATCAGTTCAGTATTTTAAAGACGCATAACACATTTAAGTTCATCATTTTGGATCAAATGGATATGAAAATAGTACTTATTCAATCGATAGGCGATACAGAAATTGTGTTGATTGTTGAGATGAGTATTTTGAAAAGTGCTGACTTTCAACGGAAGTTATCAATACCGTAGCGTCATATTGATGTCGTTACCGTGCGCCGTTTACCAATGACTACATGTTTTAGAATGGTTGCTACAGGTGTCCAACTAAGTGGATTTCAGCCACATTTAGATGACAAAAAGAAAAATGCCATAATTTAATTACAGTGTACATTTCTTTTCAAAGTCTGTGAAATCAAAATTTCTGTAACGAAAGTCTACGTAATTTTTGATTCACCCTCGTACTTTACCCAAATCAGACAAAATAAAACTACCCATGTTAACGTCTTCATTTTTTTTAGCTCGGCTGCTTTCAAAGAAAAGCCAATGTATTGCTTTAAGATTTGCGTTTTTGTTGTAGTGCACGAAGCTTGATCTTGTTACCTCTGATTCTACTGAAGCCAATTACTTGAAACTTGGCCCATATGTTCATGAAAAGGGCAACCTATCAAGGGGAATAATATTCGACCCATTTTGTGAAATTTATGCTCGGTTTTCGAGATTTTTACTTAGCCATCTGAAGGGTCCCTCTAGGAACCTTTCAGCCAAGTTTTAATCCGTACATTGGTTTAAGAGGTAAAGATATTTAAAGAAAAGTTTACGGACGGACGACATACATACCACCATAACAATATGGTGACCTTCAGCCCGTTGAGCTTAGACCGGGTTTTTGCAATAAGGCCCCTTTTTCCGTGACGAGGTCGGAGCTCCCAAATTCCAAAACTGGTAAAAGACGTCGGTGTTATATTATAGGAAGTTCACTTGTTACGTTTTATTAAATTTAGTCCAGGGGTTATGAAATTCCTTTTTTCTCCCACCAATGGGTTAATATTCGTAGACATATGTGGGATAGCAGCTGGAGATTAAGAAAAGATGTAATGCTGGTAATGGTGTGGAAAATACCAGGAATATAATGGAAGGTGCTCCAGCTGAAGCTATATTTCTAATAACTTTCAGTGCTAAAGAAAGGTCCCGGGTTCGATCCCCGGCGGCGGCTATCATCCTTTCCGACTTTTTGTCTCCCACCAATGGGTTGATAATCGTAGACCTTTGTGGGAGAGCGGCTTGTGGCTATGGAAGGATGTTATGGTAGTACTGGTGTAAGAAATACCAGGAATCCATTGTTAGGTGCTCCAGCCGCCGCGATATAACCGAAAAAAATGTTGAAAGCGGCGTAAAATCCCATTCAAACGAACAGCCCTAAAACTAGTGATTGTCGAGTTAGCCTTGTCATACTGAATAAAAACCTTTGCCAAATTTTAACACGGGTGCTGAAATAACTGTTTGCATTAATTGCGACAAAAGTATTTGTTTGAACAAATATCATTTTTTTCTGTTTAAAAAAATCAGGGAGTCTTGACTAAAACACGACAGCTATTTTTTGGAGGATTATCTATGTCTATACCCCCTGCCGAAGTAGGAATATTACGGGTTCAGCAAGAAAATTGTACACTTATCACATTGACCTTGATCTGGTACAATTTTTATTTTGACTTTGTGATATTGATAGTTGACAATCTGAAATGCAAACTTAAGGGCCGATGAAAAGCCCCGATTAATTCGATTTTAAAGAAGTCGTAATTTATGATTTTATGAATTTCGATAACTATAACGCTACCTAGCCTTTTTTAGATAATGTACTTTGGGTTTTTTTCATACTTGAATGACAAAAAGGGCATATTTTTTATTTCATGATGGTTATGGTTGTCAAACTTCTTGAGCACGTTGAAATATCCGAAACTGTCTTTTCATAAATATTCACTTTAGAAAACTGTGCTTAGCCCTAAGTAATATGCATGTTATTGCCTTATTCAAGATAGGTTTATATCACAGACTTTCATAAAGTTATCATTTTTGGTTTCCTCTTTAGTCTGGATTTGCAGGCCTTACGTCAGTGGTGTTATTCTCATCAACATTGTAAGATAAGGCAATGTCATTTTCATCTGTTTCATTTATCAATAATATGATATAATTTAAAATACATCATTCATATGAAATATTTGTGTAAATCCTCATAGCGAGCTACTTCAGTCTACAAATTCGCCTTTCAGTAGAACAATTGAATGATCTAGAATCACTTGATTTGAATGGAACTTGTTATACTTTTATTCTTTCGAAGATAAATAATGAAAAGGTATAAGCAAATAGGAGGTATAAGGATGGGCTGGCTCCCCCAATATCTGAAAGTCTGCAGGGAATTTTGCGGAAGGACTTTCCAAACGCACATTCAGGTCGCTGTTCTTGAATACCCTGAAGCCATGTACTGATCCAGGGTATCTTGTCTGCACGTTTCTGAAAACCATACGTCTGTAACATACAACCTATAAAAAATGATATATCAATGTCACAAAACACATTTGGCAAACAGAGCAAGAGGACCATGATGGTCCTGCTCACCTTCGTCATCACTCCTCTGTCAGGAAATTGAAATGCATTTAAATATAATCCAATGATTATTTAAAGCCAGTACAATTTGATGGAAATCCATCCGTCCTGCGGAAAATTATTTCAACTGACAATATTACAACAAAATTTAGTATTTTTCTATTAATAAAATAGTAAAGTCGCAAACTGAAACATTTCTGCAAAGAAAAAAATGATGATCGATGAATGACAGAAATAACCTGATTGATAACAATCAGTTAGATTCTGAGAAAATGATTTTCAAATTGTCCACTATAATAGATATAGAGAATGAACTCCGCTTTAAAAAAGAAGTCTTTTTCATCTTTTCACAATTATTTTAGCTCGACTATTCGTAGAATAGTGGGGTCATTCCAGACGTCGGCATAATGTCTTGGTTAAGGTTTTAAGTGCAACTGGGCCTAAACCCTTTTTGGACTTCAAAATTTTGATAAGGTTTTACTGGCAACTGTCATTTATCTGTAATACATCTGTTTGCACTATATCTATTGCTTGTAAACGTTGCACCTGTGGACATAATATCAAGCTCTTGACAAAGATTAATTTCTCTGAAATTGAATTTTATGGAATTTTAGTCATGTTTGGGTTTAGAAATTCTTGGTCAAGTATTTTTAATTATAGCATTTTCATTAGTTTAGCTGACCTTACAAACATTGATATCTACGGCTGCTCCCTTGTAACTTTTGTTTCCTTAAGGCGCCTTACGGTGAACACAGACGAAAAAAAAGGGGTAAAGGCAGCCATGATTCTCTGGTTTCGCTGTAAAAACACATAAGTTACAGTTAAAAAGCATGTCAGTCAATAACGTGCAAATAAAAAATGCTAAAGATGTCAATAAATACCTTAATATTTTTACAAATCTGTCCATTTAAAGTGCCAACATTCTCGCAATTTCAGCCATGAACCACTTTCAACTCACAACATCGCAGAGTGTAGTAGTTTGACGTCACAACTGAATATAGCGTCAACTTGTACATGTTTACTTTTCATTTGGGCGCATTAAAGGTTATTGGTGGTTGAAAGGAATTCAGTTTAAAACAAATGCAAAAAACAAATATTTAGCCCTTAAAGTTTGAAGTATAATGAATTCGTAATTCGGTTTCTTACCGGCGCATATGACGATTAATTAACGGCAGTAAAAAAAGCCTACGGCTCTTGTGACATTAATTTTTAAAAAACGGGAATAAATCGTCATATACCCCGGCAAGAAACCATATAACAAATGATGTTTAAGAGATCTCTCTGCCTACTCTCTCTTTCTTCTAAAGCTATTGCTTGGAAACTTTGCACGTGTTTTCTTGACTAAAATATATATAATTTTAAATTGAATAAATAGAATGACAAGCCTTTGAATTTGTATTTGTATATTTAATAACATTAGAATGTCCTCAACCGGTTTCACATGCGATCATCAGCAGGATAACGTCGTGACTAAGAAAACAATGTTTCGACGTACGTAACGTCAAATACAGACTTAACAAGGGACTTCACTCCGTGTGACGTTAAAAAAGTCAATTCAATTTATTTTGGGTTAATAAACTGAATAAAAGTCTTTTCGTTTTGTCTGCTCGATACAATGCTGCCATCCATCATTTTCTAGATTGGAAATTCTTTGAATAAAGGCTCTGTATTGGACAGGAGGCTACACATTGACCGACTTTAAGCATTCTTACTCTTGAATATGTTGTCGGTGAACGGTCATTCTCTTGCGTAGGTCAATCGTTTCTCCTTTGTATTCCCCTGGCAGCAAGAACACAAAAATGTTTATACTCCTCAAAACTCCTAAGCGGCCACTTTCCTTTTTAATAATATGTTATAAATGCCGCATGGTATCATCCCGAAGTCAACAAGAGAAAAATCAGTGAAATAATTCAACAGGAAATGTTTTAAAAATAAACGAAAGTAGGAGTGCCCTCGTTTTCAAAGTTAACATCGGTGGGTGGGGTGTTTTTGACATTTCTTAATAGGATAAGGATTGTGTAGAAAGTTTTGGCATTTCTTATTAATTTTAGCAGTCCACAGGCATTGTACCACTGGTTTTAGTACAAGATATTGATAGGCTTTGCGCATTTCATGTATCGAAAAATTAACATTTCTCTTAAAAGTGTCAATTTTGTGACTTTTGAATTTGAGAGCACATGCATGTAATTCCGTCTTTAGCACTTACTGATGCATAAGTTTACAAAACAATTGGATAGGATGATGACTGAATGGCCACTCTTTTGAAAGACAAAGTTCACAATTCAAATAAAAACGGAAAATGTGTAAAAAAATCGTGAAAGGTAAGGTGGCCACTTAGAACTTTTGAGTAGTATATATTACATTCTTTGCGTCGCAGCTCATACTTTCTTTCACTACAATGTTTTTTTCCACACTTGAGGTTATAATTTGCACCTTCTATAAGATGGGGGCATAATCCACAGTTACGACGATTGCATCATGGTACTGTATGCAGCGCTTGTAAATCGGAAAACTTTGCTTTTGTTAATAATCTTTTCAAAATTTTGAGGTTGGCGTTTACTTTTTATAATATTTATATCATGCAAAATTTCCCGCAAGTGTGGGTCACGATTTAAAATGTGGATGTCTTTTTGTGGCTGGCAAAAGGCTTCGGGTTTCCTAGGATTAAAAGTGCTTTCATATGCAACATCTCCCGATTTTCTTTTTGTCTAGTTTGATGTATCTGTATGTGTCGGCTGAGAGATTTGGCCTTGTCAATTTCAGCTTAAATTAAATGTTCTGGATATCTTTGCTTTACCAAATATTGAAAAGGGCAGCTAGACCCCTAGTCCTGATCTTGATTCTTCGCCAAACTTACTCAAAACTAACAATTGTTCTTATACAGTACACCCGCACGGCGGAGACAGTGTTAAATGTTAGACGATGTTGTAGTATACAGTTTATCCCATAGAAAGGTAGGTTGACCGATATGTGTAATAAATTGATAGCTTGGAAACATTGTGGAAAATGGAGGAGTTCAAGATAAATATAGCTATAGCTGTTTTAATTGTTAACTTGCATCGAACCTGAATTAACAGAATTGTGAATCAGAGAGATGCCTTCACTTTCAGTAGAAATAGAATATTGACTTTGTATAAAGAACCGCATTTGTATATACTATCAGATTGTATTCACACTTTGATTGGTACGTAGAAAAATCGATCACATTTTGTTGTTGTTGTTGTTTAGTTCTACACTTCAATAAAATGAAAAAGAAATTCTCGGACTCATTTATTAGTGTGTTTAGGTTTTACGGGGATGCTACAGAAACGTCGTACCCATACATATCTTTAGTATATATTTACGATGTGTAGGTAGCCCATATACATTTTTTGTTGAAGTCATCAAATACCTGCAAGATCCTTTTGTGGCATATATCGCTCTACTTCGTATCTTTGTCTCAATAAATCAAATTTTCCAGCGAAGTCATAATTGTACTTATATTGTATGAGGCCTCATACATTAAAGTTTATCAGCGATTCCCTGTATAATAACTGTATTCTAGCTGTCCGAAAGCCTGCGGCCAAGAATCTTGCAACAAACTGTGCATTGTGGGCGACCAAAAGTGGTTCGTGATAATTGTCCAGCCAATCTTTGAAAAGTTTCAGAGCTACCTGTAAAGAAAATTAATACTTTCAATTGGAATACTGTGATAAACATAACGTTTCCATGACATTCGATTCCTGTAAGTCGTGACACTACTGGTTGTATGTATAAGGATGAACATATGTCGTGAATTTATCTTCAGATATCATGTGTTGCGCTGCTATCTGTATTATGTTATTGTGTTACGCTGTAATCGAATCGTCGAAGTTGAAAGGAATAGAATCAATGTTCGCAGAATTAAGGTGCAAAAAGTTTCTCTATAAAATGGTGCAATATTATTTACAGTATACGGGAAAAGCCTAGGCTCTATTTAATAAATGAGGTCTAATTCAAGTACCGCATAATCTTTCTATGTTGTTGGATACCTATATTTTCATCCTCTAAAATTATTTCACAACTTTTCATCACATTTCATTATTTTCTCATTAAAATTCATTTGGTTCAACCATAAAACCTTTTATGATTTACATTTATGGAAGGACCGGAAAATCAAAATTTTCAATACATTCTTTTTATATCAAATTTGTGTTTCATATCAATTCGAATTATCATTTAAAACAATTAAGATTCAAATGCTGCTTTACTAGAAATGTGTCTCTACCTTTACCTTAACCAGTGGTTTCTTGGTCAAAAACAGATATATGTGACATGTGCTTGTTCTTGTTCTACTGTTGTTTTCCTTTCGCAAACTAGTGGCTCGGGTATTCCATCTGTATTTGTGATTGTTTCTCCACTCTCTACAACAGTGTTGGTATGTTCGTTTTACAGTCTTTGTTCCTATTCATGTTAAAAAAGAATATCGTAACCCCTTTTCTGATACAAGATCAACAAGAAGTGCTTTTATTACAATTACAGTGATACTTCTAGGGTGCGGGATTGCGGGAATCCCGCGAAAATACGAAGATTGCCGCAAAAAATACACTCCAATGCGCCCACGGTGCCGCACAATAAGAGGCATTCCCGCAATTGCCGACCATCGGCGCGTCCAGACTAAAAAATCGTGTATTCAATCCTTACTATCATTATGGTGGAGTCACGTCAAAAAATCGGTCACGATGTGTATCAAAGACTGTAAACAAGAAATTGTCATTAAGACCCCTTTTCCCGTGATATGACATGGCTCCTTCCCATTTTAAATAGGGTTCATCCTTGTGACCTGACAAACATTCTGACCAAGTTTTATGAAGATTGGACAATATCTGTGGCCACTAGAGTGAAAACAAGAAAATTGTCATTAAGGCCCCTTTTCCCCTGATATTGCATGGATCCTTCCCATTTAAAATAGGGTTCATCCCTGTGACCTGACAAACATTCTGACCAAGTTTCATGAAGATTGGACCACATCTGTGGCCTCTAGAGTGATAACAAGAAAATTGTCATTAATGCCCCCTTTTCCTGTGATATGGCAAGGATCCTTCCCATTTTCAATAAGATTCATCCTTGTGACCTGACAATCATTCTGACCAAGTTTCATGAAGATTGGGCCATATTTGTGGCTTCTAGAGTGTAAACAAGAAAAATGTCATTTAGGCCCCTTTTCCCGTGATATGGTACGGATCCTTCCCATTTTCAATAGGGACCATCCTTGTGACCTGACCAGCATTCTGTCCAAGTATCATGAAGATTGGACAATAATTGTGGCCTCAAGAGTGTAAGCACTTCAATTGTTGACGCATGACGACGGGCATTCAATGATCACAAAAGCTCACCTTGAGCACGATGTGCTCAGGTGAGCTAAAAACAAAAACTTTTTCAAGATTCGTGGACTTCTAAATGGCCGTGGCTCGAGCATAATGAAAAGGGGATGCAGTGTGAACTTTGTATAAAACACAAAAAGAAAAAGGATCCTTCCCATTTTCAATAAGATTCATCCTTGTGACCTGACAATCATTCTGACCAAGTTTCATGAAGATAGGGCCATATTTGTGGCTTCTAGAGTGTAAACAAGAAAAATGTCATTTAGGCCCCTTTTCCCGTGATATGGTACGGATCCTTCCCATTTTCAATAGGGACCATCCTTGTGACCTGACCAGCATTCTGTCCAAGTATCATGAAGATTGGACAATAATTGTGGCCTCAAGAGTGTAAGCACTTCAATTGTTGACGCATGACGACGGGCATTCAATGATCACAAAAGCTCACCTTGAGCACATCAGCACGATGTGCTCAGGTGAGCTAAAAACAAAAACTTTTTCAAGATTCGTGGACTTCTAAATGGCCGTGGCTCGAGCATAATGAAAAGTGGATGCAGTGTGAACTTTGTATAAAACACAAAAAGAAAAACGCATTTACCAGTGGGGATTGTACAAACTACAGGACAAGCACTATCAGTCGTCATGCCGCAACTACCGATCATATGGAGGCAGTTAAAGCGGAGTCCTTACAGAAAGACTTTAAGCAGGTTTGGCATTCTTTTTTTCTTTTAAAATAATTAAAAAAACATCTATCAATAGATTATAGAGGCAAGTAAGATTTCATTACGACAAATGAAATCGGTCCCCACTTGCCTTTTTCTGTCCTCTGTCCAAACTTTCATATGGCCTGGGGAAGTTGGTGGGGGGATGAAAAAAAATGCCAAGGCTAGGGGCCACTATGCCTATTTTTTCATGTCTGACTGTTTAAACATCTATTGGGCAAGTAAAGTTTTATTGTGACAAATGATGTCCCTTTTATCTTTCTGTCTTCTTTCCAAACTTTCATATGACCTGGAGAAGTGGATAGGATGAAAAAATTGCCTAGGCTAGGGGCCACAAAGATCATTTTTTCATGTCTGACTGTTTATTATTTTGAGCCCAAGTATGTTCCTGAGTTTTGTGTATCTTTATCTTTCCATTTGCCTTTTATTTAATTTCAAATTTTTTTTTTTTTATTTTCAGGCCACTCACGAAACAATACACAGAAGCATGTCAGAGGTAGACCAAAGTGTGGTGGGGGCTTTGAGAACAGTGTATTGGATGGCGAAGGAAGACATTCCTATAAAAAAGTACTCTAGTTTGATTGAATTTCAGAGGGTTCAAGGCTGTGAATCTATTTCAAAACTGTCTGTTGCCCAAAACGCTACCTATAACTCTCGAACAGCCGGGGAAGAATTTCAGTATTGTGTTGCTCATGATATTCACAGTCAAATTGTCAAGAAAATAAAAGACGCTCATATGTTTTCAGTTTAAGTGGATGAAAATACTGATATAGCTATATGTAAACAAATTGTGATCTACATCAGAATTGTTGACCAAAACTTTATTCCACGCACATATTTCTTGACGAATGTAACAATTACAGAAACAAAGTCAGATGCAAATGTTTTGTTTTCTTGTTTTGAAAATTCTTTGGAAGAAAATGGTTTATTTTTTTACAAGTTGAAAGGATTTTGAACTGATTGGGCGTCAGTGATGGTTGGACGACATAAAGGAGTGGCTTCTAAAGTCAAAGAGAAGAGTCCACATTGTATAAACATTCATTGTATGACACATAGATTCAATTTAGCAACTTTCCAAGCATCGAAAAACATTGCTGTAATGAAAGATTTGGAAAGAACACGAAGTGATTTGTATTACTATTTTGGTGGTAGCGAGTTTGGCAACAGAAAGTATAAACTTGAGGATATACAGAAGGTACTGGAAGAACCCATTGTGAAAATAAAGCAGTGTCATGAGATCAGATGGATAGCTTTCTATGATGCTATTCATGCTGTATACAGGTGCTGGAAACCCTTATCAACTTTCTTCAAAAATTATGATGATAGCAAATCAAGACTGTTTTTAAAAACTCTGACAGATTTTAAGTTTGTAACATTGATTCCAATGTTAATGGACATTCTTCCATCTGTGGCCCAAGTTTCAATGATTCTGCAGAAGCAAGATGTGGATATTACTGTTGCAAATGTAGCTGTATCAAATTTGAAAGACAGAATTAAATCAGTGAAAAAAGGAAAAGCACACATTCAGAAAGATTTATTAGAAATGATAGAGAAGAAAAAAGATAAGGCTGGTGTTACAAAAGAAGTGATATACAAGGGACACAAGTTAGACTATGGAAAAAAAACCTTAAAGAAACATCAAAAGTCATTAAAAATGTAAGAATGGAATTTTGTGAAAACTTGTCTAAAAATATTGAGGGTAGATTTCCAAGGGATGCAATTAATGTAGCCACAGCTTTCAGTGTGTTATCAATGAGGCCCCTGTCTTTTTTAAGTAAGGAAGAACAAGAAACAAGAATTACAGGTCCACCAGTGATATAACATCCAAGAAATGACACAAGTAAGTTAGAAGGTTTGTTTGAGTACCGGTTTCAAACATGTCCTTATTTACTTGTAATTATTGCATGTGTTAAATAAATAAAAGTTGTATAAAGAAGACTTTAGCCTTTAAATGAGCCCCCCCCCCCTTTCAGAGTGTAAGGGCCCCATCAAAGTGTGGGGGCCCTAGGGCCTTTTTTTTTAATCCTAGAAGCATCACTGAATTATAATATATTTTAAAGATTTCAAATCGGGATATCGCGCAACTCAGTCGAAATTTTACGACGCGGTGTGGTACATCCCGATTAAAATTCGTAAGATCTTTTTAAAGTCTTAATCGAAACGGTCCCACCTAAGATAGATGGTGCTCGTAAATGCTTATACAAGAATAGAAAGTAGAAGATAGAAGACTAAATGTGCCTAGACTGATCGTTTTGATTCAAGCGTCTGTCGCTTTTTAAACAAAATTTATCGTGCTCTACTTTTGTTATGATTTCTTTCAATTTTTTGTATGAGATTATATATTGATGATACTTGATTACTTAATTGGCCACATTTTATGAAAATATCTTCACATGCTTTCTTTTTTGATCGGTTTTAATACCGTCATAAAACTAGGTGAATAACTCGGTACGTGTTCTGTCATTTCCATCTGAAAACTGCTTCAAATACGATTGCATGCATCATTAAGCAGAAAAATAGGTGAAAAAACAGTTTTCGGATTATACACTGGATAAAAGATAATATGACAACTTGTTTGTATTAAATTCTTTTTGTAATCTTAAGTTACCATGCGGATGACGAATAAAATTCGGCATTTACCTTCAGTTGAAGTCGACGCCTTTTACCCTGTACTGAACTTCGGACTCTTAATCGCGTTTGCTTTTTTCTTTCCAATGCTTTTGTTTGCTGTAAAGTGAATTTACCGGAAGAAGACCAAGTTTTACCAAAAACCTGGAATTGACTATAGTTTTTTACCATTAAGTGTATGGGTAATGCTCAAGCGAACTTAAAAGCCGTCTTATCCGATAGTTCGTAAAAAAAAGGGGGGAGCTTTTCCGGTCACCCGTAGGACTGTCAATCTTACTGTCTGGGGTTCGATTTTCGACGGCAGTACTCATCAAATGACGTATCTTCCACAATTTAAAAAAGAAAAACAATGAAAGATGTATTCTGCGATAAACAAAACTATCGCAAAGCACTTAGAAATGTAAAATAAATCTCGTGTCTGTATGTACGCGTGTATGACACATTGGCGTAATGTAGTCGTGCCAGTTCGGCATGAAAAAAATAAACGTCAACAACAAAAGACACAATAAAAACTTGAATTAAATGTGATACAGCTAAAATTTGTGGGGTGATCCGAGAAATATATATATATATATATATATATATATATATATATATATATATATATATGTATATATATATATATATATATATATATATATATATATATATATATATATATATATATATATATATATATATATATATATATATATATATATATTGTAAATAACAATACGGATATCAATATCGGAAAAAAAGAAAACTACGAAGGAATCTGCCAAATTACATCATTTAATCGTAAAAAAACTCAACCGGTTTCACATATAATATGATCTTCAGGAGTTACACTGTATCAATGGTACAGTGTAACTCCTGAAGATCATATTATATGTGAAACCGGTTGAGTTTTTTTACGATTAAATGATGTAATTTGGCAGATTCCTTCGTAGTTTTCTTTTTTCCCGATATATATATATATATATATATATATATATATATATATATATATATATATACGTGAAGAAAATAAAAGTTTGACTTCACACGCCTTTGATTTAATTATTTAATAAAAAGATAAAAGTATAATATTTGGTTTATCACCAAACGCGTTTCGCCTTTCGGCTCATCAGTGGTAACGTCGTTATAACGTCTTTGAAACTAAGACGTAACCTCAACTATGACGTCACGTCCGGAGATCAGTAATTTTATATTATTGAAGATTACTGTGTTTTAGCGCATTCAATTTTGGTCTAAAACAATTAATGAAATAGTTTTCCTTTGCTTATCTGACCGATGAATTTTCTGTTTTTAATTTGAAGAAAGGAAACATTTGAAATTTAGGATCGTGGTTAGAACAATTACTTAGATGCTCGCTTAAAGGAATTTGTCTGGGTGTAGGGTCCCTAATTTGTTGTGCGTGTATAGTTCGCCTAGTTCTCAGTTTGTCTCCAGTTTGCCCTATATAGAATTCCCCACAACCATTGCATGTTATTACATAAATTACGTGTTTGACGTCGCATGTCATGTTTGAGTTTACTTTGAATATTTTACCATTGAAATTATGGGAATCATTTTCAACAATGTGTTGGCAAAGGCTACAATTAGGTCTTCAGCGGCTTACTTTAAAGTTGGAATGTGTTTTATCAATAAATCTCGATCTTGTAAGTATTCTTTTAAGGTTGGGAAGTTATCGTTTACTTTTAATCATATTGTGGCTAGACATTATGTTTTTCATCGTTTCGTTAGAATTGAGAATGTAAAGGTTATTTTTCAAGATGGGGAGCATTTCACAGTTCATTGGGTGTTGTGTGGTGACAAATGGGATGATACTCTCTGCAGGTTTAAAGTGCGGTTGTAAAAGCGTATGACTTGGTATTTGTATAGCTTTTTGAATTCCATCTTTAATTAATATTATTGGATACTTCCTTGACAGGAGATTTACTTCGAGTTCGTGTAGTCTTAGACGTTTTGTATCTTCGTTTGATTCAATGGTACAGATTCTTCGTGCCAAGTTATAGGGAATACTAGTTTTGGTATGCTTAGGGTGGCATGAATTAAAGTTTAAGTATTGTTTGCTATCTGCTTCTTTAAAGTATATGTCAGTAGTTATTTGTGTTCCGTTTTTATTTACGAGTATGTCTAGAAAAGGTAATTTTTGGGAGTTTGATTCAATGGTAAATTTTATGTGTTGATGTAAGTTGTTAAGAATGTTTTGAAATATTATTAAATCGTGTTCCGATTTTGTCCAAAATATAAAGCAGTCATCTAGAAATCTTTTCCATGCCCGTTTTATATATAGCGCAAAATCAGTGTTTAAAGTTTCTTCGCATAATATGTATAGCTTTTTTTCAAGGTAGCCTAATACCAAAGTTGTGTAAGTTGCGGCAAATCTTGTCCCCATAGCTGTGCCCTTTACTTGCGTGTAAAATTTGTTATCAAAGAGAAAGTTGTTATTTTCTAAAATAAGTTTTGAGCCTTCGATTATAAATTGTTTGTTGAAGCGTTGATGTATTTATTCCGGATATTTGTCCAACCAGAAATAAGAGCTTCTAACCCTAGTTTGTGCGTAATATTTGTATATAGATTTGTTACATCAAATGAAACCATTAAAGTTTGTACAGGAAGGGAGTCTGGTATATACTTGAGGAAATTAATACCTTCTCTGACATAACTTTAAACATTTTTAATGAAGGGTTTTAAGAGAATATCAATTAAATTGCTTAGACGATGAGTTTCACATGTTGGTCCGGCAATTATTGGTCTAAATTTCAGGTCGTCTGGGTCTTGAATTTCGACGAATTTGCTTTGGCGATGTTTACATAATTCTTTGATTCGAGAACTTTTATGTATTTTTGGCAGTCCATAGAAGGAACTCGATTTGCACTTAAAATTTGTGATGTAATCTACTTCGTGTTTGGCCATTGCTGGAGCTAAATCTAACAATCTATATATTTGTTTAAAAGTTCTCTTAGAGCAATTATCATCTGTTTCAGAATAATAATTTGAATCGTATGATATTTCTAGTATTTTAGATTTGTAATATTTTTTATTCATAATGACAATGCCTCCTCCTTTGTCTGCTTCATTAATGATAATATCTTCGTCGTTTACTAGTTCCCGCATGGCATTTCTCTGTTTAATGGAGATGTTATGTTTGATGTTGTTGTTATGATTTGTTGGTATCTTTTACTAGCATTGATATATTCATCAAGGTCCTTATTTCTACCTTTCGGGGGTTGAACTTCGCTTTTATTTCTCACGAGGGACTTATCACCAGTTGTTTCATTGCAATAAAAGAATTCTTTTAACTTAAGTCTTCTGTGAAAATCTGAGATATCTGCATTTAATTGTTGTGCATTTGGTTTTTCGGGGGTAGGAGTAAATTTAAGACCTTTAAAGAGTAATTGGATTTGATATTCGGATAATTTTCTGTTCGATAAATTGAATATCTTTATTTGATTTGAATTTTGTTTTATGGTCATTTTAGCGTTTCGGTGCTTGCACTTTCGTCTAAAAAATTATCATTATAATCTTCAATAATATAGTTACCGGTCGGAGGAATATATTCTTTTCTGATAGTTTGTGAATTCATATTCTGGGTTTGGATATTGAAAAAAATGTCCCATCGCTAGTATCATAAATTGGTCGGTTAACTTGTAGTGAGGTATCTCTCTGCTTGTATGTAGTAGCCTGGGTTCGGTTACTTGGTACAAATGTCCCCGGATGATTACTTATATTATAAATTGGTCGGTTTATTTGCTGTTGTAAACTTTCCCTCTGCTGGTAAGGAGGATGGTGGTTTCTTTTAAATGGTCGGTTATTTATAGGTCCATAGGAACTGGATCTAGGTTGGAGAATCGCTTCTGCGTATGTTTGAGGTTTGTAAATATTCTCTGCTTTTTGCTTTGGAGTTTTATTTTCTCCTTCTTGTTCTTTGAAGAATGGACTTTTATTTTCATGGTTCCTTATGAATTGTTGTTCGTAGTTTTTTAACCAGACTTTACTTTTATTCCAACGCCTCTTTGAAATATCTTCATTATGCTTAGTTTGGTTGATCCACCATGACACTAAGATATTTTTCACTTCGCCATTCGCTCTTAGGGTTAAACTGTTCCACCATGTATCGGTCGATTGATTCGTATCTTTCTTTATGTTGCTCTGCCCTGAGACCCTGTAGTTCTATTTTAGTTGTAAAATCGTTTAAAACTGATTTTTCGCGGAGTTTTCGTTGACATTCTGGTTCATTCCAGACTTCGTTTTTCTGTATATACCTTGGAAGAATAATATTATCCGATTCAATCCATGATCGGTAAGTTTCTTTGTGGCCTAGATTTTATATATATATATATCCCCAAAAGGCGTCTCTTCTTTTTCCAATTTGGAGTTCCAGAGATTTGATATGCTCGATTTTATTCGTAATGCTTCTTCTTCGGTCAGTTTCAATGAGTATTTGAGGCCGATGAGGGTAATTGATTTTGGCTATTTTGTTTGGTAGAGTAGGTAATGTTAGAGACAGCATTGGTTATTTCTTCAAGACAAGGTTTAAATGTTTCTTTTAATTCACTTGCTGCGTTTTTTTCTGTGATTCTTTAATCGTGACAGTTAATGTTTCTATTGCGTCCAAAAAGAGAGAAAGTTTTCTACTTATCTCTGAAAGTCTTTTTCCTTCCCTGGCTTCCAATAGCTGTGAACTGTTCTCTGCTTCTTGAGATTTCTTCGGCGGCATGTTCCATCCTTTTGCCGGTTAGACAAAGACGGAAGAAAAGAAGAAACCGGCAAACGCCGGCCCGGCAAAAGTATAAATACGTGAAGAAAATAAAACTTTGACTTCACACGCCTTTGATTTAATCATTTAATATAAAGATAAAAGTATAATATCTGGTTTATCACCAAACGCGTTTCGCCTTTCGGCTCATCAGTGGTAACGTCGTTATAACGTCTTTGTAACTATGACGTCACGTCCGGAGATCGGTAATTTTAAATTATTGAAGATAACTGTGCTTTAGCGCATTCAATTTTGGTCTTAAACAATTAATGAAATAGTTTCTTTTGCTATTCTGACCGATAAATTTTCTGTTTTTAATTTGAAGAAAGGAAACATTTGAAATTTAGGATCGTGGTTAGAACAATTACTTAGATGCTCGCTTAAAGGAATTTGTCTGGTTGTAGGGTCCCTAATTTGTTGTGCGTGTATAGTTCGCCTAGTTCTTAGTTTGTCTCTAGTTTGCCCTATATAGTTTCTGTATATATACAGAAACAGGTAAATTTGCACACTGGGTGCCGCGGTGCAGGTAAATAAACATGTAAAGAAACGTACAAAAATCGGTCCTACTTCGACCGGGAATCGAACCTCGGATCCTCTGCTTGCCGGGCAGATGTGCTAACCATTACACAACCGGAGACGTTCCGACGTTTGTACGTATAAATTGTGCTTATAAACCTAACATAGCGATGAAGTTATAGGCAAGCAGAGGGTCCGAGGTTCGATTCCCGGTCGAGGTGGGACCGATTTTTGTACGTTTCTTTACATGTTTATTTACCTGCACCGCGACACCCAGTGTGCAAATTTACCTGTTTCTGTAGATATTTACCGGTATACGGGCTTATTGGCTTAATTTAGTGATATAAATAAAAGGCGCGTAGGTTATTAACAAGTGCCAGCGGGAAAAGGCCACCTATGACGTCATCGCTATGTTAGGTTTATAAGCACAATTTATACGTACAAACGTCGGAACGTGTTCGGTAGTGTTATTGTTAGCACTTCTGCCCGGCAAGCAGAGGGTCCGAGGTTCGATTCCCGGTCGAGGTGGGACCGATTTTTGTACGTTTCTTTACATGTTTATTTACCTGCACCGCGACACCCAATGTGCAAATTTACCTGTTTCTGTAGATATTTACCGGTATACGGGCTTATTGGCTTAATTTAGTGATATAAATAAAAGGCGCGTAGGTTATTAACAAGTGCCAGCGGGAAAAGGCCACCTATGACGTCATCGCTATGTTAGGTTTATAAGCACAATTTATACGTACAAACGTCAGAACGTCTTCGGTAGTGTTATTGTTAGCACTTCTGCCCGGCAAGCAGAGGGTCCGAGGTTCGATTCCCGGTCGAGGTGGGACCGATTTTTGTACGTTGCTTTACCTATATATATATATATATAGAGAGAGAGAGAGAAGAGAGATTCGCGACCTTAATTTTAAACCCCCCTACATTGTATTTTTTATACGCGCTGTATTGATTTTGAATTGGCAATCATTGCTACAAAGTATAGGTGTATTTTCAAAACTGAGCTCGAGATCTTTATCAGAATATGGATTTCACTGCTCGACGCACAAAATCTACATTTAGCCACGTGATATCCTATATGATATATTAAGCTGTTTCAAGGTTTGCTCTGTTGATCCGGTAACTTATACTAACCTTCGCTATATAGCCATGTCCTTCATTCTTCTGTGCCACTGCTGCTAACTCTAAAGGCATGACTCTCCTTATCAAAAAAAATCATTGACTTTGGCTCCTTTCTAGAAATAAGGTGTTTGAGGTTATCATTTGAGTTAGAACTTTGAACGGTTAAGATTTTATCTGCCTTTAAACTCAGTCGTGTAGGAGGAAAATACTTTTTCTATGGCCTGTCGCAACTCTATTCCATCTAAATCTTTATCCGGGTAAACTGGAATGAACATATGCTTCCTTACGTTCAAACGAACGGCACCAAGACGACTGACATGTTGTCCAAAAGTATATTGGACAATTGCCGAGATATTTCGGTTCATTCCATCCACATCATCTGCATTCTGGTCAACAACTTACGAGAAACATTTCTTTAGATGATTAATCATTACAATTACACTTAAAGTTTTGTGTGTATTTCTTAGTTTGTAAAGCTCATTGGTCATATTTCTAACTACGTGCTTCTACGCACCTCTGGCCGAAGGCTTGCGAGCTATTGTCTTAGCAGAGTGTCCGTGCGAAAACTTTTCCATTAAAAAACTTCTCGTTCAAAACCAATGGGCTGATTTCAACGAAACTTGGTAGAAATGCTCCTTGGGTGACCCTCTTCTTAAATTGTTCAAAAAAAAAATAAATAATTGACCCAAAATAATAAATTGAAGAACTATACAAGTATACGTATTTTCGGATACCATGTATTACGGACACACATTCCCATCTGGTACCTTTATTAATACAGTTCTTTGGATATGTCAAACTCTTGATCTCTCGAACAAATTATCAAGTCCCCAAGGTGTTACAGCTAGTGAGGTTTAACTCTATTTTGATACAGCATGTGATATCATAGTACAGACTGACTTTATCTTAAAAGTAGCACATCTAAGACCCTATTGGGATACTTGTTGTTTTCTGTGTGTGATAATGTGAGTTTTCTGCTTAAGGATTGATATTGAAATACAAATAAATGTTTATTGTTGACAGGATTTAGTTCTGGAACTCCTGCAAATACAAGTGCCGATACAGGTCTATCACTAGGTAGTACAGAGACAATGACACAGCCGACCTTTGGTTTTTTAATTGGAACACCAGTTTCTAATAGGAGAGGGTCAGCACTGTTCTGGAACTCCTGCAAATACGAGGACAATTTTTACCGGAAAGAAAAAATATTAATAAAGAAGATTGAACTATACAGAACAACAAAAATAACACATCACTTTTCATTGACAAATATTTTTACCCAGAAATCGATCTATTTACTGATATGGCATTACCTTATATTTGCAGGCTACTAGGTACACAATAATGATAAAATTTATTCCTGAACTCATTTTCACCTGAGCAGAGATACTTGAATGTTATAACATGTTTTCTGCTCGGGCAACAGATCGAATACATCCTACGAAAATAAAGTTGGTCGAATACTACAGCAAATTAAGGTGGTAACGCAAAACGGTTTAGACTTTTGTCAGATCAGGCAAAGTCTTCGAGTTTGGCGTTAGCGAAAAATTAAATTTCGTAACGTCATAGCGCATATACATATTGAACTGATTCTTTAACGTGACTAAAATCCATGACACTTGTACCTGTCATGGCTCGTCCATTGTAAGGTTAAAGCATCGACTTTTACAACTCTCGATGCTATACTTTGGATGCTGACACGATGAGGAGGCTGCATTGTAAAGTGATATGACCTGAAATTCTTACTCTCTATGTCTCAGGTTTAAGTGGACTAGTGATGACAGTGGAACACAAACATTGTGAATCGAGTATCAAATCCTTCACTAGCTATAGCCATATGTTACATCATCCCATTAGAAAGTAAATGTTGTGGTCCATTAATCTCATGCAATGATGAACTTTCTTTGCGAACACCTTCTTTGAGTTATACCAATGCATAATATTTCACCAACCGGACTTGTCTCAAAATCGAGCAGATCAGATATAAGATTACAATGGATGTCCGAAAAAGGGCACGAAAACCCAAGCTTTTGAGTTAGATTGAGGCAGCATCCATACTCTAACCAATTTTGAGTTAAATGATTTTCCAATACGGTGTGATCTCTGAAGTTCCCCATTGGACCCCTCTTATTCCCTTATAGGTGTTAAAATCGACTCGACGTTCAGAGAACACACAAGATATTCTTTGAGAGCGATATTGCATATGGATTCACGCACTAGTGGCTTATACTGAGCAATGAAAACTTACTGAAATCATAAAATTTTGATTGCCACCTCTATGAGTTTGTAACTCTTCAACGCGTATGTATACCTAGTCGGCCTTTTTGTCACAAACCAGCAAAAAATCTGATTGAAAATAATAAGAAAACGAGCTTTTTCGAAATACGTTATTCTTTTATTACGCTATTTCTTATTGTTTTCGCCAAACACTTCTAAACTATTTTTATTTAATCATACATGATATTACATGGGGACAGAGTTTGGGTCTGTTCTGGTTATCAAAGGAATAAATGCCAACACAAAACGCGTCATCTTATGTTCGTTAAAGGGAAACAAAGACTTGTATGTCATATTTGTGCAAGGTGTTGGCTCAAAGATAAAAAGAAATTGGAACATCCTGAATGTTCCAGTTCATGTCTCCACATGTCTGCTTGACTCAAGAATGCTTTGTTTGCAAAATGATATTAAAGATGAAAACCAAATAAGGAATGACAAGCTGATATGTTTTTTTTCCAAAATGTTTGAATAATGATAACACAAAAATGGTTAGTACCAAATTGAAAAGTAACGAACCATTTGAAAAAGTCTGTAATCATTCAAGTAAATGTACGGTTTGTAATTTAACAACAATTTTAAAAAATCAAGACATTAAGTTTTATGTTAAACCGCATCATATGGTTAACAGTCTTGGAAATTCAATTTTCAAGAAGGTAAAATTCCTGTAAATGACTGATTGAATATCAACTTTCACTATTGATTGATTATAAAGATGGTCAAATTTGCGATTATTAGAATTTTGTTTTCCAATTAAATGTACAAGTAACGAGAACATGTTATATGATTTTGATAAAAATTCAAGGTGGAATTTTATAAATCATCACGGGGCTGAAGATCATCCGAATGAAATGATCAGCTATTTGAAAATAGGCAAGTGAAAATAAAGAAATTGTAGGTCCTTTCAAAGAAAGTCCATTTAAAACTGGTATGAATTTTTTTCCAGTAATCTCTTTACTGAAAAAGGATTAGAGTAATTTTAGATTCAAGTTTTCGAAAGAGTAGTGAGGTAAATGATTTGTTAATAAAGATTGGTATTTAGGTGAAAAATAGATTTGGTGTACCCTAAAGTAGATGGTTCTATTCAAATCATGTGACAAAAAAGGAAAAGGATGTTTGCTTTTCAAATCTGATTTAAGAAGAGCATATCGGCAGCAAAATGTTTGTCACAATATAACGGCATTTCCAAAATAATCTATGAAGATTTGTCATTGCCAGAAACAATTATTTAATTTTTGTAGTTAGAATGTTAAAGTGTTGAAAAGCTCTTTATAAGGAGGATGCTGGTTGGAATCCAATTCGAGAGTATCGCCACAGAAAATGTCAGTGGAATACCACTGGAATACCATTGAATACCACTGGCATTTAAAATACCAGTGGAATGCCACTGGTATACCGGTGGAATCAAAGCAGTCAGTGGTATTTCACTGGTATTTGAAACATCTTTCACCGGTATACCACTGCTGAATGCCACTGACACTGGCATTCCAGTGGATTACCGGTGACAAAAAAACCTGCCAATGGTATTTGAAATGCCAGGAGTATCCCTCACTCATTTAATGTCTGATTTTTTTCGGATTAAGTCTCGGTGTTTGCCGAATGGTGTCTGAATGAAATCTGCCAAGATAATTGCCCCCGAATTGACCCTGGAAAATGTTTCAGACCACTCTCAGTTTGCAGAAATTTGTCTGAACTATGTCTTAATATATCTGATAATTGTTCAGACTCGTCAAAGATTCTGAAAAGAGATGAATATAAACTGACACATTCAGACTATCTTCTTGAAGATTCGAACCTTTTGACCCCAGTTGACACCATTTCAAAATTGTACGAGAAATAATCTAGACAATTTTTCTGACCAAATTTCAGGTTGATTGGGCAAATATTGTGGCCTCTATAGAGTACATACAAGGTTTTTCTAAGATTTGACCCTGTGACCTAGTTTTAGACCCAAGTTGACAAAATTTTAAATTGTGCTAACTTTCATCAAGCTAATTATTCTGACCAAATTTTAAGTAATTTGGTGAAAAATGTTTCCTTTAGAGAACATTACAAGATTTTTGTATAATATGACCCCCATGACCTTTTTTGACCTCAGTTGACTCAATTTTGAACTCGTCCCAGATTTCATCAAAACAACACTCTGACCAAATTTCAGGCTGATCGGGCAAAAATTAGGTCCTCGAGAGTGCATACAAGGTCATTGTTGACGATGGACATACACCCAGCAAGGCACAAAAGCTCATCTTGAGCACAAAGTTACAAAAAGTTTGGAAGATATGTCCCAAAGATCAGTTCTGTGTGATTTGGTTGAATTCTGACCACTGGTTTTAGAGAAGATGTTGAAAGTAAAAGTTAAATGATAGGAATACATGTACTCATGACACACACTAGGATATATAAAAATAGCATTGCTGGACTTGATCCTATTTGAAACTTGAAAAATATTTAGACAAAAGCACCGTCTATGGGTGCAACGCTCTGCTACAGGTGATGGATAATGCAAAATCTAAGTCGAGAAAGGAAAAAGTAGCAAAACTATAAAAAAGATACTTTCTCGGTTACCCCCCTTGATAGTATCGATTGCTCTTGTGATGGTAAACACAGATGCATAAAGTTTCATAAAGATATCTTCAATAACAACAGAGAGTGAGATATAATCAAGTTAAATTTAAGGTTTGTCACACTAAAGCAAAAGTCACCCAAGGTTTCCTCTTAAAAGCAGCAATTGATAATCGTAGACCTATGTGAGATAGTAGCTGGGGGCTAGGAAAGGATGTGGTGGTTGTACTCGTGAGAGAAATACCAGGAAACCATTGTTAGGTGCTCCAGCCCCCGCTATATAACTGAAAAAATGTTGAAAGCGGCGTTAAACTCCTTTCAATCAATCAATCAAACTTAAAGGCAGAAAAGCAAAGAATGACCAGTTGTAATGATCCTATAAAAAAGGAATATTCAGTAAGATTGTTTTGTTAATAGTTATGGGAAAAAAATGTCAGTGCCTGAATAGAGTAAAGGGTTAATCATATAATATCTGGATGATAACACAAACATACTTCACTTCAGTGTAGAGTAAGTTTACACTTTGAAATAAGGTCAACACAGGATAATTTGCTTCAGTTAAATTCTAAAGGCTTAGGTGGTGGATTATTTGTTTCCTTTATCATCAAAGAAATGTAAGTAACTATTTACTCTTGTGAATATGCAGTTGGGGGGGAATTTTATAACTGAGAAATTTCATAAAGGCTTTATAAATTGTTTTTATATAGAACATTTTTACAAATAGGTCTAGTTTATGCAAGTCAGGGTTTCCACTCTGTAAAATTACTAGGGCTAAATCTACTTCAATCTAAATTTTGCCATTTACTCTCGGACGAGTAAACTTTAAACAAAAACTTTTCCAACAGAATTTATTCCTAATTAATTCTCTTCTTATTGTTGTTGATAGCCCCATATCCAGCAACAAACCCACCAGCAATTATCAATAAACCTGCATAAAAACGATAGAAGCTATACTCTTTTTGAAGAGCTTACCACATTTTAAAAACAATCAAAATTTCAGATCTATGAAACTTCGAAATATTTTCTGACAACAGATTTTTTTTCAAGAAATTTTAAATTTGTCATCATTTGGGAAAAAAAAACCTTTTTGACAAAGAAACTACATTCAATGACAACGGATTCACAGAGAGGCAGATGTACGTGGATAACTTGAGTATGTGTAAATATGATTGTGAATTATCCCTTCCTATTTTTGGAATTTGCGTAAGAAGTTTGACATACGAATCTAAGACAGAAACGATTGAAGGGCTAGTATAGGAACCGGAAAGATAGCATAAAAGTTGACGATTGGGTCTGTTTGTTTCATTCGGTGCCGGTTTGGCTTGGTTTTCGTACAATGACAAACAAATCCCATGAAAAAAAAAACGTTACAAAATTGCAATGTAGACGAGTATTCGCTCTTTTAAGACAAGAATATTTCATTTTTTTCTCCAGCATCTATTTCCTGTTAGGCGAGCTGGTTCCTTTATATCACGGAGGTTCCCGGGAATCCATCCCGTTTACGAAAAAGCCCGATATTCTATTGATTAATTCATTAAACTTCGGACTATTCATAGAGCATATTTGATATTTAATACTGAAAGTCACGTTGAGACATGCGCCCTCTATTCCGAAACTATTTTTAGAGAGCCAATGTACGCATTCGGCGGAACATCCCTCGGCTACGCTGCAACATCACGTCATCCACATTCGTGCGGCACATTTTCAAATTGCAAGATGGCGGAATCAAGGGCAGCGGTATTTCAAAGGTATATTTTCAGTGTTGGCTAAGCATTTGTACAATTCTGATCAAAGACCTTTCATCCTTCAAGTTTACAAATCCGTTGATGAAAAGGCATTTTGAACAGTCCAGTCCCTCTTTTACAGACCAGCATTCCATCAATTGACAGTTTCTCTACGACCTTGAATAGGGTCCGCAATCGCAAATTCTTTTACACAAATTTTATTATGAAACATGTAGAGGAGTCCATTTTTAGATCAAATTTATACATGATTAATAATATATTTTCTATTATTACCAATAAGTTTCGTATTTATCGAGTTAATAATTGCAATCCAATAAATTAAAGAAGTCTGATTGGTTTAAATCGCATCACGTTGGGAAATCCATTGCACTTCATTTCTGTATAAAATGCAATAGGTCTCTCGGGAAACCCAAGACCTTCGATCTGCAAGTCCTGTGTTGTAGGAAATCGAATTAACATAGATCCAGATCATCAACGCAACATTGCTTTTCAATCTATTATAAGTTAAGATAGGGTAGGCTGGGGCAAAACGCCCCCCCCCCCACCCAAATGACTTTTCGGTGATATTTTGGCAACGAATGAAGATATTGGGGCGTTTTCTGGATAATTATTAAGTTTCAGTTTACTGAATATTATGGAACTCTCTTTTATTCCTTATTCAGTCACATCTAGATGATATTCATGAAAACATCATCTTTTTAAAAGGGGCGTTTTGCCCCGTCCTCGGGGCAAAACGCCCCCCTTGTATGGGGCAGAACGCACCCGGGGGCGTTTTGCCCCTTGCATGTTTTTGAATGATAAATGTACTCAAACGTTTATACCATCCTTTGTTATATCTCATTCACATGTTATATACTAAAAGTTGAATTCATTTACCTAAGTTTGGTTAGGAACTTGATTAGGGGTTCAAACCATGTGTGAGAAATGGTGCTCTGAATTTCATTTCTCCTCTGGGCGTTAAGCGATTATAATGAATGGTCCTAAATAAATGATTTAGTTATTTACCGTTTTGTTTACCATCATTGTTAACGTCTTATATCTAGTACCCAACAAAATTAAAAAAAGGAAGCGTTATGAAGTGATTGTAGGGTTCAGTGTGAAGTAGTGTGAACGAACGTGCAATGACGTAATTTTACAACATTGCTACTACTCTACTGTTGAATGAAGGAAGAAATTCAATAAACAACTAGGGGTCTCTTAATAAACGACTCTACAAAAATTACATCCCTTAAAATGCGTTAACGTCGTTTTGTTACTAGACGTTTACAGACTGTAAAGTAAAATAATACTGAACATTTAATAAACGTTCCGCAATTTTCGGTCTATTAGTGTTCTTCTCTGGAACAATGGATACTTTGCTAATTTTACGAATAGAAATTAATACAGCGAATGAGGACATTCTTTTAAATTTGTGAAAAAAATGGCCTTCATAATTGAAAATCCGGACGCGTAACATCTGATAACATATTACAGTGTTTCCATTTACTAAAAAAATATTGAGTCCCTGGGACCCAGTGCCGTAGAAAAGGTTGAGTCCTAACCACTTTCAGTTGAGTCCAATTTTGACTTACACAAATCATCTTCAAATTAATTGTTGTACTTGAACGAGCTTCATATATAGCAAAATATAGACCAGACAATATTGAGTCAAAAGGAGAAAATACTGATTATCATCATTTTCTTCTTTTGCCTAAATGATGTCCCAAGCCTTTTCTATGATGGGGGCATCAAAACGAGGTCTGATTTGGGATAGGATTAATTAAGCACACAATTCATCCCTCTCACAACTGTTTCAAGAGAGGTGTGAGAACCAGTATGAGTAAGCCATGAAAGCCTGTTAGTTGCGTAGGTCGCCAATATTCCCCTAAGGTTCAAGATAAAGAGTTAGAAAAAACATTGTGCGAAATGAAGAAATTTTATGTGACAAGTGATTTCTTTATTTTCCTCAATTTTTTTTACCCAAGAAGGCTAAAAAAAGTGAAATTCTCAGGCATTTGAAATTGTGGTCTTTGTGAACTTCGATTTATGAAAAGTCTTAAATTTATCCTTCTGGTATTGGGTAAACAAACAAACAAACAACAAATATCTACTTTGATGTCAATATGACAAAAAGAAATGCTTCCTAACACTATTTTCAAAAATAAAATATTTACGACAGCTCTTACAAGCAAACGAAAACCTTTCGACGCTATACTAACGCTGTGAAACGTCAAATGAAAATTGTCGTCTGCTTCATAACTGAAAGTCAGTGCAGCCCGTAGTAAAAATGTTCTTTCGCTTAGTTTAAAAACAAATACTGCACTTCATTCGAACAGCAGACGAATCTGACTCGTATTTTATCAGCCAGCCTTTGAACGCCGGATAGGACAGCCACTGGTCTTGAAAAGACCGCGAGTGTTTCTTTTTCTTGTCTGGAGAAGCCATCATTATTTACAAAATGAAAGTAACAGTTGGTTTCCGGCTATCAAATTGCCCACAAAACAATATTTTAGACAGAGGAAAAAGTAGGAATCGCAACTATCGGTAAAACGTTGGCAAAGTCGATTTATAGTAACTTTCGGAAACCGGGGACCTTGCTTCAAATCTGTCGTACTTTGAAATATTATGGATAGTTTCCGCTAGTTATCTGACGTTTCTGCGTGAGATTTATGGAAATATATTCTTTTTGCCACTCATTTTATTTTGCGTCCCATGGACGCGACGAGTATTCAAATTTTGCGTCCGAGTTGATTTTCATACGTATACAGATACTTTTACGTCGTAAATGGAAACTTAGATATTAAGTCGGACCGACGTTATGTTGACGTTGGTATAAATTATTGCATAACAAACCTATCTTTTTATTTAATTTTGCAAAGTAAAATAAACAAAATATTGAGAGATGCATTGTCCAATTTTCATTTTCAGATAACAATATTCAGCATGGTATTTCTATGAATCATTAATATCTTCTAAAGAATTATTGTTATCTTTAAGCGGAAACACAAAATTTAAGACTAACTTGCCCCGGGGGCGTTTTGCCCCATAATTAGTGGGGCGTTTCACCCCAGATGGAACATGCCGTCGGAATCAAGATATTCTTAATATATCAAATGCGCTCACGAAATTTGTTTATATCATTAAAACCAAAATATAATGCGTAATAGATATATATGGCTGTCATTAGTCAATATTAACCCTGAGCAATATTACACGAAACAAAAGATTGTGCAGATTTATAATATTAGGGTCCAAATCAAACTTTTTCGCTCTATAACTTGATATCAATGAGAGAGGTTTATCTTTTTAAAGGATTAACTTTATCGTGTTATGCTTTAAAATTATGGTCCCTAAAACCGCATGTGCCGGAACTACCGAGAAATAGACGGGGGCGCTTTACCCCACGGGGCGTTTTGTCCCACCCTACCCTAATTAAGAAAGAATTTACGATTACAAGCATTCAGTTCTGATTCTGAGCCGACGTAAACTTTGAAAACAACGAGTCGACGAAGACCATTAAGCAAACCTCTCAACTAAGACCGACCACGCCGTTTTCGTGAAGAAATACAGATTAACTTGGCAGAAACAAGTTTTTTGTCATAAGTACCATTACGAATTTCAAAATTGTCGTTTATCTGGGTATCATTTTATTTACTTCATTACATTTCACTTCGATAGCGAGGTAAAAAAAAAATACACGATCTAAAAATAGACTGTGTAATCTATATACGCGCAGAACGGCGTTATTTGACATGTGCTAAGGCAATTGCATTTTATACCCCAGTAAACGCAAGTGATTTCTTTATTTTCCTCAATTTTTTTTACCCAAGAAGGCCAAAAAAAGTGAAATTCTCAGGCATTTGAAATTGTGGTCTTTGTGAACTTCGATTTATGAAAAGTCTTAAATTTATCCTTCTGGTATTGGGTAAACAAACAAACAAACAACAAATATCTACTTTGATGTCAATATGACAAAAAGAAATGCTTCCTAACACTATTTTCAAAAGTAAAATATTTACGACAGCTCTTACAAGCAAACGAAAACCTTTCGACGCTATACTAACGCTGTGAAACGTCAAATGAAAATTGTCGTCTGCTTCATAACTGAAAGTCAGTGCAGCCCGTAGTAAAAATGTTCTTTCGCTTAGTTTAAAAACAAATACTGCACTTCATTCGAACAGCAGACGAATCTGACTCGTATTTTATCAGCCAGCCTTTGAACGCCGGATAGGACAGCCACTGGTCTTGAAAAGACCGCGAGTGTTTCTTTTTCTTGTCTGGAGAAGCCATCATTATTTACAAAATGAAAGTAACAGTTGGTTTCCGGCTATCAAATTGCCCACAAAACAATATTTTAGACAGAGGAAAAAGTAGGAATCGCAACTATCGGTAAAACGTTGGCAAAGTCGATTTATAGTAACTTTCGGAAACCGGGGACCTTGCTTCAAATCTGTCGTACTTTGAAATATTATGGATAGTTTCCGCTAGTTATCTGACGTTTCTGCGTGAGATTTATGGAAATATATTCTTTTTGCCACTCATTTTATTTTGCGTCCCATGGACGCGACGAGTATTCAAATTTTGCGTCCGAGTTGATTTTCATACGTATACAGATACTTTTACGTCGTAAATGGAAACTTAGATATTAAGTCGGACCGACGTTATGTTGACGTTGGTATAAATTATTGCATAACAAACCTATCTTTTTATTTAATTTTGCAAAGTAAAATAAACAAAATATTGAGAGATGCATTGTCCAATTTTCATTTTCAGATAACAATATTCAGCATGGTATTTCTATGAATCATAAATATCTTCTAAAGAATTATTGTTATTTTTAAGCGGAAACACAAAATTTAAGACTAACTTGCCCCGGGGGCGTTTTGTCCCATAATTAGTGGGGCGTTTCACCCCAGATGGAACATGCCGTCGGAATCAAGATATTCTTAATATATCAAATGCGCTAACGAAATTTGTTTATATCATTAAAACCAAAATATAATGCGTAATAGATATATATGGCTGTCATTAGTCAATATTAACCCTGAGCAATATTACACGAAACAAAAGATTGTGCAGATTTATAATATTAGGGTCCAAATCAAACTTTTTCGCTCTATAACTTGATATCAATGAGAGAGGTTTATCTTTTTAAAGGATTAACTTTATCGTGTTATGCTTTAAAATTATGGTCCCTAAAACCGCATGTGCCGGAACTACCGAGAAATAGACGGGGGCGCTTTACCCCACGGGGCGTTTTGTCCCACCCTACCCTAATTAAGAAAGAATTTACGATTACAAGCATTCAGTTCTGATTCTGAGCCGACGTAAACTTTGAAAACAACAAGTCGACGAAGACCATTAAGCAAACCTCTCAACTAAGACCGACCACGCCGTTTTCGTGAAGAAATACAGATTAACTTGGCAGAAACAAGTTTTTTGTCATAAGTACCATTACGAATTTCAAAATTGTCGTTTATCTGGGTATCATTTTATTTACTTCATTACATTTCACTTCGATAGCGAGGTAAAAAAAAAAATACACGATCTAAAAATAGACTGTGTAATCTATATACGCGCAGAACGGCGTTATTTGACATGTGCTAAGGCAATTGCATTTTATACCCCAGTAAACGCAATGAAAAAGACACTCATCCCTATATTAAAGTTCAAAAATTAAAACAACTTTCTACTTATCGTGCCCAAGAATGTTCTACCCAACTTAGTCTTAAAACTTGATGTACATGAATTTTCACTATTTCTAGTGTCATGTTGCAACAAAAGAGTGTCTGATAAATACGGCTTTTAAATGGTCTTTTCTATAATCCTAAATAGAATTTTTGAAGAAAAAAAAAATCATAAAAGATCATAGAAAAAAAAGTAAATTAAGCAGGGATTATTCAGGCTCAGAATTTCATGTTCAAAATAACTCATTCAGCCTGAGCTTGTAAGAAATACTGAGTTTTTAATGTAAAAGTGAACAAACCCTTTGTCAAACATATATTTTGCTGAGGGATTTATCTTTCATTTAGCCAATTTGAATGAGATTTCTGGCAGGAAAATGAGAAAATTTTCTCAGATCTTGCCCAAAATGATCCCTGATTAAGTAATAGAACCAGGGCTTATTGTGCATGTATCTTAATTCTTTGTTTAAACCCGGTTTTTATTACAATTTTACAGCCCACCAAAAACAGTTCAAACCCTGTAAAGTTTGTGAAGTTGGTAGTCTCCAGTCAAAGGGCCAGAAATTGAATTCTAATCAACCAAAGATCTGAGTGATGATGAAATGAATAAAAAGTTTGCTTTGGAAGAGATGAAATAAATGTGATTTGAAAAGAAAGGGTAATCATAAGGTAAAAAAACTGTTGATTAATGAAATAATTTAATTTTTATTGATTTAACAATGACTAAAGTCAAACGGTTAATGAATTAATTATATGCAAAGGTAAAAAACAAGGACTGAGTCTGAGGATTTTGTGCATATAGCTCCTCCCACCATCAGATTTTATTCATGGACATCTCAACATGAAAATGAAATTATATCCATTCATAACACTATCACAACTTTGTTATTAGTTTTATAACCCATTTCTTGGTGTAAAAGTTTTATTTCATTTTTCTGGATGTAAAATTAATGAATATTTGTAATGCTTTTGATATTAGGAGAATGTCAAAGAAATCATGGACAATAATTTAGCCGGCTGAAAATGATGTTCAGTATTAAAAAGAATGGGAAGAGCTTACTGTGTACACAGTAAAACACATGATATGAATTTCACAGCGAATAGTTCTATGTAATTTTTTCTCATTTCATATATGTTTTTATTGGGATTGTGTATCTTATTGGCTTGCAAAATTGAAACTCTATTGCTCATAGAAATCAACTTGTTTCCAGGCCAGTTGATATTTTTGGTTGCAGATATATCTAAGATGGAATGTTGTGTTTGTTTGAAAAGAGTTTTACTTTCATCAATCTTTCAGTTATATTGCAGAGGCCGGAGCTGGAGCAACTAACGATGGATTCCTGGTATTTCTCAAGCAAGTACTATCATTACATCCTTTCCTAACCTCCAGCTGCTTTCCCACATGTATCTACCTCAGTGGAACTGTAATCCTATTGGTGAAAGAAATAGTCGTTACAGATCGGATATCGAACCAGGGACCATTTGAATGATAATCGGATGAGCATCTAATGTGCTATGTCGATGGCTATGAAGTAGGTTCCCGCTGGATTTTCAATCAAGAGGCCCTTTACTTGATCCTTGGCAGTAGAAAATACCATATGACAATTTACTTCCACCAGTGGAGATAACTTTAGGAAATTTGGAAAAGATTGAAGAAATCGTGTGAGAGAGTTAGAAATATGACTTTTTCTAAGAATGTGTATTAAGGTAGTGGAAGCCTAATGAAAGTAATTAGGAAACTTGGGTTCTCACTGTTAAAGATCAATACTTCCGAAACACTGCAAACATATTACGGGTCCACTACCTTAAATATGACACTAGAGATTGTAGGGTTTTTTTTAATTCTTATGTCCTACATCAATAAGACTGAGACATTTATACACTTTTACCCTTTAGTGCCTTTCAATCTTTTTTTTTTTTTTCATGTGTGTAAAAACTGAAAACTTTACCAAAAATAAATTTGAAAATTACTTTAAGCTTATTGAAAAAAATGATAAATACATTTGGCGTGAGAATGCATTTCTTTGTAATACATCTGCTGATGTCAAATGTCATTTAAATATTAGACAGTCAAATTGAAATGGCCTCTGATGTTATTGAATTGTAGAACTTAGCACCAACAAAAAAACCCTTGTTTCTTCTCAGCCTATAAACATATAGACAGTTACAAATGTTTTGTGCTGGGTGAACAAATTTGAAGCTGTTGAAAATCATGAATAAATGCTTACGATTTTTTTCTTTTTACCAAAGTTAAACACCCATGGACGGGGTATTGTCATGAAGTAAAAATATTGTTGTTTATTTGCATAATTCTGGAGAAAGGAAGATGTAACTAGTTTCCAATTTATATTTGATTGTTAAACCAATAATAGCCATCTGAGGTGCCACACTCAGGTAGCAAACCAATAAAGCTAGTGTCATCCTTTTATGAGAGAGGAGCTTGGCCTTTGAATTTCAACAAGAGTAATGGTAGCAGTGTAAACCAAAGCAAACAAGAGCAACACAAACAGATGCCATACTCGGCTGCCCATTTTCATAATATCAAGAAATCATGTAAATTGAAAGAGACATAATTCTAACAGAGTTATCACTCCTGATAGTGTGGATTTAATTGCCCTTGTGATAGTGAACATTACGAAACTATCTTCAATTAGTTAGAAATAATCAAAGAAAACATTTGTTTCGCCACCTACAACTACACCAAGAAACAGGTCATCATATTAACTTGACTTTTTGTTTAAAACAGCTAAACTTTAAAACTTAATGGTTTCAAAAAAGACCATAAAATCATTTGTTTGAAATAGAATGTATACCATACTTGAAATGCGTCATTTTAACTCAGTAACCAAAAGCAAATGTATCAAAAAATACAATTTTTTGAAGTTGGGGGAAAAAAAGAAGTCTTGTTTCAGATAGGAAAGTAAAATGTTCTCAAGATAATATTATCTAAAGAACTGTGAACAACACTATGTTGTGGGTACTCATTAGAATCGTTTTCTGGAGACGATTGGAATGAGTACCAAAAACATGGGGTTTAAATGAAAGATTTAATACAGTCATTCATGCTCAGGCAACCACGCCTAGAAAGCAGCCATTTCTATTAAGCAACTGTTTTCAAAATCTGGAAATCAACATATCTTGAAAGGTAGATATTTTAGTCTCAAAACTATTATAAATAAATTCTTTGGTGTAAAAACTCGATTGAATTGTCATTGAGACCATCCTATTGAGTTTTGACATTGTAAGATTAAATGAGAAATTTAAAATGACATACAAATTTGATCAATACTATTAATACTGATTCTATTTGTACACAAAACATATTGATGGCTGAGCACAAAAGGTTTGTAACTCCCTATAAACATAAAGGGAGTTACAGCTGTTTCGCGCTGAGCCATCAATATACTAAAAGTGGTCCATTCAGTGGTCGCTTAAGGTAGTGGACCCGATATACTTCCGCAAGGTGTTGGAAGTAATGAACTTTAACGGTGTTAACCGAGATTTTCTAATACTTGCATAAGGAAACCTTGGTCAAAATTGTGTTAGATCATTAGTTCTGAAATGTTGCGGAGCTAGTACGGGTCCACTGCATTAATACAGGTTTTACTGTATTTAAATAAGTTATCTGGACCTCTGTGTATAGATATTTCGTGCGTTCGGTGCAAGACTGTAGTAAGTGTATAAACAATGTATATACACTTATTAAAGTCTTGCACCGAACCCATGATTTGTTTTCCAGTAAGTTAAGATAAGCCCTAGCTTCAAAAAAGAGGGGGTGTGGGGCTGGCTTGTTTATCTTTGATGTTTCCCTTGAACTTACTTTTTGTTGCCTGTTTTTCATTTTTATGAATCACAGGAATAAGAAACTCTGCATTGTGTATCAGTTCAGGGTTCTATTTGATGGTTACTGAATTAAAGTCGATTTTATTTCTACTTCCTGTTTTAAGAACAAGTATTTTGTGATGTAACATGATGGAATGTAAATATTTTGTTGCACTCTTCTCAGTAAATACTTGTAATGGTGAACCCAAAACATTCCTGCTAAGGCAGGAGGTATAGAAAAGGATCAACCTGCACATATGTGTAGTCTGATCTTGGTCTATATAACCTGATTTTTGTTAACCCACTTGCGGTGAGCGAAACATTGAAACTTCACACATTTGTTCTCCACAATGAGTAGATATGTCAATCACCATTGGGAAAAAAATGGAAAATTTGAAAGGTCAATGTCTAGCTGGTCACAATGAAAATTAAGGTTAAATTTTTGTCTACAGCATAACAATTACATTAATTGGTGGATTTGGAAATAAATTGGCACATTCTAAGGTGTAGAAGTGCTTTCAATGGCTTTATGGTAAAGGTCAAGATGTCATTTCAAGGTCTATTGTAAGCCTTAATGTTCTCTGGAAAGGATAAGTGATGAAGACAAATCCATACAAACGATTTTTTTTTATTTTGAAACTGAAATAAGTTGGACTTGTCATCGGAAAATAGAAAATTGAAATAATTAAATCAGATAAAATATGAAGGAGAAATAACAAATGTGTGACTTTTTGTCTTATATCTTATTTATTTTTAGAACATAGCATATTCAAAATGTAAATATGTTTTTGTATTTTTCACAAAAACTATGAATCCCAACACTTTTATATGTGAGACTTAGCCAAAAAAAAGTTTGTTACATCACTTATAAAATTCTACAACATGGTTATATTTGGACAAAACCTGGTCAATTGTGTCTTGTTTTTTGGACATGTCATGGTCAGTTGTAAATTTTACCTTGCATTTTTCTCGAGAATTGTAAGGCACAGCATTTTCAAAAATCACATAACACGTTACCTTAAGGTTAATGCCACTTACATATGTAAGTTTACCCAATATCCGCTTTCTCTTAAGTAAAATAACATGGTCAAAAAAGAATTTTTCATTCCATGTTTTAGAGGTATTGAAACACCGCAATTTTAAACTTGGCATGGTGTACTTGAAGTCCTATTCTTTACCTCCTGAATTCTGCTGTACCTAATAATATTAGAACTTAAATTCAATGTTTCTGAATGCAGAGGCTACATATTTGTTTTATCCTGCCACACCACTTGTAATGCAGGTATGTTTTTTTTTTTTGGTCAAAGGTTTCCTGACAAATGATAAAGAGAGCTAGTTTTATAATTTGGAATGTATAAATCTAAAGTAATGAAAAATGATCTCCATAAGAAACATTTTTGTTATATTATATCAAAATCATCTGGTTGCTGAAAGTCTTGGTGGTTTTGCTCAAAGTTATAACTTATTAAATGAAGGTCTGCCAAATTTTTGTCACATTTTTCTCTTGAATTATTGCACAGGGCATCAGCTCTTGTAAGTTCTATATGCCCCTTACCAAATTTAAGTTTTAATCTAATAGCTGCTACCTATTTCAGGGCTTATTTAATTTTTACAACAACTTTGTGATATAACAACTTTGTGATGTGAACATGGTTAAGTAGAAAATTTTTAGTTGAATAATCATTTTCATTATTTGAATGATTTGATTTTGAAAAAAAGGGGTTCTACAGAGCCCTGCAACCATAATTTTATGGAGCGGTCCAGGGAAGCATACCCAGTCCCTTTCTCTTAGATACCAGTGGTATTTTCAATAGAAACCATCCAAATTAACCAGTGGTAAAGACAGATGCATACCTCTTGAAAACCAATGATATTTCATGGAATGTCACTGGTAATTCCAGTGGAATGCCAGCGAAATTTACCAGTGGTACAGTCAGTGGCATATCACTGGAACACCAGTGGAATTTCATTTGGATGCCGCTGGTAATTACAGTGGAATGCCAGAGAAATTTACCAGTGGCTAATTCCAATGGAATTTCCGATGGTATTGCACTGGAAAGACCAGTGGCTTAACCAGTTGAATGCCGGCGAAATTTACCGTCGGAATTCCAGTGGAATACTACTGCTTTTTTTCTGTAGGGATATGTAAATCATGACATTAGGTGGTGGTAAAGGTTTTTGCCACAATATAACGGCATTTCCATAATAATCCATGAAGATTTGTCATTGACAGAAACAATTATTTAATTTTTGTAGCTAGAATGTTAAAGTGGTTAAAAGCTTTTTATACGGAGGATGTTGGTTGGAATAAAATTCCAGAGTATGTAAATGAAGACATTAGGTGGTGGTTAAGGTTTTTGCCACAATATAACGGCATTTCCATAATAATCTATGAAGATATGTCATTGCCAGAAACAATTATTTCCTTGGATGCTTGTTTGGCCGGATGTTGGGGCTTTTTCGTGGGATAATATTTTCATACAATATTTCCAGTCTATTTTTCGGAACAAAAGTTAAGTATAAATGTTTTAGAGATGCTTTCAATTTTAATATGTTTAGTACTTAGGGCTAATAGTTTGACAGGAAAGAAATTTCAAATGTTCTGTGATAATGAGTCTGTCAAGGTATAGTTTAACAGGATTGTAAGGTAACAGAAAATATGTTTATCATATCCAATAATTGTTAATAAAAACCAATTATATTTATTTCAGATGCACAGTTGATGAATTTGTCAAAGGATATGAAAAAGTCCAGACAAGTTGTCTTTGCAAAAGGAACCATAAAGAATTTAAAGATTCAGTGAGAAATTTTTTTTATCATTTTGTATATGTTTTAATTTTTGTCATGTACCAGTAAATACTAGAGTTTTAAGTCTCTGTGCTCACTTTTTGAGTAGAACTTTTAAATGCTTTGACTCTACCAAGAACTATTCAAGTGGCGTAAAAACCATGCATTACATTCTAGGATACAGCACTGAAAAGATTAACGATTTTTGTTGAATTTTTGTGTAAATGGAATAGCTAGGTTAAATCCTTATAAAACAAAACAAACCATGTTGATTAAAGAGAATACATGAATGTTTTAATTTAGATCATAATACTGATCTGGAGCTGTGGTGTTTATTTTCATTTGCCTTTTTCTTATTTGCAAGAAAGTCCAATTTGGTCCTGGATTCAACTCGAGATTATAAAAGCACTTAGTTTTGCGTCGCGAGAACATTACGGTTAATGGTGATGTTTATTCTTAGAGATGTTATAGACAAAAGCCATCCAATTTGGCGAAAGAAAATTAGTCACTCCATTTATTAGAATAGATGGTTCTGTTTTGTGTCCAATTATGGCTTATAAGGCCACGTGCAATAGAAATCAAGTGAAAAAGACAGCATATTTAATATTTCAAGTACAAAATTGTAACTTAATGTATTTTTCTAAGGAAAATTAAAGAGATAATCAAAAAATTGGTTTGGATCTTACTGAGTATTCTTCACATAGTTTTAGAAGGGGAGGGGCGGAGATTGGAAATCAGATGCATATAAAAAGTATCTTTCTTTTACTTTACAGGATAAGTTTAAAGTTGCAGAGAAATTGCGAAATAGAATATTGTTCTGAATTTTCATTTCGACAGTTGTTTTGATTCTCTATCTTTATTTTGCAGTGGATGTCTACTTGTCATTGAACTGGTGTAGAGTCTGGTTGTGATCCCTTGGTTTTAAGTGATCCATCAGTTTGTTTTGTTTTCATGTGCTTTATTAGAGATAGAGTATCAGTAATTTCAGATCATTTCTTAAGGTGAAACTACTTGTATATTTACAGAATTGCGAAAGGGCACAAATATCAGTGACTCCATAGCGAAATATGTATATAATATAGAAGGATGTACCATAAAAGTTAAAGTTAGGTTTATAGTCTGTTTCTATGCCAGGCATATTCAACCGACTTCACACTTTAACCCCCGATCATCGAATTGCAAGTCGGCTGTTAACATACGGCGCACATCGGCAGCCACAGCACTAAGACTTACATTCTCACAGGTACCCATTTATACACCTGGGTGGAGAGGAGCAACGTGGAGTTAATTTTTTGCTCAGAAAAACTCCCGGGATTCGATCCCGGGACCTTTCAGTCCCAAAGCCACCGTCCTAACCATTTGACCACGGACTCCATACAAGCATTCAGGGAAGATTCTATAGCTAGATTGAATTGAAGATTACAATCAAAACAGGTAACAGTAGAAAAAAATAATCATGTGAATATTTAATCAGATCTTGTCGAATTGAAATGAGTATGTAGAAAATAAATCAATATATCAATATTATTATTTCTGTTATTCTTCCGATGCCTGTGGATCATCATTCTTCTTACAAGAAAATCAGAGAGATAAATAAAAACATGCATCGGAGGACGAGCAAAGACATGAACTTTAAATTTGTTTGTACTTATAACCCCTCATTCGTGCAGGCGAGATTAAGGTCGGACGGATGGACGGAGGCTGAATACTAGATTTAACTTTTTTTTAAAATGTAATTTCACATTTGTAAATAAGCAATCTTTTACATTATAATAAAGATTGGATGAAAGTAAAAGCTAACAAAAGTTATGCTTTCATTGCTGCATGCATCCTTACGTTAATATTTGAATTAAGTCTGCATAGCTTTTGTTTATATTTCAATGAAGGTAGAAGGAAATTACATTTAATTTGGAAGTTTCGTAGAAATTACTTTTTTCTATCACATTTTTAATGAAACTAGAGCTGTTGATAGATTAAAAAATTGGCTTGATTTGCTTTTTAATAAGTTAGGTATTATAGATATTATTCAGGATTAAGAGGAAATTGCTTTACATCACTTTTTCTTCTGGTTCTAGCTGTGAAATGATAACAAATTTCTTCAAGAAATCGCATACCTGTTCTTAATATTTGCATAATAACACAGATAATCCTGCTCTTTTTCGTTTATATTTACATACAATTTTTTTTTTTTTTGAATTTCTGCTTGTGTTTTTAGTTCTACGTTATTTGAATAATTTGTTGTTTTAATTGCTTGATAATTTCTTCTTTTGGCCGGAGGGTTTGCAGGATGAATTGGGAAGATCTATTTTCTTAGGTTTATTTGAAATTAGATGCTTCTTAAATCATTCTGCTTGATAAGATCTGTATAAAAAAAGTCTTCCTCCAATTTCATTTTTAGTTAAGAAATACAATGATTGATGCATGTTATTAGGATTGGCGAACTTATTGAAACTGACCAACAACTTTTAAATTCCATATTTATTGTTTTTCGTTTTTGGTATTTCCTTTTTCCTAAAGTTTTATTATTTCGAATAAATGGAAACTTTTTACCGGAAAGAAAAAAAAATAAATATTTATTATGAAGATAAAACTATTTTGTCATTGACTGTCATGCATTTACATATTGTTGTTAAGCGCTTCTAAACAATTTGCATAGCTCATTTTGATTGGCGAACTAAAAAATATATATAAACCAATTGTGCCACGATCACAGTTTGAACAGTTCGTTGGAGTCAAGAAGTTGTTGACAAAGAAGAAGAAAAACTCTCCTGCCAACCCATTAAACCTTTCAGAAATGATAAACCTGTTCTTGGCCAGGTTTAACAGGCCTTAGGAAACAACCCCTTATCCTGGAACGTGCATATGAAAAAGATAATCATGTCAAACCGAATAACGTGTGTATTACGTAGCTTTTTTGCTCATGCGTACGCAAAAAGTAGGTCTAGTATACGTCATCAACTTTTGTGCGACACGAAGTGCTTTGTGTGTTCAACGCAGAGCTTGCATATCACTACGCTGTGCTATAATCAAAGTACTGATAGTACTGAAGGCGAGGTAACTGAATAGACGTAACAAAACACGAGGTCAATTTTCTGGAACATATTCTTGATTATTCACCTTATCCTTATCATTTATGCCAGACATTTTCTTACTTAACACTGCCAAAGTCACTGCTGTGTTAAAGAAACATAGCTTTTATATTTGATCTTGACGGATGACCTTTCTCTTTTCTCCCTACTATTATCTACCCTTTTTGATACAAATTTTACTAATTTGCCCAAATATTGTATGTAATCTGTTTCCCATTATAATTTGGACCTGTTTAAACATTTGTTGTCTTGTTATGGATTAATCTAAATAAGAAAAACTTAAAAGCCTTGACCGATCCTTGAACCCTTAAACAGACGACAAAATTTTATACTGGTCAACTTGGAACAGGTTGCAAAAAATGGATCAACGTGAGTGTGATATATATCTAAGGTAAAAATTAAAAAAATGGGTAATACTATAGGGTGGGCCATATTTTGGGAAGGGGAGAAGTTTGGCTCAATAATTTCTTGTGTTCTCCACAGTAAAATACAACTTCTTTATGGAATATAATTCAATGTAAAGGAAATAACCGGCGAGCTTGTGCATTACTGCAATTGTGAGACGGAATGGTGGAATTGATAATTTTACTGACTAGTAGCAAACCAATCAACTCAACTAAAATGATAAAAACGCGGGTTGCGCCTTTCTGAAAAGTGGTATGGGGTGTAGTAGTCTACACCTTGAGAATTAGTTGCTTTGGGCAGACTCAGCGCTCTTATAGTGCATACCTTTCGATATTTTTTCTTTAAAGTGAGTTCGGAATGTGGCTTACGATCCCTATAGGTAAGTGGAACCCTTGGTTGCCCTCGCCTAAAAAGAACTTGCTAAACAGATTCAAAAATTGGAGTGCATGCCTTCAAATGTCACCAGCTTCTCTATAAACCAGGTCTTGAGCGCTTTTAGCCCTTTGATACATGTTGTTCACGTGTTGTTAATCATCCATTTATTCATTAAGTAGTACATTATATTTGTATTTATTGTGGAAGTAATAACATAAAATTGGAATAAAATTGAATAAGTGTTAAATAAGAATCTTGTTTACCTGATCATACAGGGCAATAATAGTTAGAAATAGCCCAAGTTATTTGACGATAACTAGGTGTACAGAGACAACCACACAGCCTACCTTTGGTTTTTGGAATTGGTTCACTAGTTTCTACCAGGAGAGGGGCAGCACTGTTTGGTACTACACCCACAATGACATCGTCAACAGCTCGAGGAGGATTTGGGTTTACTTAACCTACAACAGGTTTGGAACTTTTACTCTAATCTGCAGGGCTTGTCAATAAATAACACTGTTCAATGATCCATAGGTTCACAAAAACATTGAGTGGAACCAAGGTTTAGTAGTTCTAAGCAAGGAATTTGGATTCCTTTGAAATACCTGAATAACTTGAAAGGCCAATGGTGTAGACAATAATTTCAAGTCAAGGGTTCTTACTTCAATTTGTTCCATACATGCGTAAGGAACAAATTGAAGTTAAAACCCTTGGTTTGTAAAGATTTTAGAGAATTGTAAGAGTTTTATTTAAGAGTATTATTTTAGAGTTTGATAAATCTTTCATTTTGTGAACAAATAAAGCTTTACTTGTGGTTCTGTCGCTTATGAAACAATAGCTTTTGTTGACACTCTTTTATTGATAAACAGATTATACACTGGAACATAAGATTATCCTCTACATAATTGAGCCTGTGCCTGAACTTCCCTGCAATTTCACGAACTGAGGCTCAGACACTTGGATGCCTTCAAAGTCACACAGTAGGGATGGGCACCGGTACTTTGGTATCGGTTACTCCCGGTTCCATGACGTCCCGAGTAATTGGTATTGTTTCATTTTCATAAAAACCGGTTACTTCTTCAAATTTCTATGCATTTTAAGAAAATTTCGTAACGGCTTTTTTTTAGCTCACCTGAGCACAACGTGCTCAAGTGAGCTATTGTGATCAACTTTTGTCCGTGCGTCTTCCGTAGGCAGTGCTCCGTCAAAATTTCTTTAAATGACATCTCCTCCTAAACTACTTGGTCAATTTTAACCAAACTTGGCAGAAATATTCCTGAGGTGATCCCCTTTAAGAATTGCTTAAAGAATTGAAATCGGTGAAAAACTCTGGTTGCTATGGCAACCAAAGTTAAAAATTTAAGAAAATCTTTAAAATTCTTCTTCTTCTGAACCAGTAGCCCTACAGCTACAAAAATCGAAACATTCTAAAAAAAAACATCGTTTTTGTGATTTTAAGACCAAAATAAAACTCCATTTTGCCACTGCCAGCTCCATTTAGCTCCAATCGCCAACACTCCATTGCATACTTTAGTCAAACCACACAGTAGTTTCATCTTTAAAATGCGGAAAACTAATTTGCAATCAGCATGTGGGGCAAAGTGCAGTAAATGCTCAAAATCTTATTTTTGTTCTATATTCCATATGAGAACCGCCGCGATATAATTACAATAATGTTGAAAGCGGCGTTAAACCCGATTCAATCAATAAATCCATATAAGAAACAGCCCTCTGAAATCGACCAGTGTGCCACCACCACCACCAACAACATTTCCAATCAGCAAGTATGTAAAAGTGCAGTAAATGCTCAAAAACCAACATTTTCGTTCTGTACTATATATATTAGAACAACCCTCCGAAATCGACCAGTGTGACACCATTATAATCAACAACAACAACAAATTCCGCGCGCTTTCATGTCACGTTACACAATGGCTACTCCAACAAAAAACCCTAAGTTTAACGGGAAAATCGGGTACATAAAGAGGGTCTCGCCTCTTAAAACATCCAGAAATAACAACAAATACTTCAATGCAACGTTCAAACCATTAATGACTTCGAAGATGTCGTGTCATTCAAGCCAGAGAGTTTTGAGACCTTTCGGAGTATGTCTGCTGCAAAGTTAGTGCATTTTTTGTGAATAAATTGAACCATGTAAAACATTTAAATGTGTGTGTGTGTGTGTGTTTTTTCTTAGATCTTTTATTTTTACCTTGAGATAAGCTGTTTAAAGACACACAGAGCTTCAAGTAATAAAGATTTGAAAGGTTGATAAATGGTGCATGAAAGGTAAGAGTGACGTCATGGGACGTTAGTATCAAGGTCAACTTGTCTGTAACCCTAGATCTGTATCTATTTATAAACTAACTCAAAACTTGTACACATATTAATTTTCTAAGATTTGAATTCTATTAATGGACAATTTATTTGTTTAATTCTAAAGGTAAGAATTAGTTTAACTCATAACCTTGTTTGCCATGAGCAATCTGTAGATGGCTGGTTCGTTTTGACTTTTCTTGTGGTGTAACCCTTTACCAAACAAACTTCAATGATCATAAATTTAAAGATATGTACACAATATGGAATGGCATAGTAATTAGGAGAAAATCACTGTATCCTTTGTTTGCCTCTATTCTCAAAGTTTTCCAAAAGCAATAAGGATGTCACAAGCTGGTCTTATTTGGAAAAGAGTCTAGTTTGTGTACAAACTAGCAGCATTTGCAGAAATCTATGCATGATAAGAGTTCTGACCTAAATTTCTGTTTTTGAAAATTGGACCACAAACAATAATTTTGATCAAATCAATACACTCCCATGATTGATCTACACTTTTTGTGGCATATTTCTAGCTGAGAGAAAATTGTTTTGGGCACAATTGTTCATTTTGAGTTATCGCCTCTGATTTGTTGAAAAAATGGTTGTCTTGACAACTCTTTCTACAGTTACAGTTGGAATCATTTCATACTTGACTCAAGTGTGCATAAGGACCTGTAGATGTGCAATACACAAATTTCACGAAAATCTGACTGATACTCTCCAAGTTAAGCCCCTGATTGAAGAAAAAATGCTTATCCAGACAACCCCTCCTACAGTCACTGTCGGATTTGCTTCATACCTGACACAAGTGTGAATTAGGACCTGTAGATGTGTAAGACACAAATTTCACAAAAATCGAACTGACTCTTTTTATACGCCGCCGGAGGCGGACGTATATTGGCGTCATCTTCTCCGTCTGTCCATCCGTACGCCCATCCATCCGTACGTCCGTCCACTTTTATTGTCAACGCAACTCCTCCTAATCTTCTGGCTGGATCTTCTTGAAACTTGGTCAATTTTATCACCTCAATTGGTAGTTGTATATGAAGGAATGATTTTATAGTTTGTTGATTTTTGCCTGAGTTATGCCCCTTAAAAACTTAGTCTCTGGGTCCACTTTTCTTGTCAACGCAACTCCTAAGTTTCTGGCTGAATCTTCTTTAAACTTGGTCAATGTAATCACCTTAATTGGTAGATGTGCATGAAGGAAGGATTTTACGGTTCGTTGGTTTTTGCCTGAGTTATGCCCCTTAAAAACTTAGTCTCTGGGGCTTATTGCCTCAGGTATGCCCCCTTAAAATTTAGTCTCTGGGGCTTATTGAAATTGCAGCCTTGTGAATGCAACTCCTCCCAAGTTTCTGGCTGGATCTAAATGAAACTTGGTGGATGTTATAACCAAAATTGGTAGATGAGCATGAAGTAAGGATTTTATGGTTTATTAATTTTACCCTTAATTATGCCCCCTTAAAACTTAGTATCTAGGGCTTATTGAAATTGCAGCCTTTTGAACACAACTCCTCCTTACTTTTTGTCTTTATTTAAATGAAACTTGGTCAATGTCATCACCATAATTTGTAGATGAACATGGATCAAGGATTTTATGGCTCATTTATTTCACTGAATTATGCCCCCTTAAAACTTAGTGCATTGGGCTTATTGAAGTTGCAGGCTTGTGAAAGCAACTCCTCCTAACTTTTTCTTAATTTAAATGAAACTTGGTCAAATAAGTAGTGTCTACAATTATTTTCGTGAAACAGCAGTAAAGTGGCGGCGTATTTTGTGACGATGGCACTCTTGTTGAGTTATGTCCCCTGCTTTGACATAAATGCTTATTTAGACAACTCCTCATACAATTACTGTCAGATTTGCTTCAAATGTGACACAAGTTTGCATTAGGACCTGCAGATGTGCAAAATACCCATTTTACGAATTGGAAATTGAAATTAAATTTTTGTAAAATCTTCTCCAAAACAATGGGACCAATTTGAACCAAATTTCACACAAATCGTCATGTATGAATCTCATCCAAATCCCTTCAAAGAAATCAATTTTGTTGAAAACTAAAATTTTACTTAATTTAATTGAATTAAATTTTCGAAACATCTTTAAAGGTCTTATTCTTCAAAATAACTGGACCAATTTGAACCAAACTTCTTGTCTACTATCTTTATAATATTTATATATACTATATTATACTATTATCTATTCCAAACTCCTTCAAAAAGGATGTGATAAGCAATTTCTTCATTACCCACAATGTTTTCTACCCAGTATGACAAAAAAAAGTCAAAATTCATTCATTTGAAATTATTGTCTGCAACATCTTTGAATTTGGACAGGTCCTAATTTTGCTGTTTGCTAATTGTTTAACTTAAATTTCGTTAAAATTTCAAAGTTCCTCAAGCCGAATCAAAAACTTGGTCTTGAGATCAAGTCTGGGAAATATTGGCCAATTTTTTTTACTAAAATTCTGTCGATAAAATGTTATTCCATTAATCTTGATTCCATCGTCTGCAAAATCTAGTCTATCGAGGTCTGGTATGTGCTGAGTATGGCGTCAGGAGCATAGAGTTGACGCTAATCCATAGCTCAATTACGGAAACTTACAGATGCTTTGTGAAGTTACTCTGTGTAAGATTTATACATTGAAAGAAGGTAATAATTAAGATTGCAACCTATATATCAGCCCCGCTATGCAATTTCCAACCAGATTAAAAATTCTAATTTTCAACTTATGGAATTATTTGATGTAATACTGTATTTACTTTTGAAAAATAACCCTCGGTAAGTTGTTGACGTCAAATTGTGCATTTTGACATCATTCATAACGCTATGGTTTGAAATCGCATAGCGGCATTCATATGATCTTTGACTCTTTATTACACTACCTGTAAGAAATCTGATCTGTTTTAAAACTGAGTCTCAGGTGAGCGACCTAGGACTAACGGCTCTCTTGTTTTTGTTAGTTTATTTACTCGCATTATATAAATGCAATTCTGCCGATGATCTTTCCGATTTTATTTGTGTTTGAGTTCTGTGCAATAGAGAAGAAAGTTAATGTCAGCTGATCGTATCAAAATGTCAGTTATTTATTGGTATTTATATATAATACATGTATATATATATCTTAATTGATGAATTAATTTTCATTTTGAAACTAATGTAGACAAAATATGACTTGTGCGTTTTGCAACGTGAATATTCTTTTCATTGTCACATATTCCCAAAACAGATATCACATGATTAACTCTTTGTTCTTCAAGGGATTTTTTTCACAATGAATATTTACTTTCATTATTATACCCCCCACCACCTACGAAGTAGAGGGGGGGGGTATATTGGTTTCACCATGTCTGTCAATCCGTCCGTCCGTAGACCTTTTCGTTTCCGGACTCTAACTCATGAACCAAGTGACCTACTATCATGAAACTTTATACAAATGTTCTTTATGACCCAAGGAAGTGCCCTATTATTTTTGGGTCACAAAGGTCAAGGTCACAGTCAGCCTTTTTTTCAATTTTCGTTTCCGGACTCTTTTTTGAGAACCAAGTGACATACAATCATAAAACTTTATACAAATGTTCCTTATGACCCAAGGAAGTGACCTATTGTTTTTGGGTCACAAAGGTCAAAGTTTCGTTTCTGGACTCTAACTCATGAAACAAGCAACCTAGAATCATGAAACTTTATGCAAATGTTGCTTATGACCCAAGAAAGTGCCCTTTTGTCTTTGGGTCATATAGGTCAAAGGTCAAGGTCACGGTCAATTTTTGTTCATTTTTCGTTTCCGGACTTTTACTCAAAAGCCAAGCAACCTTGAATGATGAAACATGATGCAAATGTTGCTTATGACTCAATGACATGCCCTATTTATTGGAGCGTCAGATAGGTCAGATGGTCAAGGTCACAGTCAATCTTTTTTTTATCAATGGTCATTTCTGGACTCTAAATGACCTTGAATCAAGAAACTTTATGCAAATGCTGCATATTTGTTACAAACACATCCTGCACTAATAGCACTTGTATTCTGACAAAGTGCTTGGGGGGGGAGGGGGGGGTATAAGTCCGCTCTGCGACAGTTCTAGTTATAACGTAGATGACAATAAGGGATAGCGTAAGATTACATTTATTTTGTAGAAATTTGCTACAGAATCCAATTCTTTTTTCAATATACTATATTTCTATAAAGTAACCATTGGAACTAGATTGAATATATTGCAATATATAATCAATGTACTGAAAGAATTGATAAGTTGGAACGCGTTCAAGAGACGGTGACCTCAAGTCACTAACGAAGCTGACGCCTCCTGCCCACCACAGGTGATCACATAATACGTCTCGTCCGTTGACAGGCGTATATAAATCAATGTTTTTCAACAACGAGAGCCGCCGTTATAGCGCAGTTGGTCGCGCGTCGGACTGTCGATCTAGAGGTCCCGGCTTCGATCCCCGACGGCACTCAATCTTTCCGACTATTTATCTCTCCCCAATGGGTTGATAATCGAAGACTTATGTGTGAGATAGAAGCTGGGGGCTAGGAAATGATGTGGTGGTGGTACTGGTGAGAGAAATATCAGGAAACCATTGTTACAGTTAAGAACATCGCGATATTGACAAGATGAATGATTAGGGAATGATTTTGGAATGAAATTGAATAAGTTTGTGGAGCGAGTTATGAGTGCATTTAATGGGAGGTAATCAAATACCGCAAATTTTGTTCAGGATGAACACAATTAGCGATATTATTTACCGCCCTTTAGAAAATGCATACATGTTCTATAAATGGCATCCTATTTCTTCAAGATCGAATCAGTCGCTCACAATTTCAATTAATTCTGTCAGTGAAATCCCGATCGTTTTCCCCAGCTTTTTTAAATTTTAACGAAGTTGTTCTTATATGTCTTTCAGTGAGTTGGGAGCGTTTTTGAATGGCTTGAGTGAGTGTTTGGAATGAATGAACGGAGCGCTGAGTCATCGATTTAGAACGGTTTTGAATGAAAGGAATATCAATTTCAAGATTTAACTAACTGTAGGTGCTCCAGCCGCCGCGATATAACTGAAAAAATGAAGAAAGTAGCGTAAAACTCCATTCAATCAAACAATCAACAACGAGAGACCGACAAAACCCTGAGTCGCGAAACAGTTTTGAAACTGATGAAAGAAAAATGATAACAAGAGGGCAAGAATGGCCCTAAACCGCTCAACCGAATTCGATTGGTCCAGTGGATCTCATCCAAGAAACTTTCTGGCCAAGTTTCATTCTAGTATTGCCTAATTGTTGAATAAGAGATATTATTCGAAGAGTAAACAGTGATAATTGATCCTGCAAACTCATTCTTTTATGTAATTCAGATAATGCATATTCTGTCATTGGCATATGACCTTTAACCCGCTTTGAAATAGTTTTCAATTTTTTATGTTTTCAATTCTTTCGATATATGAATTGAAAATATAATGGGTAACCCAACGACAGGGTTAAAGTGAACAACGTGATCCTGAATTGAAATTTTTCTCAATAATACACTTTTTCGGGAAAATAGATTTCACTCATTTTAAATTTCTTCCATAATTGACGAAAGATATTATCATTTTTATTGTTATATATTGGCATTTTTATGTAGTACATATGATTTGTTTTTGTGCGATAAGTTTTTTTTTTTTTTTTTTTTTTTTTTTTTGAAATCGACCGTCTATTTTGAGAATTAGTGAAAAAGACCTAAAGACGAATCGATCTGACACTTAAACAACAATTTTCTTTTAAAAAGATAATCTGGAATCATTCTAATGTTACTTTTCGTTTTGATTATCGATGGTTTTGAGTCTGGATCCAAGTGAAAGGGCGTACTCCGTGAAACGAGTTGCTCCATATTGAATAGCCCCAAACGGTTTGTTGTCAACATGCGTGAATGTATCCACGCCGGCGTCCGTGTTGGTAACGTAAACGACATTATACTTGCCGTAAATTGGGACGTCAATCTCGGCCATGTCAGATGAGTCAGTTATTATGCCACCGTTAATTCGAAGGCCAGCTCTGTCTGCTGTCAAGATGGTAATGAGCGCAGTCTGGTAGGCATAATCCAGTGAAGGTAAAAAGTTAAAGCTCGGGAAGGAGTAGGTGTTGTCGTAATTAGTTATGGCTGGCAGGAAAACTAGCGAAGGGTCCCCGATTGTGTCTTGTACATTCGCAATAGTGAAGTTGTCAGAGTAACTACCAAGAGAGAATTGTGATACAAGAATTGGTTTGGAGCCAATAATTGCAATAGTTTCGCAGTTGAAATAATCGAGAGTTATGTGTTGGCCTTTGTTCTTGCGAAGTTCGATAAGGCTAGTTCCATGATATATAGAAACATCAGTATCGTCCTTAACAGGCACGATTTCCACTCGGAATGCCAACCGCGGTCGAAAACATGACGTCACATATACAAATTGAAGTGACGTCACTGGTGGAAGCTGTTCATATAATGCATCACAGGCAGCCACTCCGAGTGGAACCTGCGTGCATTTGTTTCCCGTAAAAACTGCTACTGGTTTGTCTGATAATACCTGAGTCCCAGTCGATTTAAATATTCCATCTTTAAGAGTGTAGAAGAGATCTCCCTGATTTATGCTTCGAGTTATGACCTCATTTGTTGGTAACACAATGGATACCTCTGTGTCATCTTCTATACCCACGATAGTAATAGAAAGACTTTCAGGACCAGCACTTATCATGTATTCAGTCCCAAGAACATTTACTGGTAAAATAAGAGTGGCATCAGAACTGGCCCCCTTTCCGTTGATTGCGTACACATTGAGGTCATCATCTGCTTCTATAAATATGACGTTTTGGGAAACTCCGAAAGACTCGGTATTTTGAAAATTAGAAGGAACTGCAATGGTAAGAGGTGCCGCAGGTGTAATACTTAACTCAATATTATTGAACTCTAATCGTTCAGTATCCCAGACAATGACCATCGTGTTCTTGGATGAAGTAACAGATATACCCAGTGAGCTTTGTCCGTCGAAATTCGTGAAAAATGCAACAACGAACCGTGTTCCCCGAGCCGTTGATGCGAGTTCTGTAATAAAAAAAATATCTTATAATGATCTACAAACTTTAATCGTGGTGTCAAACAAAACCAGCCAAGTTTTGGTCGACTCAAATCAGTTTGACCTTTAAAGCTCTAAAGTTGGAGTTTCAAAGTGCCTAAACTCAAATTTATACATCTTCTTACTTGGTAACCCAATACATTCCGTCATCATTATCGTGAATTTGACACGTGGAATGATATTGGAATTATTTTTCAATGAAATTGAATGAGTGTGATGAGTGAGTTTTGAGTGAAATTAAAAGAGTGTAATCCAACATTGCTAATTTTGTTCAGAATGAACAAATTTAGCGATATTTATTACCTCCCTTTGAATAAATTATACAAATTCTCTTGATTGATTGATCGATTGATTGAATGGAGTTTTATGCCGCTTTCAACATTTTTCCGTTATATCGCGTTGGCTGGAGCACCTAACTATGGATATCTGGTATTTCTCTCACCAGTACAACCATCACATCCTTTCCTAGCCTCCATGTCTCACATAGGTCTACGATTATCAACCCATTGGTAAGAAACATATAGTCGGAAAGAATGAGTGCTGCCGTCGGGGATCGAACCGGGGACCTCTAGATTGATAGTCCGACGCTAGGAATTCTGTAGTTGCCGAATTGTTTAAGGACCGATCAGACGCTCACAACTCGGCTTATGTCAAAGGAATCGGGACTCTTCTCGCTTTATTTATTATTTATATGGACTCTAACCTTTTTAAGTTATTTTGAGCATTTTTGAATGCTTGAGTGAGTGTTTGGAATGAATTATTGGAGCGCTGAGCGAGTGATTTTGAATGGTTTTGATTTGAATGAATGTTAATTTCACGATATTACTAATTGTATGTTTAAACTTGATAAACTGAGATTCGTTGCCCTAAGAAGACTAGTAAAATTAAGAGTCAAAGCAACAATCATTTAGATTTTAGAGTTTCATCATAAGATTTTTGGAATCCTTTTTTTTCATTTTTATTCAATTACTGAAAAATATCTATAACAATTTACAAAACAATCAAAAACAATATTCTGACCCTAGATTGTTGACAATATCTTTTTTGTGGATGTATACATCTTATTTTGATCATTTTTCGGTTTGGCCCAGGCAACCTTTAATGCGACTCCCGTTTATGAACAAATTATGCAAATGAAATAAAAATCTAGGTCGGATGTAATTTTGAAGACAAATTAATCAAAACTTTTTCCTTATAAGGTAATAGAGAAATCAACTTTGTGTTTATATCCTCTATTTAAAATCATTTAATCACAATTAAAAGAAAGATCGCTGGGGATAGGTAATGTTTATGAAAATGACTTTGTTGAAAAAACAAGTAAATTTGAACTCTACAATATTTACTGAGCAAAAAATACAAATTAATCACTTACTTTTAAAATCGCATTTCTGAAAAGCAACTACGGTAAATTTTACAAAATTAATTTCAAATTACGATTAGATAATTTTTCTGGTAATATCATAAAGTTGTCCTTGATTTTATAGAGAATATTAACCATTATTGGCGTGAACCTAGCCAATAGACCCTTTCCAAAAATCACAGAAAGTGGAATGACCAGTTGATTATCTTACGAAGTTATTTCTTTCCAAATGCAATTATAGGGTAAAAATTAAGTACCCTCATTTTCATTTCATAAAGAATAATACCTATTGCTGTTCACTCGATGAATTTTGAATCGATGTTACACACAAAATAATAAAAGTCCAATACCTGTAGTGCAGATATTAGGTGGTGGCTTGGTCCAATCTTTCCCATCACACGATATTTTGAAACCATTAATGGCGGCAACATAACCATCGTCACACTCCAGTGTGGCGCTTCTTGGATTTGTTGGCTCAGGTACAAATCTTCCGTTAGCTACATTTTGTTGTTCTCCACATGGGTCAACTTTGATAAAATAGTTATAATTAGAATTATCGCAAAGCAGAATAATATCCCTATTTGCTCTTTGTCCCTTAAAAATTGGCATTGGTTAAAATAGGGTGTGTTATATATAATTTATCAACTTAACTCATAACATGCGTAATCCACATTTTCGTAATTCACATTTTCATTACGAGTATTGGTAAACTCTCTACGAATCTCCGAATCCAGAGAGATCAAACAACGTTTTCAGACTTCGTATCCATGCAAATGTAAACTAAATACAGGTTTTAAAAACATACATGTTAACTTACTAATAGTCATTAAACCGTGCACCAAACATGAATGAACGATTATTCTTTTTACTTAATGAAAAGTTAAGACAAAATGTGAAAATTGTGGGACAAATATTCATATAGCGCATCGTTTTACACGTGATAACTAGGCAACGTCCATGATGTCATTAATTGCGTCCCTGAATAGCTAACGTCAAAAAGGGTAAAACAAGCAGGGTGTAATTATTTGCATATTTCCCTGATTAAGCTATGCATTTATCATTTAATAATATATCGTTATTTCTCGATTATCCATCGAAAAGCAATAAATTTATAAAACGTATTTAGTTTTTTGTATGAAAAAAATCTAACGAGGTTGGGGGAATTGATAATTGTCGAGGCTTTGCCGAGACAATTATCAATTGCCACAAGCGAGTTGGATATTTTTTTTATACAATACACTAAGTACGTATTATGTTTATCTTGTAACCTCTGTTTGCATTGTTTTCGTCGATGTTTCTAACAGAAATGCAAGTTTCAAGAAATAATCGCATAATGTTATTGGTAAAAAATACTCATGTGATATCTTAAAAAAATATCATATGTGATGTTATCACACGGATATTTGTATAGCTACAAGATAAAGAATGTATCGTACCACCACACGTTGTTGATACACCCACACACATCATTTGGTCATCATCCCAAAACAGACCCATATTACACGGCATGATTTGTGCGATATCGCCATTGCAGGATATATACTTCGCACAGTCTGCACAGTATTCGTAGTTACGATTTTCCTTCCCAATGCAGTTGTTGATACACCCTAGAAATATGAAAGATATGAATGCATTAGAACATCGTAAAATAAACAATCATTCAAAACGATGAAAACATTCCGAAACTTTATTTTAATTCATGTGTCCTATGATTTCTATGGTTGGTGAAAATAAGGAAGTGTAAAAACTCTCAAATAATAAGATTTGGTCTGGTATGGCAAGGGAAAAAAAGACAGATTTTCCTGAAGTAAGTGGAATTGCATTCTGAAAAAATAAAGCGACTACAAACGCCTAAAAGATTATTCTTAAATTTTGAGCCAACTATTTACGCATGCAATTCCGCCTGTGTGTCCCATTCTATCAAATAGTCCATGAGCCAGAATGGGTTTTGTTCCCCCCCCCCCAGGGGGAATTTTGTAGACCATATTTTTCTGAAATTCCATGGTATGTAGAACATTTTGAGACATGTTAGCACTCTGGCGCCTGGGGCTTTTGTAAGATATGTTACTTTAAAGTAGCACACCCCACAAAATTTTGAAAATGAATTTTAAAAGAGTACCAAAAAATTTGAAGTCAAAATGACAAAAAGTTGACTTCTAATACATATATTTGTGTTGCTGATTAACTGTAGGGCCCATTGGTGGATTTTTTTGAAAAATCTGGTCATCTTAAGAGTCGTGATATTGCCGTAAAATACGTTACCCTTAAATTTCAAAGAAAACTATGAATATAGAAATATAATGTCTATCCCTGCCTCACTGGGAATTTTGTTAACAGTGTCTGTTTGATAGCCCATGGTAAATAGAACATTTTGAGACTTGTAAGCACTCTGACAAGTGGGGCGTTAGTGAGATACGTTACCTCAAAGTAAATTACCCATCAAATTTTCAAGACAAGATTTTAGGTTTGTATAGTGAAAAGATGAGTCAAAATTACCAGAAGTGATCTTTTAGTACCAATATTTATGTTGCTGAATGTATGTAGAGCAAATTCATAGTAATACTTTGTAAATAAATCCCCCTTGAAGACATGATATGGAAGTAAAATACGTTACTTTTGAATTTCAAAGAAAGGCACATAGATAGAAATGATTTTTCCATATGTGCTCCATTGGGAAGATTGTTAACAATGCTTTTCTAGAAGCCTATGCAATATGGAACATTTTGAATCTTGTTAGCAATCTGGCCACTGGGGCAAATGCGAGATACGTTACTTTAAAGAAACCGACCCATAAATTTTTCATATAACAATTTTAGTTGTGTGTTTTATTATAGAAATTACGTATAATTTAGTAAAAATAAATGATTTTGTGTTTTGTTAATGATATTTGTGATTCTGAAGGTATTTGAAGCCCATTTTTTATGACTTGAAAAATATAATCATTACAAGCAATGCATGGGAGCAAAATATGTTACATTTTAATTTCAATTTAATGTATTCAAAAGAAATGTTATATTCATCAATCTTCTACTGAATGTTTTGTTTACTGTGTTTTTCTATAAGCTTCTGGTCTTTTGGATATTTTAAATTTTTATGCATCTGGCCATCAAGCTATTTGAAAAATATGTTACTCTAAAGTTACCAATTTACCCATCAATTATCATAGGCTTATTCATATATCATCTGATTGCAATTGTTATTAAATACCTCATTGTCTAAATCAACAAAACCATAACTGTTTAAAGTATTTTTAAGGTATCAATATACATTTTAATCATTTCAAGAATCATTGTGGTTTTAATTTTTAAAAACTTGAAAAATACGTTACCACTTAATTATAGGTATAATTATTATTTAGCCGCTATCATAGTTTAAGATAATGCACCAAAAACAATGTTGAGGCAGCTTTCAAATACCATGTGGGGGCAGCTTATGGTTTCTTATATGTTTGAGACTTTTTTCACATTTTTAGGATAAAACACAAGTTACATACGCTACTTCTGATGATAAGAGACAGTTTTCATTGTGAAAAATGATGACCAAATAGATTGAAAAAGCTGTTCCTACAATATTTTTAAGCTATATTTCTATCCATTTAGTACAGAAAAGTTAAAAATATTTCTTAGAGTTGCTCATGATCAAAGCCCTGTTGGTAGCACATTGAATTTGGTAGTGCATTTGAATCCATATCATAGGTACTAGGTTTCATCAGCCAATACAAACGAGTTGATTATCATTCATCTTCGTTGCATAAGCAACGAGAGGCTTTAAAAGGATGATGTGATAAATGGAATGATGTGTACGATAAATAAAAAGAATTCATGGTTAGGTGGATAAGCCACCTCGATAAGAGTATTATACTGTTAAAATGGCCTGAAAATTCCTTGAAGCATTTAGCTCTCTATTGTTTCCAATTGAATGCAAAGTACATTGCACGAAATCCTAGTTTTGCCAAGAAACTGTGCAATTCAGTTCAATACTGGAAATTTACATGAGTTTGACCATATTATGTTCAAATGAATAGAACATTGCCATATACATTTTGATTTAGCTATCAAAGAGAGTAATACATGTTACATTATAAGACCCTTTTTTTTTAGAAAATCAAACATAATTGCTGCTTCCAAAGGACAATTAGATGCACACCAGTTGCAATTCTTTTGAACATGATTAGTTCTTACAAAAATTTATATTTTAGTAAAACAAAGATGCTTAATAAATGCTTTAACTTTAAACTAGATACAAACTACAAGCACTTTTTATGCAGAAAGAAACATATCTTAGATAGAATTAGCGCTTCTTTTATATCTTACATTCTGAAACAATAAAAGAATTATGATAAATTGCTTAAGCAACAGGATTTCATCAATATCAAGCCCTCATTCAAATACAACCCAAGACTTGATTAATAAAAATAAGAAAATTGCATGATTGGTCTATAAGTCACATGCTTATAATGGCTTTATATGTGTTTATGTGTAAATGGCTGGTGATTTAACATTCTATTTGCATTCCTGTTTGAAATTGCTGGATGACTTTCAATATATATGTACATGCAGTTTGTGTTAAAGTAGAGAAAAGAATTGAAGAATGCCCATTCTGATTAATATACTCATGGTTCTTGGGCATAACTCTCATATTTTTCTCATGTGCACAAGTACAAAACTCTTCTACTAACCATTAAGTTTTATTCTAACCACTTGGCCAACATTCCAGACAAACAATTAGAAAAACATGCAGTAAAACAAAAAAATCCATCTTGATCAAAGAGAAACATTGATTTTGATTTAAATGGCTACAGTATTGACACTGAAGTGCATTTAAGATAATTTCGACTTGTTTCATACAAATGGTAACATACGTTACAAGATTATGACCATCGGTATTCAGTTTCAAAACATTTATGACAACGAATAAACCAATGCACGAAATTAGAGATAAATCATAAACATGCTTATGTTAGTTAGTAATTTTGAAAAAAGTTTCAATTAAATTCTTTTAGCGTTCATGCTGCATTGTGTGATTGATAGATATGTAATTGCACTGAACAGATATTCCCCTATGGTGAAATAAAACAATAGGTATAGTGCAACACAAAGTACATATCCATATCTATCAAAAAGCCAGTATTTTAAGTGAATATATCAAGGTATTTGTAATTTCTAATTTAAAATGATTATAAAGATCTGTGCTGATCTAGAAGGGTGTAGGTATTTCGATTTCAGCAATTGGATATACATGTATAAATGATTTTGCTATTTCAAAATTATGATCTCAAATCTTGTTATCAATTTTTTGACTTTGTGAGATGGGATGCTACAAATGATACTAACTTCAATTTGTGTGATATATCACTTTACACTAAAAGACAATATGTAAAAAACTAGTTTGTAATAAGCTTTTCCTTCTTGGCTGTTCAAAGATATAACATTGACTTCTAAATCAAGGTGTAAATTTTAATACCATTAGTGCTAGGGGATCTTTGATCTTTTGTTGGTCACGCATTTTCCTTCAGAACTGATGCATTTTCTAAGAAACAAAACTGAGAACTATAAATTCAAAGAATCTTAACCCTTATTGATGAAAAATTAAACAGTTTAGACGGGTTTTGGTAAAATATTTTGAGGTAACGTATGTTACAACATTCCTTCAGAGACAAAAAAACATTTGTTGTTAAAAGGATATCAGTTATAAATGATATTCTTGTTTTAATTTGCATGATCACAGTAATAAATTGCAGCTGCCATTCTCCTTCTTTCTGTTTATGAACGGCGTATGAAATTACATTGTATAAAGGGTTTGAAAGGACATGTGCTCAAAACTTTTCATTTCTATGTATAAAAACAAGTAATCTGCAGGCCAAAATAAACTATGTAAATTGGAATTCATCATTTTATCTTGTGAATTTTGCAAACAAGTGTTGACTTTGAATATTTTTGGCGCCCAAATGCCAATATCTTTATATTTGCGAATATTGAGAAGCAATTTTGTAATTGTAACGTATATTTTACGTATTTCTTGAATCATACAGGATTCTGTGGATGTTTATCACTCATACTCAAGAATCGTGTATGAGATAGCACTAAAAATCGCAATCTGCCCAAAGAATCTCACAAAATGGGAGCAAAATGTAGCATTTAATAAGGATCTAGGGTTGGTGATTTCACAGTAACGTATCTTACAAAAGCCCCACTCGCCAGAGTGCTAACATGTCTTAAAATGTTGCTTATACGTGTACCTTTCAGAAAATCATAGTGTACAAAATTCCCCCAGGGGGGGGGGGGGGGGAACAGGGGTCCCAGTAGCCCATAGTCTAAAAGGTCAAGGTCAAGGTTTTTGTTAATTGGGAAATTTTATATCGAAACATAAGAAAAATAAAACATTATACATGAAAAATAACAATTTCATTATTCATAGACTAGATATAAGTAGACTGGTTCTGTCACTGACCTTTCCGCTGCGATTATTCAAGGTACATTTTTTGCAATGAGTTGTTGTTTGTGCCATACCCATGTTCGATTCCTAAACATCGGAAAATGCACAATTTTTCCGAATATAAGAACCAGTTTTGTATTGTTTCCATGAAGAACTGTGAAAGGGCAGCTTTAAAGTTAAATGAAATGATCGTTGTTCTATTTCATTCCTTGATATTATTCAAGCTGACCCATCACCTTTATTTTATTTCAAAAAAATCCTTCAAAATGTACTGACGTTGTCAATTTCAAGATGTTCACAATCAATACTGGATAAATACACATGGCGCGTTGAATTGCAGGAAATATGAATCTGACATGTCATACATTTTTTTTTCAACTTTTTGTCGCTAACAACGTCTAAATCTTCACAAAGTTACTTCATTTCCATTTATTAAAAAATAAAGAGAATTTGAATTTCACTTATCCCTTCACCTACTTTTTACGACATGAATGCAATAGGTAAAGCCCTGGTAGATAGTAAACTCTACGAACAGCCTGTAAGAACTTGCAGTAGTTGTGCGTGACATTTCCAACAATTATACTTAGGCCCAAAGAAAAGCCTATTGTCAGCCTGTGAATCCGTAGACACAGTGCGAATTCTAGATATATGTGACCCGTCACGCGAAAAGGGACCATCCGGGAATTCTGTAAAATGAATTATTGTAAAAAAAGATTTGATCCTGCATAGGTCAACCGGAAGTCACATTTTAAGAATTCTTTCACTGGAAGGTAGATTGATCATTCTAATTCTAGAAAATAAGCACGATGCAAAAAGTTTCGACCCTAGTCAGTCTGCGCAATTCGCGCAGTCTGACTAGGTTCGACACTTTACGCATTACCCAGATAGTCCCTTTTCGCGTGACGGGTCACATTAAATTCTTTACCCTTTTTCTGGCAGTCGAAAAAAAGAAAACCCAAACTTTTTTTGTAATCTGGTTATCTACTCTGTCTAATATTTGTGCCTCGTTTGAACAAAATCAAACATTCATAAGGATAGTAGATAAGGGATAAATACGAATACGCCTTACCCTCCTCACAAAGATCATACGATGAGAGTGTAGGCCACTGGTTGTCAAGACAATTTATTATGAAATTTCTGTATCCCGATAGTGGTTCAAACCCATCGTTGCATCGCAACCTTGCTGTTAGGTTTTCTTCTTCCAACAGCTCGAACCCACCGTTTTCAACCTCAGGGACCGGCTGACATTCCAGATCTGTAAAATGTGGCATGGAAATGATAGAAATGTTATACCAATATCTAAGAAACGATTTGCAAATTTTAATGCAAAAATACTGTTATTTTTCTTGCAACGCAGCATGCATTGACTTGATTTTACGTGCCTGAAAGCATAACATTTTATCAAGCAGTTTATTTTAAGAAACAATTCGCACATTTGCCTCGTCATGATAAATTCTACGAATCTCGACCAAATATCTTTAAGCAAATATTTCAAGACATTAAAGGATTATACGGACTGCCGGGCCGAGGATGGTATATAGAACGAATTCTTACAACTTCGATTTCAGCAGCAATCATAACTTCCAAATACAAGGTACGGCGACGGTACCAAAAATTACATCCTCATATGCCATTCGGAACATCACTTGGCCATTTCCGTAAACTGCAACAGATCTCGGATGTATGTAAGACGGTTGAGTATGTAAAAAAAATGTACATTTTGTTAGGCAGAAACAGTGTAAGAAAAACTAGCGCGGAAACAGCCGGCACTATCTTTAGATTTGTATCTTTTACAGTATATAACGACTGAAAAAATCTTAATTTTTGAGAATGACGATCATTCTCAAAAATCAAGATTTTTCAGCCGTTATTTAAGAACCTAAAGATATTTATAATGGCTTCACGTCAGTGATTTAAACGAGTAGCGTTGGCGACGTCGAATGTTTTCACTCCAAGTTTCGAGGGCTAACGCCATTCTAACTGACGTCATCGAGTTTTTCCAAGGTTTTCCTGTATATTTTTTTTTTGTTAGAAATAGTCCGTCTATGTACATCCGAGGTTGATCATTAGATTGGCCGAGTGGTGTTCCGAATGCCTCGTATGCCAACATATAATTGAATAGTCTTTAGAGTCGTGGTTGTGATTCATCATTATGACAACGTTATGAAGTGGTGTCATGACCCCGAGATGCTTCAAGAATTTCTGCCCTCTGCCAGCACATTATATCCATCTATAAAATTTGCTTCCGAGATATCAAATAAACTACATGACTTTCCTTGACACCGTATAAAACCTAGAAGAATGACCAAAGATGTCCCTGAATCGTTTGGAAAGAAGATTCGGAATCGTTCTAAATAACAGAACTTTCATTCAAATCGATATAATCATCTTTGTATTATTCGTTGTTGTTAATTTTCAAGAGTACACGAAACACTTTGCATTTCCTCCTTTAATATCATTCGCATCTCGCTCCCTCTCATTAAGTTCAATTTTTAAATCATTTTAAGATTCTTCACCAAGTCAATTTGTGGGTGTAAATTACTGTCTTTAATGTTTTTCGGTGGTTTATCGAGAAATAACGGTAGATTATCACTTTATAATCTCACCGTAAAAGCAGTGAAATTATCGAAAACTTATACCCTGCTTTTATGCATTTCATCCTATCTGACATCATCTATGCGGGGCGAAATAAGTGACGTCACAATGAACGTCGCATAGCAATCACGTGCAAAATGACGTGCTTTACGAAGATATATCCTTAAAATTTCACATTTTGTCTCATTTTTGCAAAAAAGAAATAGAATAATCGTTTGTTTTTTTAGTAAGATTGATTAATATTTCATTGATTGAACAACGAAAGCTATATTTTCACTTTATGAAAATATAGCTTTTGTTGTTCACTCAATGAATATAAATCGATCTTACAGTGAAACAAACAATTGTCCTCTATATATTTATGATAAACAAGCTCATAAAGTGAACTGAAAAGAGTGTAAAAGACAAACAAACCTGAGTTTGAAATGCATAGCTCTTGCTCCTCCATACCCCAGTCCGTGGAACCCGGTTCACAAACTATTTCCAAATTTGGTATTCTTGGCTGAAACCCTGCTTCACATATCAAGACGGCCAATCGAGGGTTTCTTTGGTTATCCTTTTCAAACAACTGGAAGTTTCCATTCGTTACAGAGGGTAAAGGACCACATTCTTTAAAAAAATGGATTGTGAATTGTGCATTCACCACTTGTACAATGCAGTCTTAACTCTGTTTTCAAAACTTATCGTTTTCTTTGATCGAAAAAGAACACCATACAATTAAGAACATTGTAAAAATGACAAGGTGAATGATTCTGGAATGATTCCGGAATGAAATTGAATGAGTGTGTGGAGCGAGTTTTGAATGAAATTTAAGGGGGGTAATTCATTATTGCTAATTTTGTTCAAGATGAACAAAATTAGCGATATTGATTACCTCCCTTTAATACAATATACATACTTTTCTGTGTGTACGTCTTCGTGGACCAATCAGACACTTAAAAGTCCACGCCAGCTAATTAAATCGTAGAATAAGTATATCGATTTGAATTTATTGTTGAAAGTCTTGAAATGCATCCAAAATGAATAAAGCCTCTCTTATGAACAAAAATTCGTCCTGAACAAGTTCTGGAGAGATTGAGACAAAATATGACCTCTACAATGGTGAAAATGATAATTTTCTTTAAGGCTGCTTTCCCCATGACATACCGCAGAATGAAATCAAAATTAAAAGAGATTCTTCCTTGTGACCACATGAACACCCTGAACAAGTTTGGGAGAGATAGAGCGAAAATTGTGATGTTTAGTTTGGTTAAAATGACATTGTAAATAATGCTCCTTTTCCCGTGACTTACATTGGAATTCATCCAAAATTAATAGGGTCCTTCCTAACGACTAGGGAAACATCTTAAGCAATTTTGAAATAGATTGAGCCATGTTGTCAAAAGTTGAAAGAAATTGTCTATATTGCTCCTTTCTCCATGACATAAGTCAGAATGCCACCAAAATCAATAGGGGTCTTCCTTTGGACTAGACAAACAAGGGCAAAATTAGACTAGCACTCTAGAGTGGTTCTAAGATATTTTTCTACCTTACCTTATCACTTGACATAAGTTGAATTGCAACGGAAAGGTATATGGATCTTTCTCAAGCCTAGACAAAGATCCTGAGCAAGTTTCAGAATGATTGGGCCAAAACTGTGTCTTGTAGAGCAAAAACAAGATTTGACTTTTTGACCCTTCTACAGACCCTATGTTTGATCCCATTTTACACCCATTTAAAATCGTTCAAGTATTTTGTAAAATTCTGATAAAAAATTTCAGAGGGGGATTTTTTTTGTTATTGTTGAGGAACGGACGGATGGATGGACGGACGGACAGACAGACTGATGGACGTCGGACATTGAATGATCATAATAGCTCACCTTGAGCACTCGTGCTCAGGTGAGCTTACAAAAGGATGAAGGAATGTCGGTTATAAATATGTAGAAATTGAGACGGCTCACCAAACTTATCGTCCAGATCTATTGAGTACAGACTAGCCAAAGGTACATGCACATGTTCCATTATTTCTTACTTTTGCTATAAACAACTTAAAGTTTAAATATATTTAATGATTTTATACTCCAAATTATCACATGACCCAGCATGTCATCCATTTAAACCATCATGCTAGGCAGAATGAAAGGCGTTTGCAAAGTCAATGAAGCAAGTGAGTAATGGAGAAGATATGATGAGTACAATTTTCAACATCGTGAAATTGATTAAGTGAATGATTTTGGAATTATTTAGGAATGAAATTGAATGAGTGTGTGAAGCGAGTTTAAGTGAATTTAATGGGATGTTATCCAATATCGCAAATTTTGGTCAGGATGAACAAAATAAGCGATATTGATTACCTCCCTTTTAAAAATATGCATACAAGTTCTTTTGATAGCTTCATATTTCTTCAAGAACATTTTAGACGCATATAATTTGAATTGTGTCAGTGAAATCGCGATTTTTCTCTTTTCAAATTTATTTTGAATGACTTTGTTGATTCTATATTCTTCAATAGGTATGAGCGTTTTTGAATGGTTTGAGTGAATATTTGAAGTATTTGAATGAATGGAGCGCTGAATTAGTTATTTAGAATGTTTTTGATTGAGGTGAATGTCAATTTCACGATGTAACTAACTGTACCTACCCGAACATGTGGATGAGGGATATGTACAGAAAGCACCATGGCTATCAAAGAAAGTTCCTGTAGAACATTGCTGAATGTAGTCGGTACCATAATTGCACAATAGAAACTCGGTACAACTGTCACACAGTTGATACTTCTTTATAACTCCAGTGGGACATTCTTTAATACCTTGTGAAATATCTTCTCTGTTTACGCAACCTGTAAAATGAAATCTGCATTGTTTTTTGAAAATACATTGATAATACCAGTTTTCAAGATTGTTCATAAATTATCAATGTTATTGTCAACCATTTTAAAATTGTCAATTTAATTGAGTTAAGGGAAATCTCTGCAATTTATCACAACATTCGGAATTTCATTAAAACTTGCTTAATGTTAGTTTGGAATGTGCCGTATAATCAAAACAGAGATTCTCGCCGGCCTCCGAGACAATAAGTATTTTGCCTACCCTACGATCAGGATGACAAAACGCTACAAACTGTTTTCAAATTATACCCGTGCAATTGCGTTCAAAAAGGGTATAATTTGCAATCAGTATGCATCGCTTTGATATCATAATCGAAGAGCATATTTACCCTATGACTGCCCTTGTCAGGATAAATTTTCACTATGTGCACTAGTAATGTAAAAATGTCGAAGAGAAATAGTCGTAGCTGGATTTATGATTTGTTTGTTTGAATGGAATTTTACAACGCTTTCAACAATTTCGCAGTTATATCGCGGCGGCCGGAGCACTTAACAATGGATTCCTGGTATTTCTTTCACCTGTACTACCATGGCACCCTTTCCTAGACTCCGACTGCTATCTCACATAGGTTTACGATTATATACCAATTGGTGAGAGACAAACGTCGGAAAGGATATTTGCCGCCACAGGGGATCGAACCCACGAAGTCTAATGCCTAACCAACTGCGCTATGGTGGCAGCCCTGGATTTATGATATTGTGAGAAAAGATAAACAAGAGGGCCTGTATTGCTCCACTGGCTTTCAAATATACATGTATACTGAACCACTAAAGACAAGCCGCACTGAGACATTTTGATTGTGAGAATTCATTTGGGTGAATTTCGTATTTATTTTAAATTTCAGTAAACAGCGGTTTGACAAAATGATGTAAAAAAGCGAATGATCGCAATATTTGAGATAACGGCGATACGTCTCTCTTTGTCGAGCTTCACAATTAGGACACTAAAAGGTATGGCGAAACCAACCTTATTAAAATCTAACACAAATACCTTGCAAAGAAATAATATTATTTTGTTTGACCAGAGTAGGTTCTAACTTCTTCTATACTAGAAGATGGCTTCTTTCGCATACCAGATTAAACGAAACTTAACTTTTTTATAGTCACGGAATTTCAAATCCCCTTTTCTGATATGTTGTGATCATCCAGGGCGGGCGGCGTTTACTTCTTTGTCCGGGGCATAACTCTGTCACATTATGTCCGATTGTCTTGAAACTTGGCAGTTACATTCCTCTCATGAATACAAAGTGTTGTGCAAAAGAATCGTAACTATACCTAGCTTATTTTTTTTTAAGTTATTTTCCCTCCTAGTGCTTTTTTCATACAAGGACAACCAGCGGTTTACTAGGCGTATCTTGTTGTTCTTCATAATATTGATGGCTCAGTGCAAAACAGTTGTAACTGCCTATAAACGTATAGGCAGTTACAACTGTTTCGCACCGAGCCATCGATATATCATACCACTTCGGGCGGCCTTATTTCAAACTGTATTCGATTTTCATTATCGTCCTCAAACCCTTCCAATTTGGACCAGCCGAAACACGGAAAAATGTTAAATTAACTAAATAAACGTACCGTTTTTGCAGAGTGGGCTACTGGCTGAATCCTGGACGCCTTCAGCGTCCTCACAGAGGATTGGGTCCTGTAGTTCGGATGGCCCATTATATCCGAGGTCGCATTTAAGTTTAGCAGTGCCATCTTTTTTGTCGACGAAAGCGCCATTCTCAACATCAGGTAAAGTACCGCACATTGATTCTTGTGATGCTTGAAGAAAGAATGACATAAGTCAGAGATAAATCCTTACTGACTATTCTTAAGTTTTTTTTTGTTTTTTTTTATTATTTTATTTTATTAATCCAAATTTCTTTTGATATTATAATGACAATAATGATAATGATGATGAGGCCCTAGAGGAAATCATGGGCTTAAGAGCCTTTTTTGTAATTCGCTATCTACAAAAAAGAGCCTATTAGGACAAGTTGAAAACATGAACTTTAACAATATTAAGCAATTCCTTTTCATGCGTTTGAAGTGAGAGTTTCTTATAAATTGTTATTAGTTTTCTGGAGTTGCAATTTTCTCGTATTATTCAAATCATTCAAGCTTAGTTGTTTGGACTATTGTATTCTGATTGGCTGGAAAATTGGTTTCATACCTAAATGAAAACATATTTAAGTATTTAGTTATCTTGCAATAAAACGTAGCCCCAATACAGATCTCATTTTCTTCGTAATATTTAATTGTGAGATATGAAGATATTTAAGTTTATGATAATGATAACCTAATCACACTCTAACAGGAATTCGATAAACGTATTCAAACTCTGTATATGTTTTTTTTTTATTTCATCACAATCATAGGTTAAAAAACTGCCTCTTCATTCCTTTAAAAATAAATACACTTCAAAATTTCAATTATTGTTTGAACAACAAAATCGAGATTCTCAATTCATTGCGTTTCCATACGACCTCGCAATGCACAGTTTTAATTTACAGTATTGAATGGCCAACACTTTGCAATGATCAGATTTTAAATCAAACACATTACAGCTTGGTGGAAAGATTTCTGTGCAGAATACCAATAGCCTAATGCAAAACACTGCTGCCTTATAAAAAAAAATAGAAATATATTTGGTAGAGATAAGGCTTGAACTCATGACCTCCCAGTTATGGGACAACAACCTTACTACCACCGCTAAATTTCCGTGAGTATGATGAGATTTGATATATTCAATTTAATCTAATCGTCGCGACTTTAAGTCTAAATAAAAAAAAAATATTTTGCGACTATTAAATGGGGTCATAAGGGATATTTAATGAGTGCAAGGGCATTGTAAATAAATAAACAATGGCACTGAACACACATGAAACATTTGAAAAGAATTACAACGTCGTACCGCTGACGAACGTCAACTTAGAAAATAGCGTTTGAGGTCTTTCTCGCAGAACACAACAATTAACATGTTTCTATCAAAATATAGTTGCGTTAATTAGGAAAAATCCAGTGCGAACACTTTGGTACATTATTCGATGTTTTGACCACGCCTGTGCTACAGATATTCGAAAGTAAAAAGGGTGTTTTTGCAGAGTATAGATTCAGAAAATCGGACTTAACTTGACTATAATCGATCCCTTTGTTTTTGTTTTGTTTTGATATAAATGTAGCAATTTTAGGGAAATGGTGATGTTTAGCTTTGAGTCTAGGCACTTCTGTTGCCTAGCAACCTGTTGATTTTGGAAAGTGCTATATAGACTGCTAGCCTCCCCGGATTCAGAAAATTTTCTGAATGCCAAAAGGTTGTTTGGTTATTCAAATTGGGTTTTACGCCGCTTTCGAATTTTCAGTTATATCGCGCGACTGGAGCACCTAACAATGGATTTCTGGTATCTCTCACACCAGTTTTACCCTAACATCCATTTCTAGCCTTCTGCTGATATCTCACATAGGTCTTCGATTATCAACCCATTGGTGAGAGACAAATAGTCGGAAAAGAAGAGTGCCGCCATCGGGGATCGAATCCGGAACCTCTAGATTGACAGTCTGACGTGCTATCAACTGTGCTATGAAGGGACACGAATGCTAAAAGTGTCGACGCTAGTAAGTCTGGCATTCTTCGCAGCTAAAACAGGTTTTGGAAATTAATGCACGTGCCTAACGACACCTTTTGCATGGTAGCCAATGAAGAATCAAATTTAATTGAGTCCATCAAGAATTCTACATTCCGATGGGCTGAATTTTTTCCCAAATGAAAATAGTTTAAAAACACAGTTATTTTGATAGCTCAAACACAGAGACTTTATAAAGTAGTTCCGTAAGAAACAAGTTTCATTACGAATAGATCTTATAATTTTTTCTTCATAATTTTAAATTATAAGATATGAAGAGAGTAATTATTGGTTTACGGATGTATGACGCTACCACTTCGCGTTTTCATAGAGTGTGGTCAGATCTTTAGTTTCATAACTCCATGATGTTGAGTAACACTAACCCAATCTCTCAAATGAAACACAAACCTGTACATGAGTCGGATCGCCCCGGCAAACACGCAGTAACTTCCACGTGCCACTCTAGCTCGCCCGGGCAGGATTGTGGGTAAGCTGCGCCATTCACGCACCAGATATAATCTTGACACGAATCGCAAAAATAGTAATAACCGACGCCGGGGTTTGATTGACAAAATGTTGATGCATCTGACGATGGGTCAAAACAACCTGAAATGATTGAGTGAGAAACTACTAAATTGCCGCGGTGGTTCCAAAAACCTCGTAAATATACATTGATTAAAGAAAGATGTTATGGGGAAAACGACAGGATACACAAAGATCAATTGAAGAAATAATTAAGGGGGCCATTTCAGCTCTGCTAACGTCGGACAAAAGTGCAATAAGGTTATGGTTGAATCAATGGTGACTCGTTAAGCACTTGTTAGCATCTTTTGCCAAATGGTATCCTCCTACAGTCAGTTTGCCATATAGCTGGAGGCTAGGAAAGGATGCAATGGCAGTAATGGCCGGAAATACTAGGAAATCATTGTTAGGTGCTCCAGTCGCCACTGAGAGAGCGTTGAAGGCGGTGTAAAGCCCCGCTAAATCGAATAAAATTTGGCCTACGAAGAAGAATGCATGCCCCTTTACTCTCCATATATGTGATATCAATCAAAGAGTCTTAACACATGTTTGACCCCCTTATTTCCGATCATATATGCATCGATGCAATAAAGCTTCGGTGTCTCATTCATGCTCTGTTTCTAATATATTGTTACATGTTGTTGAAATACAATTTTCCACTTGTCCCTAGACTTATAAAAACACAGAATAAAAATGAACTTGTACGCAACAAAGGAATTAGATAAATCAAGACATATACATTGTTTTAATTTAAAAAAAATGCTGGGCCCAGCATTTTCTTCATGAAAATCAATGTTTTCTGCGCTCTGCTATCAAAATTGTGATTATTCATAAAAAGCCGTTCCACCAAAAGTGTTTAGAAAAAAATATAAGCCTTGTTAATTTATACAATCATGTTAATTAACATTTCTGGATGCTTATTTCGATGTTAAGTTTACTCCAAATGGCATTTCATCGCTTTTGACAAAATGCGCAATCTTTTTGCATTGAGTTCATTCTAAAAATTCCTTCTCTGGTATTGCTTTAAAAGAGCCCTAAAATCTGATATCTGATAAGGATGTTATCGTTATACTGGCGCGCAAAATACCAGAAATATTTTGTTATGTGCTCAAGTCTCTGTGATATGTCTTAAAAACATTAAAGCGGCGTTCAACCGAATTCAAACAAACCTTGTGCTAGAGATTGGTTCACGGCTAACAACACGCATATTGTGTGTAATACAACGAGTCTTAATCCTGTGGCCATTGTGCCTGGAAAAAAGAGAGAAAAAATCTGCACCAAACACGTTGCAGAACTGACCGTACCTTTCGTGAAGATTTTTTGGGAAAGTCGTGCAATTGATATTTACTACGATCAAACCATTCTAAATCGGTCAATTGTCGCTCTTTCATTCATTCCAAACACTCAAATTATTTCAGAACGCTCTTAAATCTTTTAAAGGTTAACATTTCGTTCAAGTCGATAGAAAAAAAATCAACGATTTCACCGACTTTCATAAATTTGGAAACATCTGCCTGGTTCGCGTAGGCATAGAATGTTTTTTTTTAAATACTTGCATTGATATTCTATTCAAGTGGGGTAATAAATATCGCTAATTAGCGATACTGTATGCCCCCCTTTAATGTCATTCAGAACTTGCTCATCGCACTCGTTCAATATCCTCTCAAAATATAAAATCACTCTAATATCATTAATCTTGTCAATTTCTCGGTATTCTTTACTGTAACAGAGCTCAATTCAAACTGAGAAAATTAATTTTACAACATTTTGTCACAGCCATACACGTGGTTTTTTTACATTCTTTGAAAGTGTTTAGGACCATTCCTCAATAATGATTTAATCCTAAGCTTTGCGATCAGCATTTTTAAGCTTAAAGTAGTAGAACCGTAATAGTTCCACAATGTTTCAAAGACAATGAACTTTAACAGTGTTAACCAAGGTTTCCTAATGATTTTCATTAGGAAACCTCGATCAACATCGTGAAAGTTCATGAGAACCGAAATGTTGTAGTAAACTATTACGATTCCACTACCTAAATAAGGTTTTGCAATTTTCAAATTCGAAAATCTGTGCCGGTAAACCGTATGATGAGGGTAGACCTAAGCGGGATGAGCAGCTTGTGGCTCAGATGAAATATTGTGGTTGTACTGGTGTGAGAAACGATAGGAAATCATGGTAAGGTGCAATAGGCGCCCTAAATAAATCCAATAATGCTGAAAATGACGTTAAATTCAATACAAGAAAACAAACAAATTTACTGTTATTTCGTATTCGATATCACTATATATAGCACTAACATATTCATTATTTCTAATCACTGTCTCGAATATTCTAAATATTGAATTACTGATATTTTGCAAGTATCGTCTCTTAGTGTTTATTTATTTTTTCTATTCGATGTAAATTTTAGCATTTTGCAAAATTATAAATAGTTTATAAAATAGTTTATATTAAAAATCATTTATAATTAGTCAGGGGTTCATAACTAGACGAAGATATTTTTCCTGTAATAGATTAAGAACTCGATATATTTCTTGTAATAGATTAAAAAGTAAAAACGCACAGATATTTTTTTTAATAATATTTATCATCATATAAACGATTTTTTCCTTACTGTGTTTGATATCCTCAAGGCAGATTAACCATATAAACTCTAAATTGATCTACCCGAAGTAATATATTTAGGTTACTATGAGTTATTTGAGGGCCTTTTAAAAAGTTCGGGAATCGTTTTCGTGAAACGAGTGTGTGCAATCTATCACGTTTACTTTTAAGAACTCTAATATTATTTACAAAAATATCAAAATCAATTTGCTACTGTTATAACATCGGAAAGTTGACCAGTTGAAACTTTTGCAATGATTCAATACACATGTACATTTAATCAAAAGCAAATGTTCTTTTCTATTACATTATAAGTTCTAAAGAAAGGATTAGTTATTTTGTCCTCTAAAGGCAAATTTAGCTTGAAATTGAAATTTTCAGTGCTTTGAAAAGTGAATTTGAAATAATTTCAGATTGAAATAATAGAGAAAGCGAGAAACCGAACCAAAATACCAATATTCTATTGCAAGTGGAGTTTTGGTTGTTTTTAGCGAAACCCTCTATTTTGCATTCTGTCGATACAAAGGAATTAAAACAACGAAAATACGGACAACCATGTATACTTTTCTAAATTTAAAAAAAAAAAAACTCACACAAACACTTGTGGAAATCTATAAAACCTCAGGCGGAGAGTGAATTCCCCGAGGCTTTTTATTGATTTTGTCTTAAATATAACCTAATGATGAACAGTAAAAATAAAGTAAAGTGAAAAAAACAATTGTGATATGTTTACGTCACAATGAATGTTATCATCAGGGCCCAAGGTCATTAAAATTTTCTCAGGCTCAACTGAGAATTTCCTCAAATTTTAAATTAAGATAAATGTATGAAAATAAAAGATAGTATTACTTATCAATATTATCTTTAATGTTTATACATTAAACTGAGTACTTAAGTTCTAGTATATCAAAAGTTAGTTGAAAGTGTTGTCTTGCTATCTGTATGTAGATATATTCAAGGAAAAGGTGATTTTCAAGCTTCTATGAGTCGTATTTCCCTCTTTTGCATACCTTTTTTATTCCCTCCTAAGGCAATGAAAGCTTAACCTTGAAGATAAATTCACATCCCTCGGAATGCATTTGGTATTTTGTAATTTTATGCCTCAAACATTTGTATTTCATGTGATTTACCTCAAGTTTCCCCCAAAGGAACGGAATGAATTGTGTTGTATTGAGAGAGGCCCTATTTATCAAGGTTGATTATTTTTCTAAAAAGATATGTTTTGAACAAAATTTTCCAGATTTTAAATACACGGATGGCAGATTTAGTAGTGTCACTATCAGTTAATTTATCATTCAGAAAACTACAGTAATAATGTTTATACCCATATTTATATCATAATTTAACTAACATTTTGCAAATTAGTTTCATTTTAAGGCCACATTCGCAAGATCATAAAATAAAATTAGTTTTAGATAAACATTTAAATAAGAATGCCAATTTTATAAGGTCGTATTATCTGAAGTAGTCTCACAGCCATCTACTTTAATAATGTAAAATGGACAAAACTAGCGACATACTATTACTCCCCTTTAACAAATGTGTAAGTAAGGGGTGAATATGTCATATGATCAAGAAACTTGCCCTGTATTCAGGATGACAAAACGGTACAAATTGTTTGCCAATTATAACTCGCTTTGCACGCAAGTGTACTGTTATGTCATCATCAACGCAGGGCTGATCTAAATGAAAGCCTAGAACCATATATTATATATAAAGTGTGACTGGCCTAGTTGTAAGCATTCAGAAAATATAAACAAATTTTATTTTTAATGTAAAAAATGATCAAAGGTCAAGGTCACAAGGTTAATGTTTTTCTATCCCAGGCTAGAGCCTATCATTTGATTACATTTTGTTTCTTAAAATCTATTCCGTACAATCGACGAGGGTCTATGGTAATGGCACTTAGAAAAAATAAATAGGTGAGGTGTGGTTGTTTAAATTTCAGCGGGTCACTGTCACTGTACCAAGGTCATTGCGAAAGGCGTATAGCCTCTAGAATTATTGTTGATAGCAAGGAAAATAATTTAAATCCGGATATTGACACCGACGCTGAAAATCGAGAATGAGCTTAATATATAATTGTCTTAAGGTATTGCTAGTGTGAAGATCGGAATTGAATCGGTTAATTTCGGCTATTTCCGTCAATTAAAGCGCGTCGTTTTGCACGTAAGTAAGATGACGTCATAATCATCGACGTTCCCGCTAAAAAAGACGTACACTCAATGGAGATTTGATAAAATCTACCAAATTATAAATTCTATTATCCTTTTTTTGTTTTGATTGATTTTTCGGCCCTGTTACCAAATATTAATCTGTACAAAAAATACCTCGACCAATCAAAATAATTTGTAGGAAATTGTCTTTTGCCGAATTCACACCCCGGAAACCGATTTCCCGGAAAAATTGGAGAAAAAAATTCTTACGCTCATACCCGAAACAAATTCTCTCTGCTTTTAAAAAGGCATTTACACGAAATTTTCAATTCATACATTCAAACCATAAAAAGAACAACACTTATTATCATGGAAGATGCCTTGATGTATAATTGTACATGTTATGTCCCTTTTCAATCATTTTTTTAATCAGTCGAACGTTTATACCAACAGAAACAATATAATTAGGTCCAAATAAAGTATAGTTACATGTAACCAACAAATTATTTGTCGTGATGTAGACATCTGGCATGCTAAAAAGGGACCGACTATGTCTATTTGCAAAATATTCCAGTTATTGAACAAGTATCATATACAGTTCAACGATCCATTTCATACTTATGGAGAGTTACCTTTCAAACTCCAGTATATGAGAGAATAATGAAAGCAAAATCCATACCGAAAAAAATCCTTCCTTTACAAAAGCAAAAGCCTTCTTCTTTAAAAGAGAAATCTTACTTTTTCCTACGGGAAAAACACTTTTTCCATAGTTTCTTGCAATTATTTCAAAGGCAAATGGACACACTTTGTAGTTCAGACACTTGAGATTAAGAGTTTAATTAAATGTGAGTAACATTATAAGAAAAGTTAACATTTTTTTTTTAGTATTTTTAAAATATAATTAATGGCATTAACAAAATTTATTTTACTTAGTTATTTTGTTAAAGACTCGGGCGCGATTAGAAACCTTAAAAACATAATTATGGTCAAAAATTAGGTTTATTTATTTCAAGGGCGCATAACTCTTGGTCCATTTTCTCTATTTTTCCACGATGAATTTTTGTCATACTTTGAGCCTGAATGCCCGAAGTATTTTAGTAATTTTTGAAAAAGGCATTTGAGATGCCCCATCAATACTTTTTGAAAAAGAGGAATTTCTTTGATAGTCACTATAGCCAAAATACATTTCAAAATGGCGCTTTAATTTGTTTCCGACTTGAAATGTTGGCTAACTATGCATTATTTGATTAAAATTATTTGTTCAAAACTAACTTTTTTGTAATTTACAACATTTCTACCAAATATATTACACAAAATATGTCGCATGATTATACGCAGTTAATTTCACAATCATCATTTTAAGATAAACCCCTTCATATCTTATGGTCGATTTCCCCACCCAATCAAGAAAACGGACTTTTTTCAATATTTTTTAAACGGGACGATGAAAGTCATTTAAATTTCAGACATAAAAGGGGAATAATATGAAGTATTCGTTTTTAGTATCATCTGTACATTCTTTTTACCCTTGCTTCAAATTAGGAATACCTTAAAGTAATATTACATTGGTTGGTGATAAAGTACCAGTGGAGCGATACATGCCTTCTAGTATCTCTTTAGCTTTTTTCACAACGTGTTATGATGTTACGTGCTATTGCCCTTGAAACCTTGATTCATTTGCACTATAATTTGACACATTTAATATGTCATAAAAAAAAAATTAAAAATTGAGTATTATCTCAAATTAGTTATTTGGATAAAAAATATTCGTTAGTATGAACATTTAAGGACGATTGCTAGAATTAATTTTCTGAGATAGAATTTTTTTATTTTTTCATATTTTGTAGATTAAAGTATGCCAATTGCAAAAATGGAAAGAAAAAAAAGGGTCACCGAATCAGATTTTTCGTAAAACGTCATAGAATGTCATGGGTATCGAGTAAATTTTTGTCCGATTTTTCGCCGATTTTCATTTCTTGGTAATTACATAAAACCGTAACACATTCAAATCTTATCAAACAACTAATACCAATTTTATTTTAATTTCATAGATAGGAAGTTATTTGCAATGAATCTAATACACAATTATCGATTGAAAGGAAAAATAATTATTTTTTTACGTATTTTTTCCCAATGCGTAAAAACTGGTATATCGAAAATGAACGAGAATATTTTCCAAATTTATAACTTTTGATCAAATTTCTCAAAAACTCTGAGATAGAAAAAAATATTTTTTCTATATTTTGTAGATAATTATATGTTCGTGTGATATTGATATGAAAAAGGTATGGTCACCGTGCTAATTTTTGAGAAAAAATGCAAAATTCTAGGTCACCCAATTTTGACGCTAAGGCAAAAATCACTCCAGATTCTTTTTCTCGTACCAATTTTATGTACAAAATCAATGATATTCAATCCTTCTTAAATTAATCGATTATGGAGTTAAATTCCTCAACAATTAGGGTATCACTTTGTTGTGCGCCAACGAATCCCAAGGTCAAATCATATGAAAAGGTCAAGGTATATGTCAAGGCCAACGTTACGTAAATCACGCAAAAATCTAGTGTTTTCAAAAATCTTCAAGCCTGTTGAAAATTGAATACTCACATATGGAATAATAATTGATCTTGTCATTAAGCATCATCAAATTCCCTAATCGAAGTCATATGATGAGATCAAGGTCATCTATCTCGCTCATCCCCCCCAATCCCCCAATAAAATTTCAAATACACCAAGGTCTGTTTGAAAATAATCCAAACATTGAAAATTAAAAATCTGACAAGATCATTTGACAACGACAGGATCGTTTATCAAGGCCAACCTTTCAAAAATTAACCCCGTCAAAATGAAATGTGACGGTTCCATGTAGCTATCGGATATACGACTGATAACGTCGTTTGATGTCTGATTATGCGCGGGAACGTTAACGTCACAAATACCTACAAAAACGATGCTGACGTCATATCCTTTATTTCTATAAAATAAAATGGTTGCGATAATTTATATAATTATGTTTTAGTGATAGGATTAATTAATCGTCTTGGTGAAAGCATTTTCCGCGAAATATAAAAAATAAGATGGGTTTTGAAGTGTTTTTGTTACGTCCGAGATAAGTGCAAGTTTGGAGCGAATACTCCTTTTTGAAGAGTTCGATGCGCAAAGACGTTGCGCAAGAACGAACTCCCGAAATCGTCCTTAATATATGAACTGTGTTTTTTTAATGTCAAGATTCTTTCTTTAAATGTTTTTTTTCCCTTTATTTTTGTAAAGACCTGAAACTGATACTGATTTTTTAATAAATGGTCATTTAGTTATATAATTAATTGACATAGTAGCACAGATTCGCACGTTTGAAACTATAACTTTTTGAATCACAATTCGTATGTAACATTCTTTCACAAAGACATGATTCTTAGGCGTATCTAGGACTTTGAAATTTATACGCACCAACACGGCGGCAACCAAAGAATATATAGGATAAAGGCGATATGAGAATTGTAACAAAAGATTAATGTCCTCCATCCGTTCCTTTTTTTATGATTTTAGCGTTGTTGAATAATTAAAACAGCGTAACTACAGCTTAAATAACTGTTAATTTTGATAATTATTTGTCTCGATATCATTGGCAGAGAAATACTAGGAAACCATTGTTAGGTGCTCCAGCCGCCGCGATATAACTGGAAAATCAATCAATCATCTGCCCCGCTTTCGTGGTAAAAAAGAGCTAGAGTGCTCCACAGAGTTTTGCTTTTTATGATTCAATTACGATGGAGACGTTCGCGAGTGATTCATTGCTCTGATCGCAGGACCGGTTTCAAAAATTTTCGACTTATTCTGTCTAAAATAATTAAAGAAATAGTGTCAAAACCAAATATTTCGAAATTCATCTTGCTTCTTCATTCATCCATGTTTTGTTTTTTATCACATTTCATTGATTTTAAACAGAGAAGTCTTTGTTAGAATTCAGTGATCCAATGGACGATGTTGGAGTACTTTTAATTCTTAAATATCTCTAGTTTAAATGATATAGAGTGAAACAACGAACATTTGTCCGCTCAGTTCCTTTGCAGCCAAGGGGAAGATTAGTTTTTTTATGCCCTCGAATCTCGAAAGATCGGCATGTTGTTTTACCGTTGTCGATCTGTATGTCGGTCGGTCAGTCTTTCTGCAAAACTTAACCAAAAACTGAAATTGCTAATAACTTAAAGCTTATTCGAAATACAATGCTCTTATCATATACAGATCTCAGTAATATGTATCTACATGTACCAAGGTTAATGGCAGGTTACAAGGTCAAGGCCATCAGTCGAGGTAAAAGTTTTAAAAGGTAATTGCTATTTCGGGGACATTTGTGTTTCAAAAACACATCTTGTTAATATTTATGCTTTACAGACATCTAATTAACCATTCAACCTACACATTTCAAGTTACAGAATTACATTCGTTATCCTAAACCATTTACTTGAAGAATGAATGTGCCTACATATAAAATATTGACGTTGATTCATTATACTCGAATTAACAATACGTTTAACGCTTTAGAGTTTTGGCGATTTTTTTTTTTTTTTTTTTTTGTCCAGAAGAACGACATAAACTACTTTAGCCTGTATTTGTCCTTGAGGCAATACAATTCACCCTCAAGAAAAAATATATTTGACTTGATTGGAACATATTTCAGACAAAGAAAGGGAAGTCCAATAGTGGAATTTCTACTAGGGTATGTTTATATATTTGAACAGTATCTACTGATCGTCAATGCAGACTATCAACTGCAGCAAATACCCTCAATCTTCAAACATATTAAAGACAAAGTTAAATGTACAAATCGAAGTTTTGAATATGAAAAAATAGATCGAAATGATAATAATTTAAAAATAATCAATCAATAAAAAAATAAAATGGAATAAAATGACAATACTGAATTCACACTAACTATACAGAATGTGGAAGACCAAACAAAGTGCTGTACAAATGTCTTTAGAAGACGATTCCAATGAGATGATGCATTGCAGATTCCCATATTTAGTTACCACTGTAGAAGCAACTTTAATTTTTGACTTACTCAAAAATGATCTTAAGTTGTTTTGAAAAACAGGCCCCAGTTTCATACTATAAACCCCATTTTTGGAACGCCATAACAATAGGGACTATTACTAGTTAATAGTCCTCGTTGTTTCCATGGCATCTTCCAGTCTATAAGATCGTTTAGTAAAACTCAAGTCTAAGTGTGACGTCACTCACCTCCATTTTTGCTATAGAACAAAGGTAAATGTTTTTGTTACCACATTTTAGCTAAAAATAAGTTTTTAAAGAAGTTTTCTAGTTAAATATTGTTCCACACAGTTAAATAGATGTTCGTTTCGAAGATTTACCGTAACGATTATCTCGGATGGCCTCGCATTCATTGACAAATAGGCAGATATTGCTGAGGCAATGCGTCTCGCTACGTCTATTGTACTGTACAGCACCCCGCAAAATTGATGCTTATCTTTCGTATAAACTACGTAAATCTATCTCATTCTTCTTATTTAGTTTACTTTTTGGAAACCGTGAATCCTTATCTTGACAGGCTGCATAAAGCATTTCTTCTCTTGTACTTATTACAGAGCATTTTTTGCAACCTATAACCCCAGTTCAATGAATTCTTTTTTGCATTTGGCTTTTTTGGTTTTCATCTTATTTTAAGAATACTTGTTTATGGAAATCTCCTTTAATTTCATTATCCACCATGTCCACTGGAACCTGAGAGCACAAGACATCCAAAAGAGACTGTGAAAAGAATGCTGTGCCCCATATCCATGCTGAGTACCAGCACCGTACCCATTCACAAGCGTACCCATTCACAAGCGACAAGTCTAAACTAGCAAATGAGGCACAAGATGATCTAGTTTGTATATTATACCTGGCAGAGCAGATTATTTGGACTATAACAAGGAAAATGGCTGATCCAAATACCACCCTCAAGTGCATCAGGTGATGTGTATGTTGCTCAGGGATCAATTTGGAACAAGATGATGAGGCATAAATATAAAAAAATAATAATAAATAAGTAAATAAATACAAAATAAGGGAAATTGTAATTCATTTAAAAAGTAACTGGAATTTCTTTCCACAAATCCCTGAATGTCACATTATGGTTGGCTAAAAGATATATATATATATATATATATACATATATATATTTGTTTTTCTCCATGATATTCTTAGCTAGAGTTATCCCTGGGTGCATCAAGGTTAAAATACATGATTTATCCCAAATTCAAAGAATCCATTGTGCCCTCCGGAGTACATAAGTAAAGCAGCACAGGTCAAAATACATCCAGAGCCCCATATGGATCTCACTTAACTTTTACCATCCGAAAAAAGGGATGATAAACAGATAAAGGGAAAGAACCCTTTAGGGTTCGACTTGGAAGGTAATGTTGTGCACTAACTACACAAATAGATCACCTCAAGAAACGATTGGCCAATGTCTTTCTTATTTTGGCAAACATTAACTTGATTGCACATCCTGACCAAATTCAAGTTCAACTCAAATTAATCATTAGACCAGTAGCCAAACGCCTCCTTGTTTCTTGTAAGAGAACCTATGATATCCAGGTTCGGTTGAGGTTCAGGTCTCAAATATCTCCAAAATGGCAGACTTACTAAAAGTTTACATCCAAAATTAAAAGTTTAAAGAGATAGCCTTCTACTTTGTATTTTACAAGATTTGAGAATCTTTGTTTGACATGGCCTATGTTCCATTGACATTTCAATTTTAACAAACATAAAACATCTATTTGTTTGAAATCATTGTGTTAGGCTATTGTTCTGCTCCATCTGAGTGTTATTTATTCTACTCCATCTGAGCATTATTTGTTTGTTTCTATCTGAGCATTATTCGTTCCGCTCCATCTGAGCATTATTCAATCTGCTCCATCTGAGAATTATTTGTTCAGCCACATCTGGGCGTTATTTGCTTCAGCTTTATAACTGTTAACATCAACTTAAATTCTATAAAAAAAAAGACAAAATAAATAACTTATAGAAATATATCAAATAAACAGTAAGTAAACTGGAGCATTTCTTGACAGTAGATAAAAAAAAAAATAATAAAAAAAAATAAAAAAAAAATAAAATAAATAAAATATATTTAAAAAAAATGAATAAAATAAATAATAATAATAATAATAATATTATTATTATTAAAATGAAACTTAATAGATATATATATATATATTAAAAAAAAGTATTTATTCTGGCAAACTCTTTAGTCTTTTTACCCAAAGTAATATTCTTCCCTTCTAAATCGAAATTTTGGTGTCTTGCTAAATAGCAATTATGTATCCTATTTTCATGCTTGTCCTGTAACTGGTACAGTTAGGCTTTTGACAGGAGCTTTTCCCTAGTCTTGTTCGAACCAATTTGCAGTTATTCTAAGCTATATTCCGAATTTCTAGATAATGAATAATTTTCTTTGTTAAATAAGCCTGTCAAAAATGATCCATTTTCTCCATAACCATGTTTTCTAAATGCTGACAAGCCCTTGTCAATCACTCAAAACATGTACACAAAAAGAAGCTACAAAAGAATTCCTGTGCATTTATGGAGGTGTATAAGAATTGAAAAATGCAAGATTTAGTCACGAAAAACTTTGTTACAGTATAAACTATTATCTTTACTGCGGATTTTCAATTTGTAGTTGGCACAATTTGCAATTTGTAGTTGGCACAATCCATATGCGAGTATGCGAGCTGAAATCTGAGCTCTGAAGTAGAGCAATTCACCTAGCAGGTCCTCCAGGGAGATAGATCAAAAGTTGTGGCTTTTATGTATTGGTGCCTCCTCCTTCCAGCCGGAAAGGACAGAAAGAGAATGCTATGATTAATTCGATGGCTTTTGCTAAAATCTTGCCTGTTCTTACAAACTTTAATTTATGTCTCCATTGCAGTCCCAATCAATTCACCAATTTCTGCCCAAACACTAATTCCCAAGAGTCGGGCCAAACAATTCATGGGCTCAAAACCGCAATGAATTGAAAACCTCAAAGGATCAGTAACTGGAAAAGGCTTACAAGAAGCTATAGCTATCTTCAAATCCACTGATAGTATGCACCCTTATCCCATTCGATGTCCTATGTCCAACTGGTACAAAAAGGCGTAACCAAAAATCTATTGTAATCTCAGACTGACAAAACATCACTTACAATTATCAAAAACAATGCTTACTCATCTTGAATCACAGAGATTTACTCAACCATATTAAGTAAAACGTTAATGAACATCTGCCTATAAAGAACATTAGAAATAGATGACGGCCTAGAACTGGCTGTTGCTAATTGACAAGTTCTCATTAAATGTTTATTTGCCTTTATTTGGAGCTGTCTTGTCCTTAAAAGGAAATAATGACACGGACCTTGAATTTTATCTTGCACATTTCTACAGAAAACACTTTTACATTTTACGTAAAGTCAAAATTACTAGAGGAAAATAATCTTCTTGAAATGGAATGTGTTTTCGCGACCACATCCTTGGTAATAAAGTTTGAGGTAATGATGCACTTGAAATATAGCGGGCACCAGTAAGTCACAAAATAGAAACGTTCAGTTTTTTCATCTGGATTTATAGAATAAAGTTTTACAAATTTCTAAAAAAAAAAAAGGAATAATAATAACACAAACAAAAAAATTATATATCAATTGAATGCTAAAAGGATATCTAAATTTCTCCTCTAACTTCAGTGCATTATTTTATCATATATACAAATATTTACATTTCTATTATATAGAACCAATTTCACGTAGTGTTCAATGGCATGGAGTGAACATCAATTTGTTCATTGTAAGGATACCACTATGAAAGACCAAGATGGCTGGTCAATGATTAAGTTGTGCTTCGTTTCAAGATAGAAAATAAAGCATGTATCCATATATGAAGATATATATGTATGGTAGCATGTTAATTTTGGTGCTTTCTGGGGTGGTGTTTTATAGAGCGACATTGTTAAGCGGCTTAATAAGGATCTTAAGATATTTATTCACATGACGAAATGAAGACCGTTTGCATTGGCTTAAAAGCAGCAGTCATCACAACGTAAACGCTTTCACTTATTTTTTTTCGAAAATCATTTATTATGGCGTCTCTTAAATTTCATTTAGCGTGTTTTTCATCTCGCTCTGATTGACCCATGTATGCATGTTCATAGCACAGTGCTTCAATCAAATAAAACAAAGCCAAACGGTGTTGAAAGTGACAATATTATCACATGGGCTTTCAAATCGTAATACTCAATTTGCTACCTAAGAGGTCTTTGTCCCATTGCAAATGATTCCTACCGATCACTGACGAATTTTTGAATTGCCTTAATCCAATATTGAAACTAATGTGCTAATTAGCAAGGGTCTCAAATCTGCAAGAAAACAGTTTCACACAATTGCAATAAGGTTACCAGAGCATAAGCGCAGCTTTTATAGTAAGCACATCAGACTAGTGTCTTTCAATCTACAAACATATAACAAGGACAGTGTCAAGGCCACTTGCCAATTGTCAATTTAGCCTGAGTCATTTTTTTTTTACAGGCAATCAGGCCCTTTTATTATGGATAATTAAGTGTGGGCGTGAACCAGATTTTGGCTTGCTGGCGCAAAATTCTATTTTGACGGTGAAACGAAACCCCTGTCCCCATGGAGGCCATTGGTTTCCTTTCATGTGGCCAACCAGCAGCCAAAATTCTCTGAAATAATCTATCATTTTTATATATCTCATGTATATATTCAACCACGTTAGGGGTCACCACGTTTTTCGGGGCCAGTATTTTTGTGTGTGCTCAATTCGGCGCCCTACGACGATTTGTCGGTGCCATACGAGTCTTAGAATTAATGATAACAGTGCTTAGGAGTATAATTCTTTGGGCTCCAATTGAGTCGAAGTTGATTGTCGCTCTATTTGAGCTTAATTTAGCTCCGCTCCACCTGAGCAATATTTGTTCCGCTCCATCTGAGCGTTATTTATTCTGCTCAATTTGTTTCGATCTAACTGAGCAGATTTTATTGGCTTTTATTTGTGAAATTTATCGTAGGTTCACGCCCACCATTATGCCAAACTTAAGCATTATGTGTAAAAGAGTATAAAAATACGTAACATTATTATGGTCTTGACTTAGTTCAGCAAAGTTAGGCGGGGACCAAGGGCAGACCCTACAAGTTTCGTTGTCCTGGACCCCACCAACTCAAGTCCGAAAATACCTGGTAGTCTGCACTTGGCCCCTTAGTCTTATTATGCCTATGAAACAATAGGGACTATTACTAGTTAATAGTCCTCGTTGTTTCCATGGCATCTTCCAGTCTATAAGATCGTTTAGTAAAACTCAAGTCTAAGTGTGACGTCACTCACCTCCATTTTTGCTATAGAACAAAGGTAAATGTTTTTGTTACCACATTTTAGCTAGTAATAAGTTTTTAAAGAACCCTCCCTTTCCCCTCCCTATTTGCCTCGTTCTTGTGTGGTCTGTGTTGCTTTGCGCTTTTCATCTCTTTTCAGAACTATGAGGGATCAGAGAAAACCTGTAGAAAAGGCCACCTCTTCGCGATCCATTCATAGAAGACCGGTGTGAACCTACAGCCAAGTGATGGAAACGATCAATGAACAATTCACATTCAGTGCTAGTTTACGAAGTGTTCTCAATTTCGATCTTGATGTTTCAAAAGTGTTTCATTAAGCCTGTCTTAGAGGCTATCCAAGTAGACAATCACTGTGAAAATATTGCAATTCTTAATTCTTCTCGTAAATTCGTGTAAAGACTCAAATGTGGGAAGGGTCACCAAGCCATTCGGGGCCGGCAACCGGCAGCATTCCTCATGAACAGGCCAACCAGCAGCCAAAATTCTCTGAAATAATCTATCATTTTTATATATCTCATGTATATATTCAACCACGTTAGGGGTCACCACGTTTTTCGGGGCCAGTATTTTTGTGTGTGCTCAATTCGGCGCCCTACGACGATTTGTCGGTGCCATACGAGTCTTAGAATTAATGATAACAGTGCTTAGGAGTATAATTCTTTGGGCTCCAATTGAGTCGAAGTTGATTGTCGCTCTATTTGAGCTTAATTTAGCTCCGCTCCACCTGAGCAATATTTGTTCCGCTCCATCTGAGCGTTATTTATTCTGCTCAATCTGATCATTATTTGTTTGGTTCTATCTGAGCATTATTCGTTCCGCTCCACTGAGCATTATTCGTTCCGCTCCATCTGAGAATTATATGTTCTGCCCCATCTGGGCATTTTTTGCTTCAGCTCCATCTGAGCTATTTGTTTCGATCTAACTGAGCAGATTTTATTGGCTATTATTTGTGAAATTTATCGTAGGTTCACGCCCACCATTATGCCAAACTTGCAATAAAGTGTGTATAAGATGACGACGTGATGACGTGATAGTATGTGATAGTTATCTTGTTAAAGATATTTTCATTTGACTTTATTCGAAGTTGTTTAAAACAAGTTCGAGGTTGAAACCACGTTCTTATTTAGCTGCTTTTGACCCAAAAGTTTTCGTCTACTTTTTACACAAAATGCATTTCAGAACATCTTGATATTGATAAACAAAAATGGGAGAATTTTAAACTTTTTCAACGTGACAGGTATACTAAAATTCAGGTAACCAAGTGAAAAAGCTCATCACTGCATGGTTTTTTATGTACGTGGCAAAGTTTATTCATTGTGATCAAATGCCTATTTTTAAGGTGAAAATGAATAAATAAACGGTCAAAATATGAGGCACGGAAATTCTTCATTCTCCCCGGGACCATTTAACGTTTTTGTGACGGTTCTGGTTTACAGCCACAACTTTGGTAAATTTGACGGTCATCGGCATCTGCCCTTTGTTCAGGATGACAAAACTGTGCAAATGGTTTTTCAATAATACCCCGCTTTGCACTTGAATTAGCGTGCAAAGCGGGGATTAATTAGAAAACTATTTGCATTGTTTTGTCTTCCTGAAAGCAGGACCGATAAAGCCTTTTATAGCTTTGAAAATCCTCAATTGCCAAGTTCAACAAGGTTTAACATTGGTTAACAAGGTTAAACAGTATTGTTTCGAGGAACTGCATATCGAGCTAAATGTGTTTCGAAATAAAGATCGTCTACTCTATTTAGGTTAAAGTGGGTTTGGGCTTCACGTCTAGTTAAGAAATACCTATAAATCTTCCTCTTAAGGCTAGTGCCACATAATCGTTCGGACGCGTCGGCGATGCTTCGCCGAGGATTTTTAATGGAATCGGTGATAAAATCGCCAAGTTGCGACTAGTTGGCGACAGATCGGTGCACTGGCCGATTTAACAATGGATTTTCCTGTACTTGGCGACGCGTCGGTGAGCTTTATCTTCAAGTTAAATCTCTCGACTACTTGGCAACGTCTTTGATGCTAACTAAGGTCACATAAAGTTTTGCGGTTTTATGTGATTGCAAAATAAATATTTTCATCTCACACAACCGATGACCGCGCCTTGGCTATTCTTTCCTCATCGACCGATAAAAAATAGGAATCGCCGATGTGTCACTGATTTTTATGTGACCTTAGTAGTATTAGAGGGATGGTCATAAAATCTATCATTGAATAAAAAATTGCGATTGACGTTTGCAAAAAATGGGGGAAAATATATCTTTTTTTCCCTAAAGTACATCATTTAAACTTTTTCCATGTCTTATCATCCCATCTTAAAGTGTTGAATCTTGTTTAACCTTGGCCCAAATTGAATGTTGCAACAAGCAGTCATTCATAACGATTCTATCGATGTTAAATTTTCAAGCAGTAATCTATATGTCGGTTTTACTGTTAAATTAACGCCATGCATCTTACATTAATGGTTTGGTATGAGCCGTCATTTGTGTTTTATTACATTTAATATCTCCGAAACTACAGTTAAATACCTTTATCTAAGCTTTTTATATATTTATATAACTGAAATTATGTTTTAATTATTCAAAGACTAACAAAAAGTTATCCCTCTTATTCATAGCAACAAGTTTTAACTCTCCAAGTAAGTCCACTCAAAAAGTTAGGGATCAACACTTACAACCAATCTTATTTGTCTCTTACCAATAGGTTGATAATTGTAGACCTATGAGAGATAGCAGCTTGAGGCTAGGAAAGGATGTGACGATTGTACTGGTGAGAAAAATACCAGGAAACCATTGTTAGGTGCTCCAACCGCCGCGATATTACTGTGAAAAATGTTGAAAGCGGCGTTAAACTCAATCAATCAACGTTATCAATCATTGTTATAAATATACACGCACCGGAGAACAATAAGAGTAAACTTGTCTTCTACGTGGTAACCAAGAACGACAGCGTCATTAAAATGGTTTATCAAAAATGAACAGAGTTAACTGACGCAACCTCTGAAATAAAATAATATAACTGATTTTATGTTGTTGAAAGCATAAGAACATGTTTAGTTTACGAAAATTTGCCATTGGACATACAAATGATTGGCATTTTTTTCTGTTGGATTAAATTGGAACAAACCCATATGATTTGCCACATTAACGACAATACGTGATGAACGTTGACGCTAGGGGTATGCCGTATCCTTTATTTGACGTCTGTAATACCTCCAACGGATAATAGCTTGTTACAATGCTTGTGTAATAGTTTCGCTTAAACGAACAATGTGTATTTTGGTCAGGGTAAAATATGATGATAGTTTGGGTAGACTTTTCACTAACACCTCCTTAACAGGCGTTAAGGCACGATGGCGGGCTTACATGTCCTTGCACGAGGTCTTTTAGGATTCTAGAGAATCTGAAATAATCTTATAGCTTTTTCATAATTGTTTGGATATGTTCTCGATTAATTACAGTACCATGTTCGAAGTGAACGCAGTATTAAAATTGACCGATTCCTAACTTCTCACTAAAATGTCGATATCTTGATTTGTTCTTGCGATTATCTAGTACACATAAAACCCCATTTCAACGATTTGTCGTAAAAAAACCCGTTCTGTGATGAAAGAAGAGGACCATGCTGATCGCTCACCTGAGTAAGCCATCTCATAACTTGTCAACCATGTTTTAGATACCAGAGATTGTTTGATGTACATTAAGGATGGATATGAAACAAAACAGACTTTAATTTCGTCCTACTGCAATTCGATTTTTATTTTTATATTTTGGTAAATTTTCAATCTTTCTCTACCATGGCAACCAAACTTACTGATTGAATTGAATTTTTTAAACAACTTTCGTAGACGTACACCTAAAGAACATCCATACGAAGGTTAAAAATTATTCACCCAATGGTTTAGAAGAAGATGAATTTGTTCTAAGTCTTTCGGCAATTTTTGGCCTTGCAATTACCTTGGAAACCAGAGCTTTTTATGGTATTTAATTCTTTGAACAACTTTAGTAGAGCTGTATACCAGGAAATCTGTGTCAAGTTTTAGCTAGATTGGTCGAGTAGTAAAGGAAAAGAAGAATTTTTCCATAATTTTCGGCCATTTTTCAGCCTTTCGGTTACCATGGAAAGCAGAGTTATTGATAAAACTAAATTCCTTTAATAACTTTTGAAGTGCTTCACAAAAGGAACATCCCTTCCAAGTTTCATATTGATCGACCTTGTGGTTTAGGAGGAGAAGAATTTTTTCTAAGATTTTCAGTAGTTTTCGGCCATTTTTCAGCCTTTCCGTTACCATGGAAACCAGAGTTTTTGTTTACATCATTTTCTTTTAACAACTTTTGAAGAGCATTACCCAAGAAACATCCCAGGAAAATTTCAGCTTAATCGCCCAGTAATTAAGGAGGAGAATATGTTTAAAGAATATGTTGACGGACGGACGATAGACGGACGAACGATGGACGGACGGTGAGTGATTACAATAGCTTAAAGTGCTCAAGGTGAGCTAATAAACCAAATCTTCTACCAATGATCCTAACCTTATCTTACTAAGAAGCAAATTTCATGTGACTTTAGCAGTGATACTCTTTCGACAATTGAAGTAAGATTTTATTACACTCTTTTGTCCACTAGAAAAATTTCAAATTCTAAGGTCTAAAATCGCTTCAGTACTTTTTGTAAATGGCATTTTTAGTGGACGTTTACGTACACCAGTGTTACTTCGTGAGACCAATCCAGTCAGATGTTAATAGCTTTTTAAAGAAATAATGCCAACTAACGTTCAATTTACTCTTTTCCAAGAACTGTTTCTGACAGACAACTGTGCATTTTTAAAACGGCTTATTACAAGCATTTGATACAAGTTGTAGAATATCTAAATACCCAATTTAATTACGAAAAGGCTCGCAAATATCAACCCACTTGTATTGAACTTTCGCGCAAGACAAAACAAGGACAAGGTCATGATTCGTCTATTGTATTTTCTCATGGTCTAAGAGAGACAACAGCTGACTGCCCTTTTGATAGATTGGTTACTGCCATCATTACTACCACGTGTCTATGTTATATGTTCAGCGTTTTATTGGTACCGCTTAAAATTTGATCAATCTTTCATTAAATCGCACTGCATGTTGGGATCCTGGGACACCTGTATGGCTTGGTGTTACACGCTGTCACTATCAATTATGCACTAATTTTTATCTATGACGGCTGTACCAGAACAGCCGTGTAGTGAAAGGACTAGAAGAAAGAGACGATACGTTCTCCTTCCACGCAGTTCATTGATATACATGTATATCTAAACTCAAAAGTTATTCAAAAATATTGTAGTATAGTAAAGTATAATTGAGAGGGTCAAATGGCTACTTATGCGGCGTGCTGTGTCATTGATCCTTATTGATAACAAACACAAGCGGAAGAAGGCCATGTCCGAATTGGCTCTTGTTAACATTCTTTCCATGACGTTCATAAACATTTGATAAACAAATTGTCCTTATTACATTTTAGTCTTCTAACTTTGGCCATCTTCTTGTCCGTCAACCAGAGCTGCGCCATATATGTTACCGAGAATGTAAACTTTTTACAATTTAACAATGATCAACGTTAGGCAATCGAAACCTTGTATCTACAACGACACTTGCGAAATTAGATATGTTCCTTATTGATATAAATGTATGGTGCTTTTTTGGATGTGTACATTTAAGTAACTACATTAAATACGCATCTACAATCTGTCTCTCGTAGCATTGTTTCAATTGCACCATTGCTTTTGTTATATCATTTCATTGCAAGTGCAAACAATCCTCAAGCATATATAATTTGAGATCTTATTACAACTTCAAAAGAAAAAGAAAGTGTTTATTGTTCAGAATATTTCATTTCCATCTAGGTTATTTGACCTGCTTTGACAAGGTTAAATGATAGAAATAAGATTCCAGACATCGATGTGTCACTTAAATCTCGCGAGTCCTGCTTAAGTAAAAGCTTCGGTCGCTCATCGAAGAAATAAAGTTACTTTCATATGGAAATTGAATTTTTTACGCAAAAGGGGAACCAGAAAAAAAACATTGAACAAAATGAATTTATTTTACCGCCACCCTGCCACTAGAAACGTCAGCCTTCAGTCCTTTCAGTGCTTTGTTGTTTTTTTCTCTAATTTTGCACACTTTCCCCTAACTTCGAATAAGTGTACCAATAACATTAACGAGGTCTGACTTATCATTCTGCTTCACACAACCAAAGTGCATTTACGTTTATACTTTCTGTAGTCGTTGGAAAAGCAAAAGAGTCAAATCAGTCAGAGAGGAAATTATAGATGAATTAGTTGGCCCTTAAACTCTTTTTGAGTAGTAGCCTAGCATCTATTTCTATTCATAACACTATCAATATAAATATTGTACAGTATATAATATTATATGGAGGATTTGATCATAAAAAAGAATGATCAAGAAACGCTCGGAACACTCAATATTGTTTTAATCGTAAAGAAATGTTAGTTTATATATACGTTTTGCAGATAACAACAGCATGAAATTGACAATCTGAATAATTTTGGAATGATTTCGGAATGAAATTAATTGAGTTTTTAGAGTCTCATACTCGCAAAGCATGTGTCCCTTAACACCTTTCGCGATCGATTGGTTTGATCTGCAGTGGGAACCTGGAATTTCATGGACACACCACGTTTCTGTCTACCGACTATTCAAGCTTAAATATAAAAATAACTTAGAAAAGCCGACAAGGAATATGGATATACCAACAATATTGTTTTTTTTTTCCGTCTCGGACTGTATTTGTCCGCGACAGGATGACTTCAAAGCTGAAGTGGACAGGTACTAATTAAATAAAAGGGTATTAATATCGGTGCCGATATTTTGACCTTGGATATGTAAGTTCCCTTCTTGCACGCTATGTTAAGTTCGATGGTTTTCTCAAATTCGACATTGTCCGTAAAAGCAAGATCAGTGTTTCCTGTGAGATCCTACAATCATCATTAGTTGAGGGCATGAATCGTCTTTCAAAGTGAGGTGACTCTAACGAGAGTCGTCTACGGTTGAACGTAGCAGTTAAAAAGGTATAGTTTATCAATTTCTACTTAGATAGGGTAATAGTGTAGTGATCTAAAGTATAGTTGAAGGTCAGCATAGGTCTTCTCTGACAAATGAATATAGAATCATGAAGTTTGAGAAAGAAGTCTCAGATTTACATATTAATGAATTATTTTTTGTGACCTTAACTAGAAAACCCCGGTTCAAGTCCTGCAGACTCGACTATTCTTTTTTATTTTTTTTAACTAAAAACCTTCAGAAACCAAAACATTGTACCTATAAAACATTTATGACCCATGGATAACAAAAGCAACTTATTAGAAATGGAAAAATACCTTATTTATAGTAAGAGAGTTGTTGAAAAGATTGTTTGCAGGATATTTGCGGCAAGGTTGCAGAGAGTTTGCCGTGAGTTTGCGAGAACAGTTTGCTGCAAGTTTGCGGCAAACTGTTTGCAAGAAAGCTCATTTGCTTATGAAAAATGAATTTTCAGCAAATTTGCCGCAAACATTTGCTACAAATGTTTGCAAGAGGCAATATATTTTGGAAAGGGTGCTGTCGTCAGAAATCAAACTCTACTGACTGAACTAATGGAACTTTTGCTTGAAGGGATGTGGAATTCCCATGCCTGACTTATACGACTGCTGATGAGTATATTTTCCTTTATAACTGGCATGAGGACAAGTTGGTTTTGAATCAAGAATGAGAGACTTTTGAAGGAGGTTTCAAGTTGCAGGTTAAAGCATTTTCAGTAAAAGTAGTATGTTGAAATAGAAAACTTAGGAGTTAAGGAGATAAGGCAGTTTCTCCTTTTATCTCAATGTTTTCTATACTCATTTGTTTCCAGCATGAACAAGGTGCCAAAATGTCACAAGATACGCCTGTTACAAAGCTAAATGTAACCTTGGGTTAAGTGTAGAATTGAAGTGATTTTGAATGAATATCTTTTAGACAATTTTTTGTGTAGACAGAAGATGAGTAATTGTAGCAGGAGTATATTATTTTAACTATTTACAAAGTTCATACACTATTAGAGATAAGCTATGGACAAGATCCAAAAATGAAAAAAACGAAAGGGTAATAACTCAAAAACTAACTAGATAGAGTTATGGTTATTTTGTTATGTACTTTCCCTTGATGAGATCCATCTAACCATGAAGGTAATGATCATAGCTCAAATATGTGTCCGGATAAGATTCATGTATGAAAAACTACAAAACTCACACAAAAAGTAAGGTAGAGTTATGGTTCTCTTGCACTGTAAATCCCCTTGATGAGAACTTTCTACCAATGAAGTTTCATGATCATAGCTCCTATACCTTTCAGAGATATGCTCATGACAAGATCCAAGTATTAGGAAAATAACAAAGGACAAACAATTAGTCAGGTAGACTGTCAGGTGCTTTTCCTTGCTTTAATTAATTAATTTATGTTTCAATTAAGAGATGGAAAGATGGAGGGAGTTTTCTTTCTATTAATTGAGGTATGTCACTAAAATCCTTATCACTGTATGCATATGTGGAGCATATTTGTATATGATTTGTATTTTTTTTTAAGTTTCATACCTCCATAATTAAAAAAAATCTCTTCGTCTCCAATTATTACATATACAACAACTATGTAATACATTTCCTTAAAGATAAATATATTTTAGGACTTTTTGGTGTGCATCCTTACATACTTATAATTGATATCATTGATATATAAATTTTTTTTAGCCAATCAAAATGCATGGATCTTGATAAGCATAATTGAACATAAATTATTAGCTGATCAAGAGTGTAAATGAGTGTAAAAATTATATTTGAAGAATAATTTTATAACTTTGGCTGGTAGGAAGTGATACAGACTTCTACCATTTCTGTTTGTAAAGAGTACAGTATTGAATTTTTTTCTTGTATGTGAAGAAATTTAGACTATTTACATAATCATAGTATATGTAGTTTAATCTATCCGTATATAAGCTGACAATTACCTTTTCCTTGCTAATCTGATGATGATATGCTATATGTAAGATAATATAATAATTCTAGATAAAAAAAAGTAAATACAGAAAATAAACAAGAGGACCATGATGGTCCTAAATTGCTCACCTTTGTATCTTTGTCTAAATCAATTATCAAATTTTCCATCAAAAGTCATAATTGTACTTTTATGATTTGCGGCCTCTAGAGTGTAAATAACAAAATTGTCACTAATGCCCCTTTTCCTGTGATATCATGCGAATCCTTCCAATTTTCAATAGGGTTCATCCCTATGACCTGACAAATATTCTGATCCGGTTTCACAAAGATTGGACAATATTGTGGCCTCTAAAGGGAAAATTGTCATTTAGGCCCAATTTCCCCTGATATCATTTGAATCTTTCTTCTTTTTAGTAGGGTTCATCCTAGTCACCCAGCCAATATTCTGAGCAAGTTTCATGAAAATTGGACCAAATTTGTGACCTTCTGAGAATAAATAAGAAAACAGTCATTATGGCCCCTCGTCCCAGTTTTTCAAAACGATCCATCCCATTTACAATAAGGTTCATCATTGTGACCTGACAAACATTCTAACCAAGTTTAATGGAGATTGGATCATATTTAAGGCCTCTGAAGTGTAAACAAGAAAGTTGGCATTAAGGCCCCTTTTCCCATGATATGGCACCGATCCTTCCCGTTTTCAATATGGTTCATCCTTGTGACCTGACAACCATTCTGAACAAGTTTCATGAAGATTGGACTATATCTTTGTCCTATAGAGTGTAAACAAAGGAACTTGTTATTAAGGCCCCTTTTCCCATGATATGGCACCAATCCTTCCCATTTTCAATTGGGTTCATCCTTGTGAACCGACAACTAGTCTGACCAAGTTTCATGATGATTCGTCCATATTTGTAGCCTCTCAAGTTTAAACACTGAAATTTTCAATGTCTGATGACAGATGACACATGACAGACATTGACCAGTGTTGATACTTTTTGCACTTGACAGATGGCCTCATTTTGCATAACAGGACTCATTCATATCATGCTTGATCTCAATCTTGAATACCAAGCTCCTGTTAACATGTTGGATTTGGCCCATTCACATTATCTCTTTAAATCCTCCATGATTTTTTTTTTAAATTTGAATATTTTTCTTATTTTTTTTCAAAAGACCTCATATCATTTTATTTTATCTAATTTTTTTAGGGGGTGGGGGGAATATAATGTTTTGCAGCAAATTTGTCACAAACTTATCTGTTTGCAAGAACAATTTGCAGTGAAGCATTGCCCTGTTCATGTATACCAAACTATATCAAATTATTACAGTATCTTGAAAAATGATCCTATGTTGTAGAACACAGATTTGTACATGATCAAATCTTTAAAAATCTTCTTCAAGCACTGTTGTTTTGGATCCAGTATATGTCATAGATAAATTGAAAAAAGTCTTTACAACTTGGAACTCATACTCACATGAGAACCAACTACAAAGTATTACCTTTGCGGATGGCATACTTGACACAATTACATGGACAAAGGACAAATTATCACAAAATCTGTCCATAAGCTTACTGTGCATAGGTGAAATAAGAAACCACAAGCACAGTGTAAATTTGTAACATTGATATATATCTATTATAATCCTTACACATGAATAAACAATACAAGTAAGTTAGTTATTTGATAAAATATTGTGATCCTGCAAATAGAACTTTGAGGGTCATTGAAAGGTAATAGAACCTACTGAATAACTTCTACAACACTTGACCAGTTATCATAAAATTGGCATGTAGTAAATTCTATTCACTTGCAATGCCTAATTAGCTTGGCCCTTTAAGAAAAAAAATAATTATGTAAAAATTTGCTGATATCTCGGGTAAATGGCACTATTGTGAAATTTATATTGACCCTTGTCATGCTGAATAAATTTTGGCTAAATTTTTTTATCAAAATTAAAGGAAAAAAAGCACTGGAAGTACCAACTGTAGGTCAGTTTTTATTCAAAAAAATTAAATCTATTCACAATTCTGGTTTTAAGGTCAGAAACAGGAGGTGTAGACTGACATTAGACTGCACATATGTGCAGGCTGATGTTTGTCTTAAGCTCCTGCCAAAGCAGGAATATTCCGGGTTCAGCATGACAAGGGTTAATCTTAAACTAAATTCAAATAAGTTTCTTAAAAAAAAAATAATAAAACAAAAAAACACCACAAATATTATGATAGCTTTAATCCTTATCTCTGTAAATTTAGACTATGTTTCTCAGCACAATTTAAGTAGAAGGCAGGCAGTGAAGGCTCAGGACAGGCTGCACAAATGTGAAGCCTATGCTTGGTCTATACTGTCTACAAAAGCTTTGTGTACAGCAGGTATATGTTGTGAACAGATCAAAAGTGGTTAATATAAAATTTGTACTGAAATACTCAAATGTATTGATGTTCACACATTATGCTAGCTTCATCAATTCTTTAAATAAAATTCTGTTTTCATTCTGTTTCCATCGTCAATTTTCGTCAAAATCCATATGAGAATCTGAAAAATAATGAAAACAACTTAATCAGTGATACATAAATTTTCAATTTAGTTAAAAAACAAATATATATAAAGACTTATTCTACTCCAGTAATACTCCAAGAAACTTTTGTTCAGCTACATATACAAATTATAAATAATAAAAAGGTTATTCAATTTTCCTAAAATTGGGTTATATTAACTTTTCTTTGCTGAGAAAAAATACAAAGTCATTAGATATGTTGAATGAACTTCAATAAAAAAAAATAAACTTAAAAATTCAGGAAGCCGCTACCCAAGACGTTATCTATTCACCAAGTAGGGTTGCGTTTTGTTCCTTTCACTATGTGAAAATGTGAGTTTATTAAGAGAATCCAAGCACATTGAGTTGAAATTGAATTGCTTGTCTTGATTTTACTATATATTAATGTGACATTTAAAAAAAAACAGTGTAAAAATAGATGCAGTCATAAGTTTTTGTACTGTGGTAATTCAAGCCAACATTACGATGTTTCAGCGAGGACTGACATAAAGGGATCTTTTGAAATTTGCATTATTTTCCTCACAATTTCCAAAGGTGTTGATACATTAAAATTGGTCAATGTTTCACTGATACACTACGATAAGATTTGCAACTTGTCATAATTATTGAACTTTCCAGTACCTTCTTGACACTTATAAACATATTGTTAAAAGTAAGTGTGAGAAATTGTTTCAAAATTTGGAAATAACTTTTCTTTCTTTTTCTTCTCATTTTAGGCAAAAACTCAAAATTAGTCTTTAAATACGAATATTCGTATTCAAAATTGTTTTCGGATATTCACAGGAAAAATGATTATTCGAATATTCTCCCCCATCCTTACTTAGAAGGTTTAATTTCTAAATACAAAAAGTTCGCAGATTCTGTATGAGCACATTATCATTATACCATAGCCAACATTGTCTGGACACCAAAAAGCAGTTCATGTTCTCAACCATTCATGGTATCTCAGGATAATCTTTAAATAATAATTATATTAATAATTATTTCAACTGATAATTCGGACAATAACATAATTACACTTGTTGAAAAGGAATTTCGGAAAATAACTTACCTCAGGAAATATAACAAGATGAAGTAGGTCCTTGTCAAATTTTGTTGATAACTCAGTAGTAAGAAATAATAAAATCTTCAGGCCCTGATGTAAAAATTTGAATTAACATTACTTTTGACATACAATGAGATAAAAATTGACAACATACTTTACTTGAAATTAAAGTACATAGTTACTGCAAAAAGCAAACCCTCTTTCATTTACAGGATAAAATGATATAATTGCTTGCCCTGCGATTCCTCAGAGGCAGAAGTGTGTAAAATAAAGACCTCTGGCCAAGATCTGGGCCCAAGCTTATAAAACTTCTTTCCTACTCAACTGAGAATTTTCTCTAATTTTGAAATTCAATAAATGTATTAACATTCAAGATAAAATTAATAAGTTGTCAGTAATAACAAATTATTGATGTTCATACATTTATATTAGAATTTCAACAGAAAAAAAACGTTTTGATCTCAATTTGAAATTTGAGAAAATTTTTAGATGAGAATGAGAAAACTTTTATTACCTTTGGCCCTGATGTCGGAATATCAAATAGTTGCACATAAAAGTGATACAAATACAGGTTTTAACAGCTCTTAGAGAACAAATTTATATTATTATCATTTTATTTTGCTGTGTTCATTAAGATTGATGCCTTCTGCTTGGCCACAAAATGTCAATCACAGAATGTCAGAAGTTTTCGCACGACGAAGACAACGACGACGACAACAAAAGGCTATAGCAATACCTCAGGTTTTCTCCGAAAACAGCGGAGCTTAAAATATGACCTTATGTTACCTATATTCGTCAAATTAAGTGGAAATGCTCTGTAACCAACAACCTAGTTGAAAACAACTGACAGTGAATTTCACTTTTCAAAGAAAAAATTCTGTCTTATCTATAAATGTCTAGAAGGCTTAGGCCTTTACAAATCTTTACTTGGAAATGAAGTTTCTGTTAGAATTTTCAAAAATAACAAGCATACAATGATGTCATCTGTTTTCGACGTTTAAAATGAAGACACATCAGATACATATCAGGTATTGCAAAAATAGTTAAAAATATCCTGGATATTCCTTTTTTCAACCAAGATACTGGATCCTTTTTTTAGAATCTTAAAGCAAGAAAGTTGTTTACTCTTCAGAAAAACTTAACTACTTGGAAAACCTGCAATTTTTTATATATCTTTTATTTGGGCAATGAATATGAGACATATACTCTATATATTTTGATCATTGATGATAGGATGACCGTCAGGAAAAATAGAATGATCTGGTTACCCCATGTTTGAAACCCTCAAGAATTTAGCATTATTTATGCAAATTTCCAACAGCTCTGAAAACAGGAGTACGTTGAAAATATGTCATGTTACATTACTTGATGAAACTAATAAGATAAATAGACATTCAGTGGTTCTGAAATAAGCTGCCCGAGTTGTCCGACTTGTCCATTTAGCTACACGGACAAGCAGATTTATATGGCTAGGTTGTCTGTAGACAAGTGAAAAAATCTCCAGAGAAAACATATTTCTTAAAAAGTTAGCTGTTTTCTGAAATTCAATGTAACCACATGTCGACAGAAAGTTTACTTGCTTTTAGTTTTTATAACAACATCAATTTGGTTTCCAATATTTTGCAGACTCTTCAAAATTCAACGGACAAGTAGGTTTTCAATACCGACAAGCCAGTTTGTGATTGTTACTTGTCCGTGGACAAGCAGACTTTCAAAATATACCATGTAAAAAAAGTTTAGCAACACTGACTTTGTTAATTGAAAACATATATTTTCTGTGATATTTATTTCACCACCATTATATATATTTTAGCATATGCATTCACACACAACATTCAAAGGTTTCTTTGTGGAAACGTTAAATACTCTCTGAGAAACAGTGTCTTAACGTAGGTGAGGGGGGTCAAAACAAGAAGTCACAGTAAAATTCGATATCGGTTATGAGGTCATTTTTAGCAAGAACAGCATTGAAACGTTTTGTAATCCACTTAAAAAGTTTGTACCCAGTATCAACATTCACTACTTTATCAAGAGACTGAACGTCATTCACGTCATAAGGATCACGTTCACGTCTTCCCCAAATGCGCCATATGAGCTCTATTGGTGATAAATCAAAGAGAATGGTGGTAATGGGAGAAAATCAACGTTGTTTACGCTTACAGCATTTAGGACTCTATGCCAGTAAGGTCTGGTACGTTCATGGTGTAGCGTCAGGGAAATTACAACGTATAGTCAACGTCTAGTAACCCTTCGTCTGTGGAGACGATCATGGATGGTAAATGAGGATACTCTAGTTTGGTATTACTGTTGAAGCCACTCAAAGTTTTGGTGAGAATATTGAACATCTTTGCCTTGACGTTAAGAAATTATGACGGTCATCGTCTCGTGGCGTTTTTCTCCGACGTCCTTGACCGGGACTATCTCAAACCACAAACATTGGCTCAAAAAGCATCCTCAAAAAGTAACTCATGCTTTGAGATACGTAAAATTTAAAAAGACATCTTTATCGCCGGTTCCGCCGCGTAGGAACACATTAGCTATATAACGTCCTTCTAACGTAAGTCCATGACGTAGTCAAACAGCGTTGCAGAAAAGCTTTTTAGTGGCCTTTTTCATTTTGGGCAAAGACGAGTATGTTCACGCCTAAATGTTTTCTAGAATTATGCTCCAAACACATGAATACCATGGCAGACATGAAAACCGGAAATGCGCACCTGGAGTGTAAGACGCACGCGATGGCGGTATAAAATTCATTTGTTTGTGTTTTCTAACTATAATCTATTGTGTAAACGTTTGATTTTATGCTAAAACAAAAATATTTTGGCTACTAAAGATATTTACATTTTGTTGCTAAACTTTTTTTACTATGTATATTTCAGAAACACTAACATTCTGACTGGCAGACAGACCTTTTTTTACAAAGGGCTTGAAACATAATAACAGTTGTACCCACTAAGGTTACCACCCACTAAACGAACAGGTGGATGGATGGATGGATGGATCGGATGGTTAGATGTATGGATGAATTGATGGATGGATATCTACCAATTGACTTTTGATGACTGGAATTGACTGTCTAGTCAATATTTCGTCTGCAAGAGGGTGTTGTTATTGTTCTGTTGTTGTTGTTATAGACTGGAAAGTCTGTCATAATAAAGCGTTTATGAACTGAATCCATTTCAAAGTGCACTGATCAACAATCTCCTTTTCAGTCAAATATTTGTTTTTTGTTTTTTTTTAAAATTTACATTCATTTGTTTATTTTTATTGGAATTTTGGTTAGAATGCTCTGCTTGTTCATCTTTTTTATTAACTACAATAAATATATACTATTTTATAAACTCTTTATGAAAAGTATGACAATCTCAACAGTGCCAAGCAGAATTAGCTCAAATGCTAGAGTAAATGCAGGCTCTCAGTTGATTGTGACTCAGGCACCTTTCCTCTGAAATCTGTCCAAAAAATCATTTTGACAAACATTATTTGAGTCTCAAACTAATGACAAAATGACAATTAATTTATAAGTTGTTTTTAATTGATAAATTGGAATTCTAACTTTCATATGAAAACTATCAAAGATCTCTGATTTTTTTCTATGCTTTATACTTGACCTATGAAAAATAACTGTACTACTACATTATATTTTAGGAGCCTCAAACTGCTTATTCCGCATAGGTTAACAATTATCAATCCTACTTGAAAGAGGGAAATCTCAGAAAAAATGAGTGCCACCTTTTGGGGTCAAACCTGGAAGAGAATGATTGGAAGTATTTCTCTTCCCAGTGCTTTGATAATATCTTTTTTTCGCATCCAGCTGCTATCCCACATAGGTCTATGGTTACCAACCCCTTGGTGCAAGACAAATAGTCAGATAGATTGAGTGACACCTTTAGGAATCTAACCAGGGACCTTTGGAATGATAGTCTGACATGCTACCACTAAGCTATGAAGTGGTTCTTTCAGTTTCTTTCAGTAAGAATCACATCAATTGTGAATAGAATGAATATCTTTGCAACATGAATAATATCCTCTATTCAGGTTCTGCATGATAAACTTCAGTAATATCAAAGGGCTTGGAATGTGGAACTCTACCTTTGTTTCCATTTTTGAGTTATTTCCCTTTGTTGATTTTTATATTATTTTTATTTTACCGTTAGATATTGACACTTCCATAGCATATGCCCATATGAGCGATGGCCCCTGAAGACAGTTAGTTGTTACAGGGGAAAGTGCAAGGATACATGATGAATTTACTGCTCAGATATTGTGTTGTAACAAAAGGTCGAACTTTTGCTGTATCCTGACATTTTACCTTGAAATAGCAATAGGTCTATAGCATTTTTTCAAGTCAATAGATATTGCAATAGTCCCTTGACTATCAATTGTTAACAATAATTTTGATGAAAATGAAAGTAGAACTAAATGTAGTAACAATAATGCCTTTCTGCACGTTTTCATCAGAGAATGAGGTCAAATGCAGTTCTTTTTAGGGAATATCTGAAATTAACTGATTTGATCATTTGCTGGCCATTGACAAGGTAAACAGCACCTTTCAAGAATTATATCAATGCCAAATAAAAAGTATGACGCTTTAACATTGATTTTATCTAATTTTTCAGTAAAAACAACTATTGTCATAGCACTACAATAGTATTCTGACTATAATTTCAATACTTTACTATTCCAATAGAAACTTCACTATTGCAATACTATCATGATACTTATTTTGAACTCAATAGTAACCAAACTCAGATCTGCCATGGTTCTTTTACAGATCCCTTCTAAAGAACAATCTCACAGGACCTTAGTTTAAAGTCTCGTTCAAAAGACAATTAGTTTGTGTGCCAGCCCTGGAATCCAATCCATGCAATAGAAATTCAATAGTGCTCCACCTACTGAGCTTGTCCTGCTGATTTTCATACAAGGACATCAAGCAGTTTAAAGGGTTTATTTTGAGACATTTTATCACCATGTTTTCATATGATATGTATTTAAATCTAAAAATTTTGACGATAAACGATTTGATTCAAGTCATATGAATAAAACTTATGTTATCTTATGATATCCGATATGAGTAGACTTTAAACAGGGGGAGCTGTGCTTGTGCAATAAATTGTATTCACTCACAATTCCTTCATCTTACAGGGTTGACATAATACACAGTCAACTGGGCCTGTGAATAACTCGGCCCGTCAACTCGGCCAGTGAAACTGGCCCTTCAACTTGGCCTGTTTATATGTTATATAGGTACATGAATGACGATGCAATGTAAATATTTGTATGGTATGCAGACGTTTCGTACCATAACCATTTCGTACCATAAAATATATTGCCATTTCGTACCATACGATGACCATTTCGTACCATAGGCGAAGACGTTTCGTACCATATGTTAACCATTTCGTACCAAACATTGACCATTTCGTACCAAAATGGAAATATAAACTAATTGATTTTCAAAATGTTTTTTTTTTTTGTAAATAACTGAACCCGGTTTTTCCATGTAAAATAGCACGAAAAGAGTTGTATTTGCTTACAAGTGCTGAGAACTATTATACTACTTAAAGGAGTTGGCAAAATTGTGAAAAGGTTAATTGGCTGATATGTTGTTTTACTCTTGTTTGTTAAAAGATTGGTAATAACAATTTGCGGACAATGAATTGTTTGGTGTTTGCCTTCAATTGTTAAATGTCAACTGATTAGCAATAAGCCTTGTTGGTTAATTGATTAAATAACGACATGCTTTTGAGAGTGAATAAGATTGGTGATACGTTTTTTGAGACTACAAGAGAACGATGAATTTTATATTCAATGTTCTGAAGCAACTGCAGCACGTCGTCAAGTAGTTAATACATAACCAGGAAAAAAGAATATGAACTTGTTCAATTTGAACTATCTATATATTAAGAATATATAATTTTAGATTTTTATGAAAACTAAAGCAATTTTGGCAATTGAAAAAAATCATTTCCAGTAAGATTAAGTTCTAGTTACGACGTTTTGTTTCGTAACTTATGATTTTTCGGGTATAGATGCTAACAAGTTTACGAAATTCAGGCGACTTTCAAAATTAAAGCTTCAACAATAAGAAAAATAAAAAGAAATAAATAGAAAAATATTTTCATCATCCTTCCACTTTTTTGTGTATATTTATTTGTTTTGTATATTCTATACTTTAGGGTTGTATGTATCATGTATCTTTTTATAAATTGATAAAATATCAACAGAATATTATTTAATAAATTTTGACTTTTTTCTGTCATCCCAAACCAACACATGAAATGGTAATTTTATGGTACGTAACGACTTTTCCTATGGTAGGAAAATGTCTTCGCCTTTGGTACGAAACGTCTTCACCTATGGTACGAAACGTCTGGTACGAAATGGTTATGGTACGAAACGTCCATAATTCAAATATTTTGTGGACCTTATGTGCTTTTTTAATAATTAATAAATATTAATTTTATTATAATCACTCGTTAAAAATGTTTTTAATAATTATAATTTTACTTTTTACTAGTATATGGCATTTGTGTAAATATGAGATAAAATAGATATAATTTAATACTTAATTCACCTTTTATCCAAATTTATTTTTCAAATCATTTTTTTCTTAGCAAAAGAAGATGACAAGTTATATACATATTGAATACAAGGGCCTAACTCCCATTACGCAATTTACCCAAAGTGCGTAAAAGAAATACTCATCTGTTGAAAAATATTGTTGATGAATGATCATTACATCGAAACTACAGCTTATTCAAGCTGTAGTTACGATGTTTTAATTATTCACCGACGCTCAAATCATAAGAATGGAGCGGATGGAGGGCATTCATCTTTCGTAACAGTCCACATATCGCCTTTATCCAATACATTCTTTGGTTGTCGCCTTCTAATTGCAAATAAATTTCAGTGTCCTAGATACGCCTTTGAAATATGAAGATCATAGATTTTAGTCAGCAATTGTGAATTTGCACCTCCTTTAAGTACACTGCACACATTGATTAACTATCTGATAAGTGTGCTTATATACCCATTTACTAGGCTAAACGCTATATAAGTTATATACAGGCCGAGTTGACGGGACGAGTTTTACACAGGCCGAGTTTTAAACAGGCCTAGTTGACAGGACACCGTTGACATATGGATCAAAGCTGTAGGAAATGTACTTATCTTTTGTTCAAATTTATCAGTGATGAATCGCTTACCACCACATGAGTGTCTACTTACCAAATTAAAAAGGTTCCATTGAAATCTCGTTGCCATCTTCATGTAAAACTCAAGCTTAGATTCAAGATAATAAAGGTATCAGGTCCATTTACTCTCCTTTCTTTTTCACCCCGTGTCTGTTCACACCGGGATTGACCCCAAATTGGGTCCATTCGCCTTATTCATTGCATCCCCCCCCGGAATAGATTTTGTTTGATTGTCTTGTAGATGTTAGTTTTTCTTTGCTATTTCAATCTGCTATAGATGTCAAAAAAAGCCTAGCTCTGAATTTATTCGTTTATTTTTTCTATTTAGCAAGTCATTTATCCCAATCCCGGCCTCAATTTTTACTTTAACCTAAAACAATGTTTAGAAATGTGCTTAACAGCGAGGCGGCGATTTCGTTGGTATCCTTTCTAATCTGAAAATATGTAAGATATAAAATGAGCAAAACATTTGATTTTTAACGATTCCTACTCTACAGTAGAGAGGGGCGAACAGACCCAGGGCGAACGGGATTTTCGACGAAAGGACCCGGGGCGAACAAGAATTTCGGCGAACGTGATGTGAAGCGGACATACCTAGATTCATAATTTAAAAAAAATAGATAAAACATACTCTGCAAAGCCATTAACGAAAGATCATGGAATAAAATATTTTTATCATTGCTATCGTTTTTTTTTGTCGAACTTGTTTTCACAGAACTCATGGAAAAGTGTTCAGAATATCGGTATCAAAGTGGGTAATTTAAAATATTTGGTTAATCGAATAAAAATCTCACCTTGTTAATTGATGTTCATATAATAAAAGCAGTTTTGATTACGTTTTTTAATAGTTTACGAAGGTAATAAATCTATTTGCTCAATCTTAAGATTTAGCACCCACTCTTAAGATTGAGCAAACACCGGTTGTCCGTTCTTTAGAATGGCTATTTTCCCAAGATCGGGCACAACATATACACTTATCCGCAGATAGAAGACCTCATGTCGGACAAGTCTGACATGGGAATTCTAAACCTCTGCCATAACACCTGTTTAGAACATCAATAAATTTTACAAGGAAAGTGATTTGATATTATTTCGGAATGAAATTTAATGATTGAGGGGTCTTTACTTTCTTCAATTTTGTTTAAGAATGAGTAAACTAGAATCATTATTCAGTGTTTATTCTAGGCAGGGGGATTCCCCCACTTTTTTCAAAGATCCCCCATATTTTATGGATTTGTTGGGGAATTTTTACTTTAACCAAAGAGCATGAAACACCACATTTCTCCATTGCTTCCTGCAAACTGTTTGCCGATAATACCCAGCTTTGCATGTAAGTGGGCATGCGAAGCGGGGTAAAATTTGCAAACAGTTTGCACCGTTTTGACATTCTGAACGCCGGGTGGTTCTCTTTGAACGATTTCTGGGCGTTTTGAAGTATTCGAGTGAGATTTGGGTGCTTTGAATTTAGCTTTGTGTGAGCGATTCCAAATGGTTTTGATCGGTATGAGTGTTAATTACACGATAAGTTAAACTAATCAGATGACCTCAAGCAATTCAATTACACCTCCTTGTGTCATCAGGAACTTCTAAATTCTGTAAAATGACGTCAAATTTCCGCGGCAAGAATCGTGTTGGTTGAATTTACGAGACAATACAACTTATAAAGAGACAGAAACACCTAAATTCTGTAAAATGACGTCAAATCTCCGCGGTAAGAATAGTGTCGGTTAAATTTACGAGACAATATAACTTATAATGAATAAAATTGTCAGCCGATATAGCAACTTGGTCAGAGACTTAGTCTAAACCATTTTAATAAGATCACGGAACTTCCTCTTTGACAATTTGATTATCTATATCTTATTCCTCTTATATCGCAATGTTTTGATTTACGGAACGTTTTTATCATCTTTCAGGTACATCCGTTACATTGTGTCTATGGTATTTATAAAATATAAATAAAACTGCCACATGCAAACACACCATCCCAGAGAATAACTAAATTTCTTTTCTGATAAAGAATTTCTCTCCTTTCAGAACTGAACCTTCCGTTACGGAAAAGTTTGTTTGTAATTAGCCTTGGAGCTTTTATGATTTTTTTTTTGTATTGGTAAACAAAACAAAAACTTACCACAGATTACTGAGGAGAAATATTTAAAAGCGTACAATTAATCATTTTTTATTTATATTTTAATATATTTAGCCAGAATTCATATAATAAAGTCCACCAAACTTAACCCAGGATACAAGCAAATGCAATGATTCCACTTTGTAAATGTTAACCTATCAAATAATGGGAATTACCGACGAAAAATAATTTGTCTTATGGAAAGGCCCGGTCCTATTGCGAAACGGACACAAAACGTATGCTAAACGGACACTGCGGAAGAATGAAATTTCCATCCGTTTTCATACGCTTGAAAAAACTAATAAAACAGGACGGAAAATATCGGACGCCTAAAGGATGTAGCCGGGATGTTGAGTAGATGTTCATCGGAAGCCTCGCGAATAAGAGCGGATGACAGCTCAGAAGAGGTTACCGGGTGTAATTGTGACGTATTCGAATAGCGGAAAGAGCGGATACGAAACGGATAAAGCGCGGAACATTAAAATTCAACCAAACCGGATTGGTGTATCGAGGTTGCCTTACGGATGGATTGAGGATACATCGGATGTATAACGGATGGTATCGGATACGTAGCGTTTGTTCCTCGTTTTGTTTCGCATTCGCATCGTACAAAGCGGAAAGTTTATCCGCTCTACAAGTTTTGGGCAGCTCAAAACTTTGTGCGCGGATGAAATCACAATAGACGGACGCTAAACGGACAGAGCATATGCAAAGTGTATGTTTAGGGTAAGAAACAGATGCAAAGCGTCTTTTTAACGGATAGAAATATTTTCATACGTTTTACATCCCAAATGCATCTGTAGGCCTGTGGGACCGAGCCTTTAATAGTGGTGGACTACAATAATTAATGGCCCAATAATTAATGGCACCATATGCTTAAATAGAAACTACATGTCAGAATAAAACAAAGTTCTCAGAATTGGTGCATGGGACATGCTCTTTCAGATTCCTCTTTTTCAATCAAGCTGATAACTTGAGTCGCTACAGACTTTCGAGTCACCAAAGGGAAACCCATTTGGTTTAAAAAAGCCTCTTCTCTGGATCTACTTGCCAGATTCAACCTAAATTACACATGAATGGTTCTTTGGACCATCTTCGGTAACCCAGTGTCGCTCCATTCATTAGACTACATTTATCGACCATGGGAAAACCTGTCAAAATTATCTCGTTCTCATGAATAATATTTGAAGCATTATGATTGGCGATCTCAATTTTTTTGTGAGAAAGATTGATCTCATTTTAGTCCGCATTAAACGTCATTTTTATTTCTAAACTTATTCAAAATTAAAGCAGCCCTTTTGAATCTTTCTTTGCTTACAGGCATGACAACTACGTCATAACCTACGTCATCGGACACATATTTTTCTTTCAGATTCCTCTTTTTCAATCAAGCTGATAACTTGAGTCGCTACAGACTTTCGAGTCACCAAAGGGAAACCCATTTGGTTTAAAAAAGCCTCTTTCTTTGTGAGAAAGATTGATCTCATTTTAGTCCGCATTAAACGTCATTTTTATTTCTAAACTTATTCAAAATTAAAGCAGCCCTTTTGAATCTTTCTTTGCTTACAGGCATGACAACTACGTCATAACCTACGTCATCGGACACATATTTTGCTAGCTTTTTAGCTCACCTGAGCACGAAGTGCTCATGTGAGCTATTGTGATCACCTTTCATCCGGCGTACGTCCGTCGGTCGTCGGTCGTCCGGTCGTCGTCCGTCGTCCGGCGTCCGTCAACAATTTCTTTAAACGACATCTCTTCCTAAACTACTGGGCCGATTTACATCAAATTTTACAGAAATGTTGCTTAGGTGGTCCCCTTCAAAAATAGCTAAAAGAATTGAAATCCATGAAAAACTCTGGTTGCTATGGAAACAAACAGTGAAATTTTAAGAAAATCTTTAAAATTCTTCTTCTTCTCAACCAGTAGTCCTACAAACTTAAAACTTGGCATGGATGATCAGTTCATAGACCTGAATTGAAATAGCTAAAATCATATCTTTTGGGCCACCAGGTGCGGAGCACCAGGGGGGAGGGGGTAGTACTTTGGGTAAATTTTGTAATCTTTAAGCTGCTTCTTCTTCGGAACCAGGAGCCCTACAGACTTGAAAATTGGCATGGATGATCAGCTCATAGACCTGAATAAAAAAAGCTAAAACTATATCTGTTGGGCTGCCAGGTGTGGAGCACCAGGGGGGAGGGGGTAGTATTTATGTGAAAATTTTGTAATCTTTAACCTTCTTCTTCTGATGAATCAGGAGTCAGACAGATTTGAATATAGGCATGGATGATCAGTATATGGATCTTTATAAAAAAAGCTAAAACCATGACTGTAGATTCACCAGGTGCGGAGCACCGGGGGGGAGAGGGTAGTACTTTTGTGAAAATTTTGTAATCTTTAACCTTCTTCTTCTGATGAATCAGGAGCCTGACAGATTCGAATATTGGCATTGATGATCAGTATATGGACCTTTATAAAAATAGCTAAAACCATGACTGTAGATTCACCAGGTGCGGAGCACCAGGGGGGAGAGGGTAGAACTTTTGTGAAAATTTTGTAATCTTTAACCTTCTTCTTCTTCTGAACCACAAGCTCTACAGACTTGAAAATTGGCATGGAGGATCAGCTCATAGACCTTAATAAAAATAATTAAAATCATGACTGTTATGCCACCAGGTGCGGAGCACCAGGGGGAGGGGGTAGTACTTTTGTGAAAATTTTGTAACTTTAACCTTCATCTTCTAAAATAACCAGGAGCCCTTCAGACTTCAATATTGGCATGGATGATAAGCATATGGATCTTAAATATAAAAGCTAAAAGCATGAATGTAGGACCACCAGATGCGGAGCATTAGGGGGGAGGGGGTAGTACTTTGGATCAATTATGAAATCTTTAACCTTATTCTTCTCCTTGATCAGGAACCCTACAGACTTGAAAATTGTAATGGGTGATCAATATATTAACATTAATAAAAATAGCTAAAATCATGACAGTAGGGTCACCAGGTGCCGAGTGTCTTGGGAAGGGGGTAGTACTTTGGATCATTTTTGAAATCTTTAAACTTCTAATTAACAAGGAGTCCTACAGACTTGAAAATTGGTATGAATGATCAGCATATGGACATTAATTGAATTAGCTAAAACCATGACTGTAGATTCACCAGGTGCAGAGCATCTTGGGGGAGGGGGAGTGCTTTGTTGAGAATTTTGAATCCCTACAGCCTTTAAATTTGACATGGATTGATTTACTCATTAAAATAAACTTTAAAAGTCTCAGACTCAGCCTGCATATCTGGCATTGATTAGCTGATCACAGACCTTTTATGAAAAAAGCTTAAATAAATAATGACCAGGTGAAGAGCAGAGGGGGGATTATTTCAAATGTTATCTGATTGAATAAGTGAAAATCTCTTTTTCTTTGGTTGCATGGACATACCTAGGTAATGAAGCTTTTTTCTCAGGTGAGCGACCCAGGGCCAACGGCCCTCTTGTTTTCTTTATGCAAGGCAAGTATAACGGTTTAAATGGGGGTTTACGCCACTTTCAATAATCTTTCAGTTATATCGCGACGGCTAAAGCACCTAACAATGGATTCTTGGTATTACTCTCACCTGTACTGCCATTAAATACTTTCTAGCATCCAGCTGCTATCTCACATAGGTCAACGATTATCAACCCATTGGTGGGAGCCGATAGTCGGAAAGGATTAGTGCCGCCGTCGGGGATCAAACCCGGGACCTCATGCGTTGCCAACTGCGCTATGAAGGCGGCTCGGCAAGTTTATCCGAGCTTTTTATGTGGATTATTTAAGCATTCCCGAATTATCCAGTCTGTCTGTCTGATCTTACCAGTCTTCGCAACATCTATCGCATATCAAAATGGCGAATATCGTATGACATCTGGAATTTCCGTATAATTTTCAGTATCGGAAGCACTCGGTTCGATCTCTTTTTTTAAAGATGCATTGCGGCATGGTCATTTTGATAGTCTTACCAAGGTATTTACAATTATCAATTACATGTAATATTTATATGAACGACGTTTCATGAGCGTTTTTCCAAGGGGTAATGAATTGGGAGTAACGTAATGCTTTAAGACTAGGCTCCGATGATGGCTTGGGACATAGAAAATAACACGTTAGTGTTTTAAAATATCAATGTTATCTGATCGAGGTTGGGAGAATTTATCATGACGTAGCTTTGACGAGTCATGATAATTTCTTGCAGCCGAGACCAGATAGCAATGATATTTTTAGACGCTTAAGATATTTTAAGACGCTTACATGGTATTCTATTTATCATGCAATCATTTTTAGTGCTTAATTATAATAGACTCTCAAAAAAATGAAAATAAAAGAAACATCAAGTGAAAGTGTATTAAAGTTGTTTCTAAAAATAGACTGCCGGATATCTTGTTATGTTATCACACAGGTGATATAAGGTAAATACAGGTTTCATTGCATGATAATTGCTTTTTCAGATTTCTTCAGTTAATCCTGGTCGGGATGATAGCATGGGTGTTGCGGGCTGTCGACTCATCAAAAAAGGACCACAAATAGGATAAATAAAAACTCAAAAAAAAAATCTCTGAAACTACTGGTCAGAATCCAAGCAAATTTCACAAGAATGGTGTTTCAGACATGCTCTCTCAGATTCCTTCTTTTGATCCTAATAAGGCTGATAATTTGGGCGCTGACGGCTGTTCAGTCACCAAAAAAAGAGGCGGCGTATGTCTTGTCACCTAAAAGTTGCCCTATGTTCTACGGACAGAAGACGTCAAAGTAAGTCTCAGGTATTAAAGTCCTTATTAAAGATAATTAATGACAACGGTTGCTCATAGATGATCTCGTATACATAAACTTTCTGGAAATTTTAATTAATATTGTAATTATAACATTTTTGAATAATACTAAGCTTGTGTTACACGTAATTAGTGGCTTTTTCTTAAAACGGAGAAGCTGTTCTCCTTTGAAGAAACGACTATATCGATCTTCACATATAATGCTTGCGGGATCCAAAATGCCGTATCAATATATTGAATAAAGCATTAGGTACAACATTTTTGTCATGGAAGATGTGTTACTGAATAATCAAGAACTCTATATAAATTCTTCTCGGAATTCAATTCGATCGCAAAGAAAAGAGATATATGATCGGAATGATGTAGGAACAGATTATATGCTAACGGTTTGTTTTCTTATTAAGTTAAGAGTTTTGGTTAAGGTTGTGGAACCGTAATAGATCCGCAACATTTCGACATTCATGAGTTTTCACAATATTGACCGTGGTTTCCTAATGAAAATCATTAGGAAACCTCGGTTAACATTGTTAAAGCTCATTACTTCGGAAACATTGCACAACTATTACGGGTCAACAACCTTAATATCTTTATTCCAAAAGCATTATTGGTTGACAACGATAATATATTGTACTTTTTTTTTATTTTAGCCGTGATATTCAGGATATGTGAATTCTGTTTGGCTTAAAAATTAGTTTCATCGGCGATAAAAACGGTATTTAGATTGTAGGTACTTTGTGAGTTTGTCTCATTGCAGAGAAATGGTTATAATTTGCTTCATGCTATTGAATTATTAAACTGTACCTTTTATTAATTAAATGGCGGTGTTTCGCGTATTCATACAATATGACTCGATTTTAGTTTCAACCCTCCATGACCCCGAAAAAATCTCTGATTACCCCAGTCCAAAAACAAGAAGATGTTTGATCTATATCTGTTTTTATTGAAAAGAGGATAGTTAGTTGGTTAATCTGTTTATCCTTCGTTGGAAAAATGATTCATGCACACTTTTTTTCATTTCATCCAAAAAGAGAAAAATGTGAAAATTTTGAGCAAGAAGCCAAGGATCATCATTATTATCATTATCATTATAGGTAACAGGAAAAAGGTTTATCACATCGTAAAATTTTACACCAACCCCGTTCAAAACTACTTAAAATGACTCTCTCGGCTTTATAATCATTCATTCCAAAGACTCATTCAAATATTTCAAACCCGTTCTGAAATCGGTATGATCAAAACAAAATCGTTCAAAATGATAACTTTTTCATCCTAATCGTTCAAATCATTCTACATCTTAATTGCTTGCGTCGATTTTAAAGCGTCTCATTGTTCCGTGAAGACACACTGACTGAAAAGTGCGTAGATATTTTTCATAAAAGGGGGGAGTAATAAAATATCGCCAATTTTGACCAAGCGGACGAAATTGGTATTTTGCATTACCTCCCTTTAATTAAAAATAAAACTCAACCCTCCATCTAATTAAATTTCATTCTGAAATCATTCTTTAATGAACCATATTGTCAATCTCACGATGTTATTAATTGCAATTATTGGCACAACAACAGCGAACAACAAAAACCATAATTTTGGTAAAGCCCTGATGCTGCTGTCTGAACAAAAGCCGTAATAAATGTTGTTAAAAAACCAACATTTTTTATGATTTCACGGAATTGTGAAAAGGCTGGCCATCGTGAATCTTCACAAACCTCTCGAAAAAAATGAATTTTATAGCAACGGTTTTGTTTGAGTCATTTTAAAAAGCTTTTTATCAATATATTTTAAAACTTTTTGAACGTTCAGCCATCGTTTGAAAAATGGTGTATGTAATTGTTGCCCGTCATGCGAAAAAAGCCTACCTCGGAACTTCGTAGAATGAATATTTGAAAAAGAGATTGGTTTTATAACAGGCCAACCAGAGGTCGCATTTCATTTTCTTTTTTCACAGGAAGGTAGAACAATTAATCTAGATTCATAGATTCAGAAAATTAGTTATGTGCTTAAAGTTTCGACCCAAGTCAATCTGCGCAATCCGCGTAGTCTGACTAGGATCAACACTTTTCGCACTACCCAGATGGTCCCTTTTCGCGTGACAGGTCACATATACAAAAATACACAACGAAAAGCTTATATAGGGTAGTCGTTCAAACTCTTGTGGTGACAAGTAACTATTTATTAACTAGGGTACACGCCGTCTATACTTCTCAGGAAAAAAATAAGTTCTCAGTATAAATGCAAATTCAAATTGTGCATCTAAAAGAAATGAATCCTTAAGTTTACTATATTTTGTTTGCAATCCTATAAACATTTAATTAAGGATTTAACAAGTAGAAAACACTGCTACTTAATACCCTTGACTGAGACCAACAACCAAAAATTACAATCCCCTTTTTATAGCTCTTCACAAACAATTTTATCTTGAGCGTATGTCTGATCAGAAAGAACTATAGTGTGCACGACGTTCCCACTACGCTCCTATGAGATTTAGAATGAGTATTTCGAACAAAAAGTTTACATATCCCAGCTGTAAAATAGATTTTCTTTTATATAGGAAAATGAACAGCGAAAAGCATGGTTTGGGATCGCGATACCCGATTGGCAACAGTTTAAGGATGATGTTGATACAATTCAAATGAGCCTGTGCGTGAGATTTTCAACAATTTCAAATGACTGCAAAGTAAAGGCTCTGGCCAGCCTGTGCATCCACACAGTCTGACCAGAGTCTTCACTATGCATTTAGTAGGTAGATATGGTCTCAAAATATCTGTATGACATTAGGTTACCTTATATTTTCAGTATGTGACTGTCAACTCCGCTTATGTGCATTTCAAATTGTTGAAAATGTCAGCACAGGCTCAGAAGCTGTACTTTTAAGGCCATTTTATCTTACGTGTTTGTATTTGGCGCCTTTACTTTTCTACCTCTACCAGAATTGCTTAAAGTTCAAAAGCTTACAAGTAGGGATGAATAATATATATATATATATTTTTAAAAAAATAGGCCCCGTGCAATGCACGCAGTATATTCCCCGTGAGACCGCAGCATACTCGCCACGAGAGCCCTGTACAAATCGTCGTAGCAAGTCCATCAGCGCATTAAAAGCGTTGTAGCCTTGGCGCTACGAATCGTAGTACTTAGGAAAGCAATCCATTGTCGTGCAAGCGCATTAGAATATCTTCTGGATTGTAGTAGGAGAGCAGTGACATCGATCGCCATGATCGCCGACGACATCTTTTCCCCCAAAGATATACGAAAATTTTCCGGCGATCTAACTGCGATCCGAAATATTCTTGATCGCCATGGAAACGCAGTGGTGTCGTCTCCAAGACAGTCCACAGCTGAGTGAATAGGGATTAGGGTTTTTTTGTGGATTGTTCTGTCAAAAGGCACAACTCCTAACCGATGGGACTCGAAGCGGCAAACACCTTGGAATTGAACACACTAATGAATCGACTCACGAATAAGTACGTCATGTTGATGTATTACGTATTTCTTTTCTACTCTAAGAAAGCTTTATAATCAAAACCCAAGGGAATGAAAATTCGTGCTGCTTGGAACTTTCGCAGGTGTTAAATTGAATATATTTAGGTCAGTAAGTAATTAGATTGAGTGAAAAAATTGAAAGGGGAATAGAAACCTAAATATGAGCGAATTAGATTTGTGTCCGTTTAATTAGCACGATGTCAAAGTCCTAAAGGTATTGTTGTGATTGTTTACAGTAAGAAACATCGTGAAATTGACTAGTTGAATGATTTTGAATGAAATTAAATAAGTTTGATGAGTTAATTTTGAATGATTTTGAAGGCAGATAACAAATAATCATCCAATTGGACAAAATAAGTGAAAGTTTTTGTTATCTCCCCTTATTGCAATCTACTCACTTTTCTAAATTTTTGTTGATGTTGTTGCTGTTGTTGTTGTTCTCGGGTATATCAGTCGCTGGAAAATCAATCAATTAAATCATGCATATATTTAATTGATTTATGGTTTGAATACGTTGAATGAAACGCTGAACGAGCGATTTAGAATGAATTTGGTCGAGGTGTTTGTCAATTTCACGATAATACTACTTATATTGAAATCCGAAAAAAACAGTGTGTCCGAAATATCATTAAAAAGAACTTTATGTTGAAATGATCATGTAAATTTATTCTAATAGTTTTAACTATATAGTGAATTTGCCTGAAAGGTGGTTTTGCTATATCATTGCGTTTTGTATGAAAGGGATTTAACTTCGCTCACATCGCAGTGGCTGGGGCCCCTAGCAATGGATTCCCAATATTTCTCGCTACAGTACTACCATCACATCCCTTGCGAGCCCACAGCCGTTTTTTCCACAAAGATTCGCCAGTATCAAATCACTGGTGATATAAAGAGAATAATATGTTAGTATCTTTAACTATCATTTTTGGTGAACGAACGTCGTTCACCAGTGTTATATACCATGTCAGGAAAATCCTGTTGGATGTTAATACATTTGAAATAGAGTAGCGCCTCTTAAAATTCAATTTAGTATCTTTCAATATTTTTCTCCGCAAAATCACTGTTTTTTTTCTTTAAAAGCGTGCTACTAGTATTCTTTATCAAGTGAAAATAATGAAAATTCGCCTTGAAAAACACAAAATGATCTTGCAATGTTTATCAAGGGAATTTTTGATCGGCGTAAGCTTGTCGAGAGTTTAAAGCAAAAACAAAGTTTGTGTCTAGACACCGTAGAGACAGATACTATGTTTTTGACCCAAGCCTTCGCTGGTGCAACTTGTAGTAATTAGCCGGAAATACGTGCTTATTTAGGTCATGTCCTCTTGAACTTACATTCGGCAATACTCGGGCGATCTCCGACGGCTCCGATTTAAATGTAGGTTAGAGGAATCGGCCGATGTGAGACGAATGACACATCAAGACACCCTGTGTCATTAGAAACGGTAACGCGGTTTTACATAACTTTTCAACTGGCGACAGTCAGTCTCGAGACGGGTTTTAAGAATGATTCGACATGTGTTTTACATGTACAACCTTTCTTGTACTTTTATTTGAATAGGGATGAACGCCGCTTTTAAGTTTTTTCTGTAAAATTGCGTTGGCTGAAGTAGGGCTTGTAAGGATACACTCGAATATTTGGTGAACTTATTCCCAGCGAAAACGTTTCGTATTCGTCTGTCTCAGAAGCGAATATTGCCGAATACCAAATGCGACAGGCACGGAAGATATTTCATTGGGGCCATTCTACTTTGCATTTTTTTAATCTGTAAAACCATATCAATTCAAAATTCTATTTGAAAATTAAATAAATGATAGCTAAATATTCAACCCTAGATACCACTACAATTGACGAGTAGATATTGCCGTGGTCAAGGGGGGACCAGATCCGTCATGCACTTGTTTACACTTCGACAGGCGGGTTTAGTTGTTAAATTATTCTGGAAAAGTCATTGCGTTTTTTACAGAAATCATAAAAATCTAAATCGATGAATAAAAACTGGCTCCATCCTTCCCAAAATACGTTTAGAATTGGTTAACTACAGTTTAAGCAAAACTGACTAGCTCCGAGCAGAAAGCCTAATATCAGCCGCAATACTGTAATAAGATATCGATAGTGAGTGATTTTACAAGCATCCAAACTCTTGAAGGTAAACAATAGGTTCTCGTGCAAAAAATAAACCGACAATTGTAAGGATTCTCAACTCTTTTTAGAAAAAAATATCGGAAGGAAAAAAACATTGTATTATACTTAAACATAGTCATAGACATAGTCATGCAACTATTACCTCCCTTTAAAGAATAAACTTCTTAAATAAGATTCTTATTCGCTTTTGATGTAGAAATTACGTTACAAAAATAATATTTATAAAGACTTTTAGTATGCAATTTACTATGGAGCAATTGTTTGATATAAAAAGTTATACTTTAATTTCTAAACCTTAAACAGAAATTGTCTATGAATTATACTAATAGGGCACTAGACCTCCTTTAACCTATACCTTAATATTTCTCATCCTGCAGTGTTATAAAATTGAATAACGACATAAGTGTCAACCACGGAAGTGGTTATGGCTTCAAATATGTTAAAAACTAATCTCTCAGGTTATGGTTCAAAATACTATAAGTAAATTAACAAATCATAACTTTAAACAATGAGTACAGTTCAGGACTGAATGATATTCATAGGTGTTTCTTTGGTTGGTACTCAAAGACCTTTTCATCCTCTGAGAAGAAACAAGGATAGTTAAAAAAGTTAAAACAAATACAACAAATTTACTTGTTATAAGCTTAAACATGATAACAACTACTTTTGTAAAAACAAACACCATTGGATATAGGTTAAAGACAGTTTTAGATAGGATTAAATCGTTTTCTCCATTTATGTTTAATTAATAAATGTACCTATTTTAAGTGTGTAAAAGAAATTTTCACAGAGTAACATCTCATATTCTAACAAATATTTTTCTAACAGGATTTTCCTCTCTTTCCCTTTCTTTGAATTGGCAGTGAAATTTCCCAATAACGGAAATTTTGTCGAGACAATTCTTTCCACTTTTTTTTTACATGCGTAATTTCTCTTTTCTAATTGAATTCAATATATCACTCTAGAATGCCATCAGGTTCGTTCACCATCAGTACTTTCAGTGCTTTGATTATCTGGTCGAGGTTTGGAGAATTCATGATCATTACTCGCAACCGAGACCAAATAAACATTGGTACTTTAAGACGCTTACATGTTATTCTATTTATTATACAATCAGTTTTCAGTTCTTTGTTATAATGAACCCTTAAAAATCAGAGAAATTCAGGTGAAAATGTATGCAAATTGTTTCTAAGAACAGACTGTCCGATATCATTTTATGTTAATGGACAGGTGAAATCGGGTCAATACAGGCTTCGTTGCATGATAAATATATATCCCTTAAGATCTATTTAGTGGTGAAACCGGTTAAACAGTTATTTACTTCTCTTTTAATGTATTATTGATGTGACATATAAAACAAATATCATATTAGGCATCCACAACGGTATCTTTTTTTTTTCTCTTGTCAAACTCATTTCCGTCGGTGTTTTAGCTTGCGATAGAGCATTTGGTATTTTCATGAACACATTTTTATTTCAGCAAGCCACGTACCTGCTATAACCATGGACCTAAGACTATTTCTCACAGTTTGGGCACTCACCCTCAGTGGTGCGAGGACGATCCCAAACATCACCGAATGGAAAGCCATATTACCAGATCTTACGAGGATATGCCCGGGCGTTCACTTTTGTGAAACGGTAAATTTAAATGCCACTTACACGCTTGATACGTTAGAGGATAACCCATGTTGTCAAGGTATGTTAACTAAAAAGTTTGGATTGTGATTGCAAAGAAGGTACTTTTCATTCAGTATGAGTATTGAGAGTTGTAGTGTTGCCTTGAAACAAAAAAGAATATCGTCTTTAAAACTTAAAAGAAATGTCCTCTTGATTGTAGAAATGTTAGCAACGATGACCATGGAAATCACATATTTAAATAAGGATGCGAAAACAGAAAGGTCCATTTAAACAACAAAAAACGTTTTTGGTGTCAGTTATGGAATTTTACCTGCATAAAGTCCATTTAATGGCCAACGTCAGAGCCACAACCCTTACCTGTCGTGCAATAACCTTGCTTTCAATAAAACAAGTAAGAAATTGTTCTGTGGCAAAAACGTCTCTACAGTTAAGAACATCTTGAAAGCGACTCTAAGACATTTCGACCAAGAGCGTTTTAAATCGCCCATTTACCGCTCCATTCATTTGTTCCAAAACACTCACTCTAACCATTCAAAACGCTCCATAATCTGTAAAATAACATAGGATCAGAAACCAAATTCAAAATTAAAATCGCTAGAAATATCCAAGATTTCACTGACTTTATTTTACTTGTATATTTATAGATCCGTATGCTTTATTAAAGGGAGGTAAAATGAACAAAAATGGCGATTTTGTATAACCTACTTTTATTTCTTTAATAACTTGTTCATTGCACTCATTCAATTTTATTCAAAAGCATTCATCTGATCAATTTCAGGGTGCTGTTCACTGTTCGTGTATAGTTACGCACCGATTTAAAAAAAAGTGCATCTAGGGCTTATCGCCTCTATTTAAAGATTGTTTCGGTTATAACGTGGCGTTTAGTGAACCTTAACTCACGATTTCTTGTTGTTTCGATCTACAGTATAAATTGCACGCGATAAGGTTAACATTTAGACGGTTGTATCGATATTTTCTATAGGTAGTGCAGGTTACTTATCGAATATGTTAACTTCCTGTACAGAACCTGATATAATATAATTAAAATACCGTGACGTATGTAAATAACTGCGATGGCTCAGTGGATACGCATGCTAGACTATCGACTGATTGTTACCAAAACGCTCCCGGTTCGTATCCTGTCATCGGCACATTTTGTTATTGTTGGTTTTATTCGAAAAAATTAAAATATACGCAGACAAATTTCTTTTCTATGTGTTTCTTTATAATTTAGATATGTATCATAGGAGTAAACATACAGGATTATACCGTTCGGAGAAACCTTTATCGATTCTATGCAATGAAATATCGAATCATAAAACAATCGCCTTTGGTCTACAATTGTTTTGGCTATTGCATTCGGTTTATCAGCGTGAAATCTTTTTAATTTGGAATCTTCGAATAGTCAAATTGCAGTTTCAAGCTCTATCTAAAGTGGCCTTTATATCCATCCCCACGGTGAGGTAAATATAATATATATTTATTCAATCCAAAGAATACAAAAAGCCTTTGAAGAATTTTCAAAATTAGCACAACATTTAACAATTTTTATTTTTTTTTTAAAAAAAATTATGCCATTAAATGTATAAATGGAAAAAGTTAATTTTTATGTCGCAATGCAGAATTGAACTCGGTCCGCTTGGTCAAATTCTGTCGTCCTCATCCACTCGACTACGCCATTCCGATAAACTACTGCATGTTTTTTCAGTATAATAAACACAGCCAATCGACATGAACACTGTTTTCAATAACATGGATTGATCCAGTGTTTATATACAATATCGCGCTTATCGCGTGAGCATAATACAACCTGAACGATCAACTGCCTATCCCGCTAGAATGTACCATTTGCCCAATGTCGGGAGACAAATGACGCGAATTGCAACGACTTTTTTTCAAATGTGGATTTGGTCGTGCCGGGGATTGAACTCATGAACTGGAGCTTGAAAACCAGACAAACTACCTATTAGGTTACCCGGGCTCGACATTTCTAAACCGAGTAATTGAATTTCGAAGCGAAGTTATCGTGATTAACAGACATTCAAGGTCTACACAAGTCGAAAGTCTCAATTCTGCTTTTTTCGATAACCAATTCATACTCTTTTCTTTTAAAAGGTGTAAACAATTTTTTTTCTCCCGTACCAGGGATAGGGAATATGTGTTTTGGAGTGACACAGTTAACAAAAAAAGGCTTTGGATAGCCCCAAAACGACTAAATTACGACAGTCAGAGGTGGCTAACAGTATTACAATCGTTCCTAAGATCACACACATGTAAACTTAAATTACACAAGATCAGGGAATGGAAGTCGCTTTCTATGTATGACTACAAGGAAATTACCATAGTAGTGATTATGAACATGAATAAAAGCAGAACTACCATATGTGACTATTTGAATCGGACTGTAGGAAATAGCAAAAAAAAAGAAAAAAAAATAAACAAACAAAATAACAACAGTAATTAGACAGTTTTTCCTTAATGCTTTTCGGTGGTTAATCATGAAAGAACGGTGGACTACCACTTGAAAAACTCATCGCCAAACCAGTGAAAATATCAAAAAATCTTAACCCAGCTTTCATACAGTTAACAACATCGTGAAATTGACAAGATGAATGATTTGGGAATGATTTAGGAATGAAATTGAATTAGTGTGTGGAGCGAGTTTTTAGTGAATTTAATGGGAGCTAATCCTATATCGTAAATTTTGTTCAAGGTGAACAAAATTTGCGATATTGATAACCTCCCTTTAATAAAAAATTCATTCAAGTTTTATACATGGCTTCTTATTTCTTCAAGAACCTATGAAACGCTAACAAATTTAATTATGTTAGTGAAATCGCGATTTTTCCCAATCAAAATTTATTTTGAATGACATTGGTTATTGTGTATTTTTCAATGGGTTTGAGCGTTTTTGAATGGTTTTAGTGAGTGTTTGAAATGAATGAATCGAGCGCTGAGTGAACGATTTAAAATGGTTTTGATTGAGGTGTTTGTCAATTTCACGATGTAATTAACTGTACCCTATCTTACGTTATCTGAGCAGATACCAATAAGTGACGTCATCACGAACGTTGCTTGGCAATCACGTGCAAAATGACGAGCTTTAAGAAAATATTGTCCTGAAATTAACACATTTTGTCTCATTTCTGCGTCATAGAAATAGAATAATAAATTGCTTTCGGAGTAAGAATGATAGATATTTCATTTTGTGAACTAGAAAATCTATATTTCACTCGTCAATCTAGATTTTGTTTTTCACTCAATGAAATATAAATCGATCTTACCCTTATACAAACCATTATCCTCTATATAGATCTAATCTGTATAATTTCATTGTACAAAAAATTTTCCCTTTTCGTATTTGTGTGAAATGTAAAGTCATACATATGCTTAGTTACGCAGAAAAAAAATTGATAGTTGGTAAAACTAGATTTGTCGCAAAGCAACCTTAAAACGCCCACTAGCACAATTCTGAAAACGGGTTTCGAACTAAGATCATTTGTGACCTCGAAACAACTGGATACTTTCTGGGGTTGTATAATTGTTTAATTGTATAAAGTTTCATGATTCTTTTCTACTTCGTTCTTGGGTAAGAATCCGGGAACGGAAAAGTTCTACAGACGGACGGATGTTCTGAAAGACAAACAGATATGGGGAAATCAAGATAACCTTTCTCCTCCGTAGATGGAGATAATAATTTATAATATGTCCTACGTTGCCGAAGTGAAATAACCCCGATGAATATTTTTGATATTACACGGGTGTTATAACACTAGTGGAATAACTATGTAAATGAGCTCAGAGCGAATATCAACGCTATTATTTAACCGCGAAAATGACGTCATAATCTATGTTTTGTGGCGTCATTTTTAAACGGCGTTATAAGTTTCGCGGAAAATTGAAACGTTGGTTTTCAAGTATTTTGACGACTTTTCGCTAAAATTCGGGTCATATTATAAACAGAATATAAAATTTGTGCCCATAAAATACAGAATTTATTAAACTCGTCTTCTAAAACAGATAAAAACTCGGCGCAGCCTCGTTTTTATCTATTTGTAGATGACTCGTTTTAAAAATTCGGTATTTAATGACCACTCATTCAATATCCTCTATATATAAAATAGAAAGTTGGATCCATCAGGGCTCTACAAGAGCTCGTTATTCAAAGAAAGAAAAAGAGATTAAATGAATATAGACTGACTATTCTAGAATTGATCGAGAAAATCAATAAATGCGCATAGTATGAAACGGGTCGACACTTTATGCATAACTCAGATCAGACAAAGTTCTTTCTACATATCGCTAAAGAAAAATGTTTTCTTTGTTTCTGAAAAGCGACTCTTACTAAAGAACGCGTTATTATTTAGGTAATCTTCATCTTAAAATGCACTACTTTTCTTTCACTTTTGTGGATTTTGTTACTCACATTCTGCTTTATAAAAAACCTACTCATTTACAGGACCAACGAAATTCATTATTTATACCTTATTATTAATACATGTAAAGTACAGCTATTCTCAGATATATAACTAAACAAACGAATACAGGAGAAATACAGCATTGAAAATGTCAAAGTGCGTAAATGTTTTCTTTGTATCTGAAAAGCGACTCTTGCTAAAGAACGCGTTATTATTAAAGTAGTGAATTCATCTTAAAATGCACCACTTTTCTTTTAGTTTTGTGGTTTTTTTTACTCACATTCTGCTTTTTTAAAAAACCTACTCATTTACAAGACCAACGAAATTCATTATTTATTCCTTCTTCTTCATACATGTTAAGTACAGCTATCCTTAGATATATAACAAAACAAATGAATACAGGAGAAATACAGCATTGAAAATGTCAAAGTGCGTAAATTTACGAACTTTGCTATTTTTAATGCCGTATTTCTGAATGCTGAATTTTATTGATCTTGTTTATGAGTAGGTTTTTCTAACAACAAATCAAAGGCCTGAAAGGCCTGAATTGAAGACAGGACTGAATATTAACAATTGGAATGAAAATTGTGGCGTTTTGAGAAGATCTCTTGAGTGGGAATCAAAAATTTGAAACAATCATTGATGGTTACATATGGAAACTGCACCTTCCTAACAAATGAATATGCTTTACTTTGAAGACTCATCACTTCCAGATAAACCTATCCCTCTAGCCAATTCAAGCTTTACAAGAGAGTAACTGCCTTCATAATCGCTATTCATCCCCAAGTGTAAGTTTTCAATATCCTAAAAAAATATTCATTTAACAAACAGAAATATGGTGGCAATTCCTGTATTCTAAAAACTCATATGAATTATTGCAACCCTGTTTTATAAAATTGTATAGATTATCCCCAGCAATCCAATATGATCCAAATCCGATTTTTTTCCAGTCAAACTTATTAAGTGGATGTGTAAAAATCTTAAATAAAATGTTAATCCACATGACACACATTGCTTACCCCTTGATGAAGAGCTGAACATTTCATTGCCATGGTGAATATTGCCCTGAATTGGAAATTTGTTCAAATTTCGTTTACATTTATTATCTGATCCAGGATTTGACTAATTATCTCCTCATGGAAGAAGCAATGAAAGTAATACCAATATTCTTATACTTTTACTAGTCAAAGTCAATACTAAGAAGAAGTATTTTCCTGTACAATAGCTGTAGCTTTTTTATGAATACCGTTTAAGTTTCCTCAAGGAGTGAAACATTCTATTTCTATTTTTCCATTGAGATATTTCGATCTCCATTTCAGGTTATTCTCCTTGCATATGGTCTTACTTAGTAGAAGACTATTTTTAATACAAAATAATATATAAACCTGTTAAGACAACCAACCTTTCAGGCCTTTTCCACGGGACTGCTTTTCTAGATCATGATTCGGATTGAACTATCCGGTGAACTATCAATTTTGACAAACTGCCAAAATGACAGATCGTTAAATGAAATCCCGAGCTACAGCAATTATCACCTTGAGTAGAATTCTTTCAAAGTCCACTCCAGAATGTTACAAAAAATCCATTCCAGTTTCCAAAACAGTTTCTGTTATTGTCAGAAAATTGTCGAAAACAAAAGCGGAAACTCAAAACCGGGATCGCGCATGCGTGGTACTACTGTATAGGCCATTCGGAACACCACTCGGCCAATCTAACGCATTCGTCACAACTCGGCCGATTCCGTAACCTACATTTATCTGAGACTTCGGAGATCGCCCGATGATTGCCGAATGAATATCACGATCACGATCTGTTGCCGTTTACGGATATGACCGAGTGATGTTCTAAATGCTGTACAATATGGATAGACAAAACAAGCCTAATGATAAAGTAATTTGATAAGCCATCGAAATTTCTCCGTAAATCCAAGTAAAAATTCAAACCTAGGAAATTCCAAGGGTTTACGAGTTTATTCAAATAGCCTTGTGCTATTTTAGTTTTTATCCATTTACACTACGACAGGCCCGGGAGACGGATAAATAAAGCAACCTTATGGACACACAGACACACAATTTTACGAGAAATAGGGAGTCTAAAATGGGGAACTGAAAATAGCTTGCCAATGCTATGTATAATCAAAGTGCTGTCAGCACTGTAAATCGTACATCATTGAGAGGCTGGGATAGTGCAATAGTTCGCCAATCAAAAGGGCTCAAATTTGGACAATAAAAGTTGGTAAAATCTTTAAATTTGTGAGTTTTTTGTCTTAATACTCCATCTTTTCGAGGACATCGCCAGCTCATCTAACCTCGTGGGTCCGATTTTGAAAGTTTGCTGATTCGATAGCCCTCTGCTAGTCTAAATTATTTCTTAGCAGATTTTTACGTGTTATAACGAGCACGCGCCAAGCTAAAAGCTTGTCTGTTAATATTATTCCTCTCTCTATAGAGTTTAAAAGCCTGTTTAGCAACAAACATTTTTCATTAAACTATTTACAATTTTGATTACCAACATGTTTGTATTTCAAGCATTTGGTTTTCCTTAAAACTGTAAATGCATTTTCCCTCAAGAAACACGTGAAATCGCCAACTATGCTATTTATATCTTTGGTTTCTGACCAATCGATTAAATCTAGCAGCACTCTATGATTATTCATGAGTTGTTCTAAAAATAGATCGCTCTTGCTGCTATATCAGTTTATCGTATGTTTTTGTCGGTTTATTTGTTGTTGAATAATTTTTCTTCATACTCAAATTTGAATTTAATGAAAATAGGATTGGAGCGTAATCAGAGTGCTCATTGAAATCAAATATTTCAAAATTACAAATTATTTCTATTTGTTAACACATTCGAAAAAAAAGTAAACTTCCCACGCTCCCTGTTTGAGTGCAGACGACTATTGACAAACAAGTTAATTGACACATTTCGAGCAGACGATGTCCATTTGCATCTACCACGTAGTCTGAATTTACGCGTGGGTTTTGACCGAGTGATAATCATAACAGAATTTGATTGGTTGTCAGCCCTACAAATGGTAAATGACCGTTCGAGAAAGTTCAGAGCAGTAATATTGTAAGTGCTACAAATTAATTATACAGTTAACCTATTGTACGTTTCAAGTCCTTTACTCAACCGAAAATCTTGTTATAAACACTGAAAATACTAACTGGTAATTACTAAAAGCGAAAATTACATCAAATTTTGTATTAGCCTCTTCTCTATTTGTCGAAAAGTAAATAAGGTATAAACAAAGTTTGTAGATTGTGACTGAAAAGGCCGTTTCTTCGGTGTTTGAAAACACATAATTTGGTTTGAACACACTGCTCAGAAGATAATGGTAAAAATGTAGTGGGTCAAACAGACTGGATTTCTGGAAAACGGTAGATATAAATCTACTGCTTCGCAGTACGATTTAAAAACAGTTGTAGGATGCAATTGAAAATTTGGAGCAAATGCAAAAGATTGCAGCCGAAAACGCCCTAAAACAGCACCATTTACGAAAGTAAAACACGTTTCTGCAGGCAACTTCTGCATAGATCACGTGTTCATTCCCCTGAGGTCCCGGCCAGAATTTAGGTCAGCACCAAAATTTTACGGTATATTGCTACACTATTGATTATTTTTGCCGCGTTTATTTTTATGAATGGGTCTACTTTTTTGAGCGTAATGACACATGTAGGTTTGTTATAGGAATCCGATGGCGACGATCCCTATATTGAAAGACAGGTAAACCTGTCTTCAATAAAAATGAGTGATAAACCCACAAAAGTGACATGAAAGTAGTGCACTTCAAGATAAAATCACTACTTAAATAATAAGGCGGTAAAGCTATTCACATATTGTATCTTGTATCTTGATCATTATAAGTTCTTGTTTAAGTCGATTCTTCGTAAACCAGTCCCATTGACCATTTTCCCTTTTTGTTTCACATTTATTATATTTCAGGATGTTCTTGCGATAGCAACTGTATGGAGACGAATAACTGTTGTTTTGACCAGAACCAAATTAACCAACCGAAAAGGGACTGCTTATTCCCGATAACTGACATACCAGATGACCGTTATTTATATAATTTACATAAATACCGATTTATTGTTGAAGAGCCATATGGTGGATGTAAATCCATTTCAAGTGACCCACAACAACGAAATGCAACATGTAGTGAAGAGGAAAAGGCTGCGCCTTGGGGTAATTTTTTTCCTGTATACTCAAAGAAGTTTAACGCCAATTTCAAAAATGCACCATGTGCTTTATGCCATGGAGCAGACGATATTGAAGAATGGAATACTTCTTTTGTGTTCTACGGTCGACAGTTGGATTTCATACGATCTGTTACACTATTTAACGAAAAAAGACTTTTGTGGAAAAGTTACCTTTTATTCGAGCCTCCGAACAACGAGGGGAAAAATATTGGACACAATTGCTATGATGTGATCAGAACGTGTCCGGTACAAACGATGAGAATATTTTATATTCCAACAAGCGTTCAAATTTCAAGAGAAGAAATGATAGACGCTTGTGAGAATGGTCCAAGTGCGCTGTATATCAGAAGAGCTAATCTGGCATACAAGAATGTGTTCTGTGCAATCTGTGAATCGTCTGAGGTAGAGATTGACGATTCAATTAAATGTCGTTTTAACTTTGAGGGCCAAAAGTCTCCAGATTCACCATTTCTTTCCTTGCTAGACGCAAACTATATAACTCCGGCAAAGCGATATGGTATAAAAGCCCGACAAGAGGAAACTCCTAGTACTTGCTACAAATCAAAGCACAAAATGGTATGTTTGTTATATGATTTAGTACTTCTATATTATTTTTTTACCGATGAGTACCACGATTTTGTACCAAATACCACGGCGGTACATGAACCAAGATTTAGCGTCAATTTGAAACTGCAAATGATTGGATTATCAGATATCTCAAAATTCATATCGAATAAAAATTAGACTACCTAGGCAATTCTGTACGACATATGAAAGACTCATTGCAAAAAGCATACTGTGTTTCTCATATACAGTGTTTTGCATTATGTCTCATATGATAGCTTTAAAGCTGCTCTTTCACAGTTTTTCATACAAAAAAATACAAAACATGTTCTTAGATTTGAAAATGTGTGTATTTTAAAACGATTCATAATGGTCCATAGGCACTGGAACTAAAACCAACATATTTCATTTATTCTTTAACTTAATTCATCGAAGCGGCAAGATAAGTAAAGAATCCAGTCTATAAATTTCCAGTCTATAAATTCTAAATTCGTTCTTTTCCGTGAATAATCTTTCATTTTTGCTTGCAGTGATATGAAGTCTCAAGCTGTCGCATACTTTGACCTTTGTCTTTGATTGAATAAGACAAACATGTGGAATTCCCATGCGCAAATAGTTTGCTCGAGATATAATAATCTTTTTAAAAGGCGTTAGGAGTTGCTTTATTTTTTAGATTGATTTTCTCTAAATTCAAGAACATCAGTCTTTCTTTCCATGCATTACCAGATTGAATCTTATCATTTCAAAGCTTCAACATGATGAGGTCGTTACTTTCAATTAATTCTACGAAAATTTTCAAAAAGCACATTTTCCCGATCTGTGAAAGAGCAGCTTTAAGTTGTCACAGAAAAGTCTAAACGTATAAGGAAACCGTACGTTTACATGGATCATTTATTCATGGTGTTATGTAGTAATGTGGCTTTTAATTTTGTTTCAGAATGAATCTGCGTGTCACAGCCCTCATTGTCCACTACTACAAACTCGGCTTCGATCTACAGAATGTGGCTATGTTACACATCAGGCACAAGTAGATTGTTTAACGCTATGTTTAAACCTTACAATGGATGGAACCTTTATAGCAGAAACTAACCAGCTTTTGAATTTAACTGGACCACAGATAGTCGCAATATTTGAGGAGTTTTCACCGTGGTCAAATGTCTGGCATCTCGATTTTCTCGGACATCTGGCTGACAACAATAAAACGGAATTCGCTATCTGCCTGATGTTGAATTCGAAACACGCCAATATACAGGTGTTGGTCAAATTTGTAACCGCACGGTTGTCTAAGAGATGGAATGTTCGTGTCAATAACAAGATACATATGTCATTCAATCAAGAAATCCTAAAGCATGGTAACATTGTCTTCACGCTTACGTCAATCTACGGAACGCCTCAATGGTCTCAGTATAAGGCAGAATCCACGAAGAATTTGGTTCATCCGTCATGGAAAGTGTTACATTTTACCCAGAGACAGTCGCGATTCTGTCTGCCTTTCAATGAAATGTTTATGTGTGAGCAAATAGAGCTACAGCCCGACGAGTTCCAGCTTGGGAAAAGATATGGCGTCCTCTATTTGACTGATGAAAAGAGAATTCTATACCCTAATGAGTTTAGCGTTCTTAATTTCAATGACGACTTTAAGCGTGTTCGCGTTTGTATCAAAGACTCAGGCTATGTAAATGCCATTCATACAAATAGTGCTGCCACAAGAAAGGCGATACATGTACCTACAGCAATATTTCTCTCACTACGCTCAATCTTTTAGAAGAAATATGAGCCTGTACGGTTTTCTAGCGATATTCATATTGAATGTATTTGTTGATATTATCAGTGAATTTAGAGCCTTTTTGAATGGTTGGATTGAGTGTTTAGAATGAATAAATGGATCGCTGAGCGAATGAGTTTGAATGGTTCTGATCAAATTGAACTATTTCGAGATATTTCAAATTTCATCCTCAGAATTTTTTTTAGAAATCTTAATATAAAACTGTTAAAGAAAATGTAATTGCAATTGTTTGTATCTTATACAACCTGAAAATTCACATTAATAGATGAATCTGTGTGTTTTTCCCCCTATACGCTGTTTTCTTCGCTATATGTTTTTAATAAGATCAAGGATCTCAATTCCAAAGGACCAAACTAAAATTCTAGCTTTGACATTGAGATCGTTTTCTTTTCCCTCAAAACAACCGTTCTCCTTTAGTTTCTCCCAAAGCGGAAAGTCTCGACGCACACAAACATAATCGTCTTTACTCAGTTTCAAGACAGGACATAAATCATTTGCACCATCGCCGATGTATATAATCTTCTCATAGCTGACTCTACCACTGTTCTTTTTCAAATGATCCTCTAGAATATGACCTTTGCATAAGTTCTCAGGACTCAAATCGCACCAATCTTGGTTATGATAGTACTCTATTTGTAGGCAACCCTTATCGTCAAATTTTGCTGGGTTTGTATAAACATTACTCACAATATGGTCTAGCTGAGCATGTTCGAGGCTGAATTCAATAAACCTCGAATTTGAATCGGAGATAATAATTACATCATAATTTTCTTTATTGAGATATTTTATCAAATCTATCATTCCTTTTGTAAGCGGCAAACCTTCGATATTTTCCTTAATATCATTCTTTGTCACTCCGTTTTGAAATAAATGTTTGAATATTTCGCCCATGTAACGAGCCCAACATTTATCAGTGTATAAATCTTTAAGATCCTGCGGTACGCCACCAGTGGGACACAATGTCATTATGTGAATATCGCTATCTCCGTCCAATATCGTGTGATCAAAATCAAACGCCACCAAAACTTTAGTCTTGGTACTCTCATATTGCTCCATCTGAATGATAGAATAAAATAATCAGGGGAATTAAGACTTCAGTTAATAACACTGTGATATTAATCAGATGAATTAAGTTTTAAGAGATATATAGGATCTGTGATGAGAGTTTGTTTCAGACAAGCTGTTCTTAACCTTGTCTAAAATGGAAATGTTATAAAGCGAGTCTCGGCGAGCTTTATAACTTTTCTATTTTAGACGAGCTTAAGATCCCCTTGTCTCAAACAAAATCGAGAAGCAAATCACTTTTTCTGACCACTTTTCTCCCATAAAAAACAATTTTGTACGTTTAAACCAATTTTTGGAACAGAAAAAACGCGGTAACGAGCGTCGTGATGTCGTCATTTTGAATGCGATCTCACGCATGCGTAAGACAAGGATATCTCTAATGACACACCGTTAAAGAAGACAATGGTAGCTTTCTTAGGAAATACGATCTCGTTGATTCCTTTGAAAAAATGCCGTTACTATTCAACACATGCAATTGGACATTAGCAAATGCATGCGCTGATCCTGGCAATGCGAAATAATAGACAGAGTTGATTGGTCTCTCCGAGAGTCAAGGAAATATAGGGTCATCTATCCAAGCACCAAGCAATATATGACTAAACTAGCAGAACTAGAAGCATTCGGGCGCCTGAGAATCGCTCTAAGGCTTGATTTCAGCATTTGTGACAAGACGGTAGATGTTCAATTTCTTTGCTAATGAAAATGATTTTAATCCCAATTCTTGAATCCATCTTCCCGAGGTCATACACCTGCAAACCGTAGGGTCAGCGTATATATCTATTGTAATTACTTTTGAATACAATAATTTTGCAACGACCTATCTATTCTGGAAATGCATCGGTACAGCATTAATATATAAATCCGGGCACACCCAGTGCAAAATATTGCTAATCAAACCCCTTATTAATGAACAAAAAATTACACCTTCGGCCGACTTTTCACGATTTTTTACCTAAGCGACTCTACTAATAGTTCATCAAATATCCTTCCTTTGATACTACCGAAACACTTTGCCCCTTGTTTAATTTATTAAAGGCAGGTTAAATTATTGATAATTTCGCCCCATTGGACGAAATTATCGATTATGTTTTACCTTCCTTGAAAATCGCTCAAAACTCACTCATTGCATTCATTCAACTGAATTCCAAAATAAATTCCAAAATCATTAAACTCTTCAATTTCACGATGTTATTAATAGTACGTTGTTGATATCACAGAAAAAGCTGCACATTCCTCCACATGCCTATGAAGACTCACCTGTAAGCCGGAAAACCCAAGAGATCAGGCCCGAGATTATAAAACTTTGCCCATGCTCAACTGAGAATTTTTCTCAAATTTCAAAAAGAGATTACAGTTTTAAATGTGTTGTTTTGAAATGATAAAATTATTGACATAAAAGGTAATATCAAAAAGATGTTATAAATAACAACTTATTACAGTTAGTTATATCGTGAAATTGACATTCATCTTAACCAAAACCATTCTAAATCACTGACTCAACGCTCCATTCATTCATTCCAAATACTCACTCAAGCCATTAAAGAACATTCCAAAATCAAAATCCAACAACATCCAAAATAAATATAGATAGGAAAAAAACGCAATTTCACTATCATAATTGAAAGAATAAGTGTCTGGTGGGTTCTTGGAGAAATAAAAAGCTAATTTTAGAACTTTAATGCTTATTATAAGGGGATTAATAAATATCGCTTTTTTATTCACCCTGAACAAAATTGGCGATGTGGATTTATCTCCCCTTAATTTTAACTCAAAACTCACTATTCTCACTCTGACATTCCATTTCATTCAAATATTTTTCAAAAATTACCCCCCCCCCCTATCAATTGCATGATGTTGTTTTATTCAAAATTATCTTTTATGTTCATACAATTATTTGAATTCTAAATTTGAGAAAATTCTCATTTGAGCATGAAAAAAGTTGTATAAACTCGGACAAAGATTTTTTTCTATACTTACCACTATCCACGATGGACCTAGCTACAGAATCATGAAACAACTCCATTCACAAGGCCATGTCTTCTATTGTGTGAAAGGTATACAACAACAAAATGCAAATGATAATTATTCATTTGCTTAATTACAGATTTTCAAGATACCATTCTATTGCGTTTGTCACCTGGCGCTGATGTTTGATTCGCCACTATTCCACTTAGAATACAGTTGGTATTATCCATAATTAATGCCCTGGCAGGGCGGAGCCTAAGTAACGGGTCGCTGCACTTAAGGTTAAGGGAAATCAGCTTTTATCTTAAATAACCTTCTTCCAAAGAGAGTCGACATAAATAATTCGAGACCCTAAATCGTGGATTGGTAACCAAATCCTCGTAACTTCAGCTTAATCAAGCTGAAGTTACGAGTCATTGGTAACCAAACGATGGAATTTGTTCACTCTCTCAAAGCACGTGAATCCTGTAGGTTTTAGAATACAGTTATTTGCACGCGTTAACGATGATTACCGACTACAATTTGAAAGAACCCAAATATTTGAAAAGTAAACTCGCCAAATCACGTCACAGTTCATTAATTACGCAGAATAACATATTGAAAATGACATTCATCTCAATCATAGCACTCTAAATCGCTCACTCAGCACTCCATTCATTCATTCCTAACACTAACTCAATCCATTTAAAATCGCTCCCAAATTACCAAAAAAGATAAGATCAACAACTACACTCAATTAAATAAAGCTCGAAAAAGATCGCGATTTCACTAGTTGAAATTGTAAGCGCCTGGTAGGTTCTTGAAGAGAGAGGAAGCTTTTTCATATATAACTTCTTTGCATATTTTATAAAAAAAAGGGGGCGAGGGGGGGGGGGTTAATAGATATTGCAAATTTTATTCATCCTGAATATTGAATTACCTTCCTTTAGTTTCAATCAAAATCCACTCGTCTCAATTATTCAATTTCTTTCCAAAATCAGAAACCTTGTCAATTTCATATAAACTGTAGAAATCCTTTTTATTGCCGTTGTCACTGCTACTGATGTTAAATTCGTCACTGTATTACTTAGGGTTCATTAACAACATCGTAAAATTGATTTTGGAATGATTTAGGAAGGAAATTGAATGAGTGTGTGGAGCGAGTTTTGAGTGAATTTAATTGGCGATAATCCAATATCGCAAATTTTGTTCAGGATGAACAAAATTAGCGATATTAATTACCTCCCTTTAAAAAAGATTGCATATATGTTCTATAAATAGCATCCTATTTCTTCAAGATCTAATCAGTCGCTTACAATTTCAATTAATTAAGTGAAATTCCGATTATTTTTTCCAACTTTTTTATTTTAAACGAAGTTGTTGTTAAATGCTTTTCAGTGAGTCGGAAGCGCTTTTGAATGGTTTGAGTGAGTGTTTGGAATGAATAAATGGAGCGCTGAGTGATCAATTTAGAACGGTTTTGATTGAAATGATTGTCAATTTCACGATGTACTGTTGCACTTCAAGCTTGCAAAAATCGAATGAAAACCCACGGCAAGTAGATGACCCCCGACCACATTTACCCCGGGGCGCTAGATAGCCTTTTCGTGATGGTTTAAAATTTCGCAATAAACAAGAGATTTCTTGAAATGTTGCTAAAAGGAAAGCAGTTTATTCATTAGATGATTATATACCTGTAAATTGCGCAATTGTCACAATAAAAACATTCTAGGTTCGGTAAGCAATATACAAATGTATGAGTTTTCATGTCAAAAGAGACTTTAGAAGCGGGTGGCCTTGAACTTGATTTGAGCTGATTTTTATTGACGATATCTATCATCAATCAAGGCTAGGGCATATCATCTTAAACTAGTGTTATCTCAACTGTACCGTCAAACATGTCTTAAGCAAGCACCCAAGAGACATTAAAAACGTTTGCTTAATAAAGGTGTTTGCTTAAAACAGGATAATTCCAGTGCATATTGTTCATTTGGGAACCCCGTGGCCGCTTGTTTTAGACAGATTGCCTGCTGAAGTTTAATATATTCTCTCCCTTCTTGGGAGCATAATATATTAATGATAATGTTTTCATATCTTACCAAGTAGAACTAAAGGGGATTTGTTTCATATTAGTAAGACACCTTAATTCAACGCATAATGATATTGAATCATAATATATGAAAACATTATTATTATTACTATCATTATTTCCTTTATGTCTGACTGTCCGTCCTTCCGTCCGTGCATTCTTTTGACATTGTTAATGCACTTTCGACATTCTAGTACCACAACGGTTATCCACATCGTGAAATTAACACTCATGTCGATCAAAACCATTCAAAACCACTCGCCAAGCGCTCCAATCATTCGTATCAAACAAACACTTCAATCTCTCCAAAACACTCCAAAACTGTTCATTTTCATTCAAAATCATTCCAAAATCATTCAACTTGTGAATTAAACGATGTTACTAAACGTACAACGATGATATACTAGATGTCTGTTATTATTACACACTGTCAACTTGTAAAAAATACTTTTAAAAAGCCGATGATTTATCACATATCTTTATACAGGCTTTCATATGTTGGTAGATCCTCAGTCTGTTTTTGTGACATCCATCCATAATACGTATAGGAAGGAGCGAACGTTGAACCTCCTTGGTCTGTATTGTCCGCTCCGCCTTCTTCAGCAGGAATTTCACGGGCACCAAATACACTTTCGCGATAAGTGGGAGGAGCTGAAAATATAATTCGCGGAGTTAGCTCAAAACCATTGAAAGTGCCTATGTATTCATAGGCACTTACAATGGTTTTGGGCTAAATCTTCGAATTTCTTTACTTTTCACAGATGGATGATCAAGTTTTATCGTTAGATAATCAATTTCTTATCTCAACCCAAATTTCAGAGTGAATAAAAGATGAAATTATATTTTATCTAGCTATTGGGCGACATGTAAGAGGGGGGCATTTATTTGATGACACCATTACGTCGGAATGACGTCATCATGTTGTCATGCGAGAAGACTCGCTTTATGACACTTCATCGAAAAATATTTTAACTGAACAATAAATGGCTTTAAAATATCATTTTCGTTGTTCAGTCCATGAAAAATACATGTAATTGATCTTACACTAAACAATTTATCAACCTGTCTCATACATCATCTTGACACCATCCTGATTTAAAATCATGAATACATCAAGAGCTCTATTGTAATAGGGGATATAGTCTAAATACTGGTGTCAAAATATAAAAGGCAGCAAATGCTAAGCGCTACAGTCGCCATTTTATGACTGAGAAGTGGTTTGCCCTAGTGTCAATACAGAGAGTGACATGTACACTATTGATACAGCAAATAGCATAAAGTCATCCGGAATAACGCGTTCAAAGTTCAATTCAAAGTCGAGCCTGTGCGTGACATTTCCAACAATTTGAAATGTTCGAGAGGTGTAATCACTTAGATGCGTATACAGTCACAAGCTCTAAATATAAAGTCATCTGATGATCTTCAGGTACTTTGAGACCATTTCTATCTACTAAGGGCAGAGTGAAGACTCTGGTCAGACTGTGCAGATGCACAGGCTGGTCAGAGTCTTTGCTTTCACATACTTGAAATTGTTGAAAATCTCACGCACAGGCTCAAATTATTTAAATAAAAGTTAAGTCTATCAAGATTAGTGCTCTTTGATTATCCGAAAAATTGATTTTACTCATTAGTGCCAACGATTTGTAATGTGCTTATGGACAAATCATTACGGCTTTGCTTCGTGATATAGTGAATAAATAAAATATAAAGAAACATTTCCTTAACTTCACGGAGGTATGAAACTAAAAACCTACTATCACACAGGCATGAATACGCTGCGCGTGTTCAAACAGTTTGATCGCGTGTTTTGTTTCATACCCATATCCATATAACCTCTTCAAATCTCAAATGTTTTTAAAAACAAAAACTGCCTCTTATCGTTCAAAACGCTCCATCGACATTCAGAACGATCCGGAATCGCTCAAATGTCTCAACAATCCAATCAAGTCGTTCGAATCATTTTACTGGTAAAATATAAAAGATCGAAATAATTCGAACGAAAATTGTTATTTCTCACTGTATTTCTAAATTACTTTTATTTTTAATCTTTATTGCACGTCACAACAAGAGTGCCATCTGGAGTCACACTAAACGCCGCTACAAGAAGCTATTCAACGAATGTCCGTTTTTTCAGTAACACAGCAAAGTATAATTCGGAACACCAATCGGCCAAGCTCATGATCAACCTCGGATGTACATAGACGGACTATTTTCAAAAATTACGGGAAAACCATGGAAAAACTCGATGATGTCAATTAAAATGGCATAAGCTCTCAAAACTAGGAATTTAAACATTCGACGTCGCCAACACTACTCGTTTAAGTCACTGACGCGAATCTATCGTACCATTATATAAATAGATCCTTAGATTCTTAAATAACGGCTGAAATAATCATAATTTTTGAAAATGATTTGTCATTCTCAAAAATTAAGAATTTTCAGCCATTATTTACAGAAAGAGATATAAATCTACAATGCTATTTTTTCTTACACTGCCTAACAAAATGCACGATTTTGTTACATACCCATCCGCCTTACATACATCCGAGGTATGATGTAGTTTACGGAAATGGCCGAGTGATGTTCCAAATGAGCAAAGTATCTCAAAATTGCGCTATGCGCATGGTCACATGATGAAGAATATTCTATGAAGCTCGTATGCAAAATTCATCTTTAATTAAAGGAGTTGTGTTACTAAGAAATTAACGTAAGGACAGACAGACGTACGGATAGACGGAGGAGACCATACAAATATAAGTTAACAACATTGTGTAATTGACAAGGTGAATGATTATGGAGCGATTTAGGAATGAAACTGAATGAATGTGTGGAGCGGCTTTTGAGTGAGTCTAATGGGAGGTAATCCAGTATTGCAAATTTTGTTCAAGATGGACAAAATTAGCAATATTGATTACCTCCTTTTAATAAAATATGCATACAAGCCCCTATAGATAGCTCCCTGCCTCTTCAAGAACCTATCAGACGCTTACAATTTCAATTGAATAAGTGAAATCTTGATTTTTTCCAAGCTTTAATTTATTTTGAACGAAGTTGTTGTTATATGTTTTTCAGTGAGTTTGGAGCGTTTTTGAATGGTTTGAGTGAGTGTCTGGAATGAATGAATGGAGCGCTTAGTGGGCGATTTAGAATGGTTTTGATTGAGTTAAATTTTAATTTCACGATGTAATTAATTGGTACACCACTCCTAGAGGCGAATAAAAAGTTTACTCACGTAAGTCAGGTAACACTGGACCGGCTACGTGACGAGGTTGATCGAGTATTGTGTTAGTAGTAACGTTTTGACGTCGCACGTTTTCTACGTCACTACGTAACGGAACCGTGCCAATTGTGATGTCAGTATCGAGTTCTATAACCATAATTTTTAACGTCGTTTCTACTGTGAACTGTAACAAAATTAAAGAAACTGCTTATGGCCTATTTAATTTGAATTTCTGTTCATTAAAACAGTTTTCGTTCAGATTGAACATTTGCACAGACTGATCAGAATATTATTTTCACCTTAAATAGATAAAAGGTACGTTTTTTTCAAATGAATAGATGTAGATAATATAACCGCCTATTTCAGTAGAATATAATTAATGTATGAGCTATTGAATATTGAAGTTCGGACACCGATTACGTCATTAACTGTCAGTGGGTTAAGCTTGAGGCCTGGTTTTTCACTTGTATTGAATTGAGACAATATCAAGGGGTTCGCACCCAGGCACATCTAAGCATATCTGAAGGTTTACCCAAAGTTTTTTAGAGGGCGTTACCTTAGGATAGCCAAGATAAACCTTTTATCATTCAACAAAGCATGTATTGATCTGATATCACCTGCACCTGATAATATAAAGTGATATCATGCAGTCCATTTTTAGAAATAATTTGCACACACTTCACCTGAATTCCATTGATCTTTAATGGTTTATTATAATAAAGCACAAAAAATTTTGGTATGAAAATAGAATAACATGTTAGTGTCTTAAAATATCAATGTTAGTAGGTAACAGCCTATCTTCAGGTAGTGGAATGTGCTATATATTCTATGTAAACGGTCATTTTGAGTCGGAGGAGTAAATTTTTGATACCTGTTTTGATTTATTTTTAGTAACAGCCTATCTTCAGGTAGTGGAATGTGTTAAATATTCTATATAAACGGTCATTTTGAGCCGGAGGAGTAAATTTTTGATATCTGTTTTGATCTATTTTTAGCGATGAGTATTGAGTAACTTATCAGGGTATGACGTCATACAGCAGACGATTTTTACGCGATATACTAGACCCATGTGAGGTAGAAGTTGGAGACTAGGAAAGGATGATGTGTACAGGTGTGAGAAATACCGGGAATCCATTGAAAGGGGCTCCTGGCGCCGCGATAAAACTGAACAATTGTTGAACGCGGCGTAAACCCCCGGTTCAATTCAATTATTTAAGTCATGTGTAGAAATTTTGTTTAGGCTTACAGTAGTCGTACATTTATCTAATCATGGGTGAAATGGGTAGAGAAAAGGGGACTAGTCAATCAAGGATAAAAGTACCCCAAATTTATAGAATGATCCAAACTTTGTTTAATTAATCAGACGGTAGTTTTTTTCGATACATGTATATATAAATCATGGATGTGCGCGCCATTGGAAGTTTGATCTGTTAAACAGGTAAAAATATATATCGCAAAACTTCGTAACTACAGTCCTGGTTGGTAGAGTCACATGTGTTAAATCGATCCGTTCCTTAGTACTTAGTATCGTTTTGATATGAGGTCGGATGACAGATTAGCTCTTTAAACGGTTCACATCTGTGTAAGGGGATGCCGCCGTTTCAAATCATGGACGATTTATCGCATATTTATTGCATCAGAAAAGCTGGTATCCCACTACGAATTTGATAAAAATAACAGGTGGAAAAACCCTTTGTTGTTCAATTTAAGAAATTCCCTTTTGTATGTGGTTGCTAACCAGTCGACATAATTGAAGAAAATTATGAGCCAGTTTTGATTGAGATAACTCATTTAAATATTTGATTAATAAAATAGGTAAGGAATGTACCATTGAAAACGTCGTTACTACAAATCTACTTTACATTTGTAAATATTGGTCCTTTCTTCTTTGGTACGTGCGGACTGGAGGAACGCGACAAAATTGGATTCATATTCGGAACTAACTGAGTTAAAAGGGCTCAAAAGAGAATCACAACATTTTTTGCAGACTATACAACTAAAGACTGATCCCAATATAGGACACTATCTTAAAGTGTGTATAGGCAAGAAAACGATCCGGAGAAAATTTTCTCGGCTCTCTCTCTCTCTCTCTCTCTCTCTCTCTCTCTCTCTCTCTCTCTCTCTCTCTCTCATTGTTCTTTCTCGTTGTTCTTTCTCATTGTTATTTCTCTCTGGCATTTATCTCTGGAATTGACTTTGATAATAGAAAAACAAAAGTAATGTTTTTTTTGTAATATTTATTCCCGATACTTGAAACATAATATGTACAAATTAATACAAAGTAGAACAATTAATATCCATATGGATATGAAACATAATCATTTCTGATAACACGTTTGTCAAATACAAGCCTATAATCCTTGCGTTCTGTCGTAGTCATTAACTTAACACCGTCCCTATCTCTCATAATTTTATGGGGATTCAGAACTGACACTGAATCATCATTATGACAATTCTTTACAAAATGTTTAAGAACATCAAAATTTACATTCAAAAGGTTTCGGTAATTGAGAGTAATCCCTCTTACTTTACAAAACGTTTTATTTCCGTCTTTATCTGAATGAAACAACTCGTATCCATAATTCTTCGGTCCTCCTGTTGCAAAGGTCTTAATACTATTATTTTGTGGAATTTCGTCTGTAAGGTCACCAAGAAAGTCCCCTAATTGTGGTTTTGGGTCACCTTGCTTCGTCGAAAATATCACAGAGTCGGTATCGGCATACAATGCTCTTGGCCCTAATTCTTCTAAATAAGAATATAGTTTCAGACGAGCTTGTGCCGTGGTATAAGCCGCAATGACAACATTTGTCTTAATATTACTTTCAACAAATTCCTCTTTATATTTCCATCTCATTTCTACTGCCTCATCCGAAATGAAATTTACTGCAGTCACGTCTTCTTGGTCGGAGGTCAGTTTGCTAAAAAACTGGACAGGATCAGATACGATCTCAACCTGCTGCATATTTGATCTTTGACCAAATTTACCCCAGAATGAATTTAACATTAGCTTAGCCAGGGCGCGCAATCCAGGATTTTTTTTGATTTTGTGGTATTCGAGTAGAATACCTTCCTTCTGGGAATAAAGTTCGATATATTTGTGTTTGTCTTCGTCTGTCTTACACCAGTCAGGCCATCCACTAGCTTCTTGCTTTATTTTTAGAAACGTATTAACATAACCTGTAAACAATCCCCCAGTCATTGTTTCGGGATCATATATGGAAATCTCCTTAAAATGCCATATTTCATAAATTTCTAGAACTTTGTACCCCTTTTCAATGGCTTTTTTAACTTCGTCCGTTACCCAAGTACCAACAAAAGACCTTTCTTCATCGGTATGAGTACAGAGCGTCTGTTGCTGTGTTTCTGAACACAATTTACACAAAGAAAATAACAATTTTCCGTTCAATTTGCTAGGCAAAACGGGGTGGAATAACATTTTCGGGGGTAACACTTTACGAGTCCTTCATACTTGCTTAGATCTTCGAAATTTTCAGTTATGATTTCGGGGTGCCCTAGTGGTATTTTACCAGTCTTATTGACCCAGGGATATAGCGAAGTCACGTCATAGTAATTGATGTCTTCGTTATTAGATGCTTCCTTGTACAAGGTAAAAGCTTCAGTGCGACCACCGTAAAATGCGTCGCGTGGTTCAAGAGGTGAAATTATGTTTAACTGATCTATGAAAACTCTCATATCAAGGTTTTCTTGATATTCTTTGTCAAAATCCGATTCCCAAATAGATTTATAAATATAGCCCTGATTTTCTAAATACTTTTTCTTTTCCATTGTTGCTTCATACAGGTCTCCCATAGTCTTACGGTTCACTGGATTAACTGTAAATTTAGAGTACTTATTCGGGTTCCCATGCCAAAAGTCGCCGTGAAATTCAAGAACTACCTTTTCGCCATCTTTTGTCTCGTAATACCCATCACAACGATACGAACCTATAACTTTTTCTGTTCCGTTCCTAGCATGCGAGATTTTATGTCCCTGAGTATGGGATATATATTTGATCCATTGTAAGGCTTTAATAGACTGAGTCTGTTGAGGATTGTAACCGTGATGAGGAATTAAAGCAATTGTATTTTGTTCAAGAAAATTTGACCTAAACACCAAATTACACGCAGACGCAATAGTAATACATTGTTCATACGGATCAATACCTGTTATCTCGAGGAAGTTTTCTCTAAATTTAAGAGAACACCGTCTCAAAATATCGACGTCCGACTGACAGTAGGCCAGTAATTCTTTTTGGAAGTCGAATCTGTCATGTCTATGGTCATTGTACCAAATCAGAAAGGTATCTCGATCTTTGGGTTTCATTGCGTCAGGATTATAATAAGGTAATTCTGGAAGACGGTCCAGAACTACGTCTTGGTTTTCTTTTCTATTGAAAAGATGGGGGAAATAACCTTTTTTAAGTTCTTCAAACCCGAACATATCGGGTAATTTTGAGAGGGCCATTGGCAAGAAGTTTATTGAGTCAATCATCTTGATTTTACAATTATCGACGGTCAAACTCATTATCTTAGCTCCGTTAGGGACAACTGTAGGTACAATAGCATTTTTGTACAAATATTGCAAAATAGGATAAGAGTCATATCCCTGGAAGTTGTGACATAAGACAGTGCTATCATAATTTTCCTCAGAAAACAACCATAAGCAAAACTTATCGAGTGTACTATCTCCATGAAAAACATGTTCTCTCTGCCCGCATTGTTCACATTCACCCGTATCTTCCATGCATAAAGTACATACTTTTTGAGCAACGCAGAGATTTGGTTTATGTTCATACGAACCACAACTCGATTTTAAACAGTTCTGACATTTCCCATAAATATCGGGCTTAAAGCCTTGTTCACAAGCTATCAAGTCATCTTGAGTACACTCAAAATCAAAAAATATGAATGTCTTCGGATTTTCTTCCTCGGCTATAAGCTCTTCTTCTATAGAAATGTTTGGCTGACTTGATTCCTCAGGTTGCATGTAACATTGATGTCCGTCAGGGTAGAATGCATTGCAGGTCTTACAATATACGCGACCACATATATGATTTTGGTCGAGTTTAGTATTTACAGTTTTACCACAATCTTTACAACGGTAGATAGACTTACAGATAGAATTTCCATTTTTCGTTGTCCTTTCATGTAATTCAAAGCATTCACGACCTTTGAAAAAACGATGGCACGCATTACATTGTATCCAGTCTTCATCACTTTCTTTGTGAACGTTTCGACAAGCATGACATACATTGCTACATTTATGATTTTCTAAATGATCGTATCCCTTCTTGCAGTCTGTACAATAATAATTTCTGGATAGAAAAGCTGGCATACTAGTAATTATATCATAATGGTCATTGTGGTAGTACAAGTATATTTTTTTCACTTTTTCAGGTCCAGCATAAATAATGGCATTGAAATGTTCCCTGGATACTATATTTATTTGAAAGTTTTGAAGAACTTCTTGAAATTTCATGACTTCTTTAATACCACATTTTCCAAATGGAACACCTGCCTCATTGTGTAGTTTCGTTGCTAAACTACACTGTGGTTCATAGCCTTTTCGAATACTCTCCCACTTATCATGTTTATCCAATCTGGCTATGGCGGTAACTATGGCACGGGCGCAACAGAGATTATCATCATTTTGAATACGGAGGATACACTTTTTGCTGGCTATAAACTTATCAATATTCACGAATTTACACCGTTTTACAACTCCTCCACTTGGCATGTCCACTAGTGTAACGTCAATCATGAGACCCGAGTCAATAACAAAGTCTTCATTCGATTGAAGAACCCGCTCTATTTCCGCCATGAATCTGTCGGCTGAAAGTTCAGGAATAGGTAAAAATGGAATGACAATGGGATAGTCCAGGGAAGGACTCTGAACCGTGAGCCTCACCAAATCTTCGGTTTTAGATCCTCGTGTAAGATCATCAAATATGGTTTGAAACAGTCTTTTCAGGGTTAAAAGTATATCTTCTGTAACCTCGATATCATGGAAGGTTACTTTGTAGCTTGAAGCAGTTGTTTTGAACTTCTGTATCTTCTGCTCCTTAATTTTTGTGAGTGTATAAAATCGACGTGGATCGTCACTTTTTTTCAATCGTTTGGCAGGTCCGCCCTCTTGATGATCACTTGAAGGTCGTTTTTTTCCTCCTCCAAGTTGATGCTTGTCTTTAAGGTGTCGATGAAGATTATCGGGACGACTAAAACATTTTCCACACTCTTCGCAATGTATTGATCTAGAGGCTTGGTGTCTTTCCAAATGACGATCCAAATTGTCTTTTCTCGTAAAAGACTTACCACACAGCTCACATTCAAACTTTGGCCAGTGATTTTCTGTTCTTCTGTGTTGGAGTAACTGGCTCAATTTAGGAAAGCAATACCCACACTCCTCGCAGACGTTAGCCATATTCTGCAAATAAATATAACACTTTTAAGCTGGTAAAATACCTTTATATATTTCAAATTACGTGTTTATAGAAATGATAAAAATCTGAAATAAAAAAAAAAGCCAGGCGAGACAGCAAAACTTCTTTAAAACAAGACTGTTTATACTATCAACAGGCGAGACAATACATACAGCCAGGCGAGACAACAACTTGTATAAAAAAGCTACTTACTGTTTTATTTCAGTGTTTTTTTTTAGATGATACTCTAACTACTCGCTACTTGTTATAATTCTTTTAACAATAGTCAATACTCGTTAAGATCTAGCATAGAAATGAAATATAGTTACGAAAATTCATATATATAGAAAGAATTTCTCGCGCATGCGCAATATGTTTTGAGATTAGTAATAATATTTTTATCAAGGCGAGATTACATGATCACCAGGCGAGACAGCATTTAAGATTTTCGAGGTACATAGTTGCAATCATCTGTTGAGTTTACAACAGTACACCTTAAATTTTTCCAAATGCGTTATTATGACATTTTTATTGCTGTCAATGCGAGACTGCACAAAGGCCAACTAAGACGAAATTAAAGAGTGACCATCACTTAAGGGTTTTCGAACTAGATAAGTTTCTCATGACCTCTCTTTCCTGATTTACATGTATAGGAAAAAAGCATTTTAAGGGGATGGCTATTCATGATAGGTCCATGGCTCTGATTGGCTAAGAATACTTCATTTGGTCATAAATTGTTGCTGCAAACAGGCGAATATATTTATATTGAAGAAACAAAATATATCTCGTCATTCAATTGCCAATCATCGGAGAGTCAACATGTATTCTGCAAAGTGTCCAGACTGTTTGCAGTATTTTTCAAGAAGAGATGTCATGTTAAGGCATCAAAGACAAAAACATATGGAAATCGCTCAAGCATATCCGCAGAGCACTGAAGCGTATCCGCCGCCGCCGCCACCACCGCCGCCGCCACCGCCGCCGCCACCACCGCCGCCGCCACCGCCGCCGCCACCACCACCGCCGCCACCGCCGCCGCCGCCGCCACCGCCGCCGCCGCCAGACAGTGAGATGTATTCAAGGTCGCCACAAGAAATTTTACCATTAGAAGAAACCGTAGTGTTTCGTCACCCATTTACTATGATGATATCAGGTCCCACAGGTATTTAATATATTTATCATATATATTTCAATTTACTTTTTTCAACGTTTTTTTTTTTCTCGGTTTTTTGCTATAATAGTGATTTTTTTCTTTTTTTAATATTGAAATAATAAACTTGTCTACCATTTGAATATTTTAGTCTCTTATATTTTCGGGGGGCTTTTTCAACAACATATTGGTATCAATTTCTCTCACTTTATATTAGGTCTATTTTATGTGGTGGAATAAAATTTTCTTAAGAAATTCAATCTTTCTTTCAGCATGTGGAAAGACTACGATGGTAGAAAGATTATTACAGAATCACTTCACAAACATTCAGCCTCGCATTCAAAGAATTGTGTGGCTCTACAAAAGATGGCAACCCTTATACACAGAAATTCAAAAGACAGTTACTCCTACGGTGGAATTTATAAAAGGCATTCCAACCGACTTAGATGAAGACGATTTCTTTGATCCTAGAGTCAACAACCTTTTGATTTTAGACGATATATTTTCTGAAGCCGGAAAGGATAAACGGATCACTAATCTGTTCACTGAGGGCTCACATCATAGATCTCTATCTGTGATCTCTATAAACCAGAATTTATTCAGCACCAAGGACCCGACACAAAGAAGAAATTGTCACTATCTTGTATTGTTTAATAACCCAGTCGATAAAATATCAGTGATGACCCTTGCTAGACAGATGTATCCAGGGCAAAGTGATATTCTTTTGAAACAATTTTCAAAAGCTACGAAACAGCCTTACGGACATTTATTGGTTGATTTAAAACCAACTACACCAGAAGATCAGAGGCTAAAATGTATCGGTCAAAGAAAAAACGCTTTAGAAAAGAAAAGTCACGTGACTCCACAAGATTCTATAAAAGAAGATGTTGCGCCAGAATTAAATCATTCTGCAGTCGGAACTCAAACAGATAACACCGCGGAATATTCAGATCCAGAAAACATTACAGAAAATAATTCCGAAGAAATAATGGATAATAAAGGACAACCATGTGATGATTGTGGCCAATTATTTGACACTGTTCATGATGTGCAAAGACATGTCAAAAACGGCTGGTGTCCCGAACATAAGGACCAAAGAAAACGAAAGCACGAGGACTTAAACGATAGCGACTCTGAAGACGATTCTGTTGAAGATAATTTGGCTTACGTACAATTATTGAAAAGAGCCAGAGAAAGTAACAGTGATAAATTTGACAGAATTTACAACACATACACAGATAATGGAGAGGACAGTGAGGCTGCACAGGAAATGGCCGAAGAGCGCATAAAACATTACGACGAAAAAGAATTTTTCGCGAAATACGAAACATTAATAGAGAAATATATTCTGCCACTAAGAAGCAATAGAACTCACCAACAAATCATGGATCAAATAGATAAACTGATCTCTGGAGGTCAAAACACAACCACTGTTGTGAAGAAAGTCATAAGGAAACATAAGAACACCTTTCAAGAACTATTTGACATGGAATTTTCCGATGATGAAGAGGAATCCGATGGTGATGACGTCAGTGACGATGAAAATGACTCATAAAATATATTTAAGTAATACTGCTTGGCTGATCTTATTTATTAGTATTGTGACATTTGTACAGTGAACATGGCACCATTGGAAGATTACTTGAAATCGATTTATTATGACCCGTCTCATCCAGCAAGCTTTTCTGGGCCACAGAAACTGTATAAAGTGGTACAAAATGAAGGAAAATTTGACATTGGTATGCATAGGATACGCAAATTCTTACATAACCAGGAATCGTATAGTTTATATAAACCTGTAAGACGACGATTTCAGAGAAACTCTATTGTCACTGCTGGTAAAGATGACCTGTGGATGGCTGATTTAATCGACATGGTGAAATTCGAAAAATGGAACGATGCTTTCAAGTACATCCTACTCGTAGTGGACACATTCTCAAAATACGTGTGGTTACGTCCACTGAAGAACAAGACCGGGGAAGCGGTAGCTAAAGCTTTCAAAGACATTTTTAAAGAATACGGCCGAGCCCCCGCTAAACTCATCACGGATAAAGGTAATTACGCCTTTGTATTCTTTGGAATTATAACTCTTTAGTCTAGAAGGTAAATATTTCTTACAAATATGATATCTATTCGTACTTTCAAGTTATATGATATGTTTTAATTCCTTTTCCAGGTCAAGAATTCCGTGCAAAAAGAGTTCAATCCTTGATGACAGATAACGATGTGCGATATTTTCCTACTCAGAATTCGGATACCAAAGCTTCGATAAGTGAGCGATCAATAAAAACAATTAAAACGAAACTTTACCGTTTTTTCACTTACAAGGACAACTACTCATATCTACCTGTACTACAATACATAGCTAATAGTTATAATCGGACATATCACCGAACCATAGGGATGGCTCCGTCCGATGTGAAAAAAGCCAATTCGGAAGAAGTGAGACTATCAACTTATTTCTCAAGAACACAAAGGACAAAACGTGATTTAAAAAGATTCAAATACAAAATCGGTGACTTTGTGCGTATATCGCATCTGACATCAAAATTCACCAGAGAATATGATCAGAAATATTCAGGAGAAGTGTTTAAAGTGTATAAACGCTATCACCGAGGGTCCCTACCCATATATAGACTCCGTGATTTGCAAGACGAAAATATCGAGGGAACATTTTATGAAGCCGAACTTCAAAGAATAGACTTAGATCCAGATCAAAAGTGGAAAGTGGAGAAAGTGTTGAAAACGAGAGGAAAAGGGCGAAACAAACAATTGTTTGTCAAATGGCAATATTATCCAAAGAAATTCAATAGTTGGATTAATACTAATGATATTGAATAAATATGTATGTAAGCATGTGTAACATATACACTGTATCCCATCTACACCGGTAGCGTAATGTTTGTAAACGGAAACAATGGCGGAACCCATCGACTGACATTGGATAAAGCCTTACATCAGGTACCCCTATGTCAATTCTGCGACTTAAAAAAAATCAAGTACAATGGAATCAATTACAATTGAAAGAAGGAAAAAATTGGGAAAGTCTGAACGAAAAACGTCCATAGATGACCGAGAAATTCACGATTTTGTCCCTCGGAATCATCGCATTTTGAACAAACCATGTAACTATTGTTATTTTCTCCATATTGTGACGTGATTTTCAAATAAATTCCAGCATTTTATTGTACAATGGATATTTGTAAGTGTCTCTCTAAAGTTACTTTGAAATTGGTGTCGTAATAAATGTAAACGAAGGCAAACAATAATGCCATGTGTAAATTACGGTGAACGGTTGGGAAACAACACATGGTCCGGTTGGGAAACAGTCTGGGGACTGACTGGGACCGGTTTGTAAACGGAAAACTTCACTTTAGATAGGCGACATTTCTGACCATGTTTACACAAGGATCATTTATGAAGTGGCGAAATAAGTAAGAATCTGCAGTTTAACAAGTGATCTACCGTCGGTAGGTCGAGTTCGCTATGAAACATACAGAAAGGTGCTCCATTTGGGGGAAAAAAAGAACAGAAAAGCCGTCGAAAATACAGAAAAGTCCCCCATTTTTTTTCTTTAAAAACATGAATATTGAGTTTCGGGATCACCTGATAGTGTTTGGCTGGATTTTACCTACAATAATACGTTTTCCCGTGGTCATAAGATTATGCATTATTTTACTGAAATTCGATCAGGTGGTCCCAAACCTCATTAATGCATGTTATTTTCATTAAAAAAATGGAGGACTTGTATGTAGTTTCGATGGCATTTCTGCACATTTTTAGATATGGAGTACATTTCTTTATGCAGAAAAGGTACTCCGAGTATCTTTCTGCGAACCTTTCTGCATATTTCATAGCAAACTCGACCAATCGAGCATTACTGGTCTGGCAAGCATTTTAAAAAAGTATATGACTCACATACCCTGGTACAGTGGTCTCGCGTTATCTCGAGAGGGCGAAATCTCGAATTCATGCGAAATCACGAGCTCGCCTTGCGGTCCCGACGCGTCCTACTCTATTTTCTTGTTGGTTAATACTGCACTAACTCGAACGCGCGATTGCTCGATCGCTCGAGCAGCAAACTCAGTCCCGTGGTCAAGTTTTACTGCATTCACTCGAGCAAAGGGGTTCGCACCTTTCTGACATCCATTGTTTTGCTTCAAATTTAACATACAGCGCGTATTTGTTATTTCGGCCCATCGTCAAGATACCTTTAGGACTTTTTCACGGGGTTTCGACAAGTCAGACGACTTGTTTTCACACCTCTTTGTATGCCACACTTATTCAATGTTAGGGTGTAAATGACGGGAATTTAATGATCAGAAAATAATTTTGAGACTTTGAAACAACAAAAAAACAAATAGGCATTTTTGTCGAATCAATGTCCATCATCATTTTGAGAGTCTTTCGAAAATCATCCTCGTGAGTGATTCAGCAAATTATTCACCTTTATTACGAAAGACATTGTCGATTGCCCATCGAAACATCATAACTAAACTTTTCAGGTGTAGTTTCAATGTTTCGGTCAGCCATCGATAGTGTGAGGCACAAATACCTAGTTACAGAAAAATGCTTTGAATATTTAATTGTTTTGAAGGAAGTTAGCTCATAAAGAAAGCATTGCGGGAAAAAGAAGAAATTCCTTGCAACCTCGCCTATCTTCTGAATGATAAAACGTCTAAAATTATGTCATTGAGAAACGATAGCTACGAAAATATTATAAGGGAGAAATAGTATGCATGTTATAATGTCTTTCATTTAAATTGCTACATGTACAGAGAACAGACACCACAAATATTGACGCCGACGCTTTAATCGACTTTTTTTTCTTTTTGATCTATTTTAAACGCTGACAATTTGACTAAATTAACAAATTGTTTTATATCATAATTTCATTGGTACTTCATAAAACTATTCCTCTAGGAGTACTTTATATAGGTACTGCATATTTTGAAGGCAAATATGCAAAGGTAAGTGTAAAACGCAGTGAAACGTCTTCGTAGAGGATAATTCTGCGTACTGGCATTAACTCGAATCATGCGATGACTCGAGTAAATTGGTCGGTCCCGTGTGTGTTCGAGATATCGCGAGACCACTGTATAACATTACTTAGACACATCAGTAATTAAACCCACTTTGATCTATTTCAGGCTCTAGCGATGGATCCGTTTCGTTCTTACGTCTGTCAATTTGGCAGCTCAAATCTTCAAGACATTGTACAACATAGCTGTATGTATCACGAGAAAGATCCACTCAGAGTTTTGCACTTACAAACACTTTGCTCGAATGTTTGAAGAAACCACTTGATTTGGAGCAGAGTGAGTCAGAGGCGTGAATAGCCCTCTCAAAGACGCATTCCCTGCACTTTATCTCATCAAAATCAATTGAGTATAAGCTGAGAAATTAAAGAAAACATACATTGAAGCGGACGATTTTTCCGTGTGGACGCTTTCCAAAAGTCACGTGGGTTACCCACCGTGATTATGAACAACACTAAGTAAAATGTGCTTTAAGGGGGTTTGTGCTAAAGCCTGGCTAACTAGTGCCGCCCGGGAGGGCTAAGGATAGATTCAAGCGAGAATCAATGCCATTGAAGTTGAAGGTCTACCAATTTTGGTTTTGAAAACATATGTCTAGTCGACACCCTTGACCACATATACATGTATGAGATACACGTATATCTTATACACGAAAGTGAGAGCAGCAGTATATAAAGGTAGTATGGCAGAATTATGTCTTATTTATGTAACAATATTACATGTACATGTAATATAATAAAAACAAAAAGGCATCAATTGGTGAAAATTAAGCTGGTAAGTTTAAAACATTTCAGTAATGCAGCCAGAGTTTTGAACCTGCACACTTCCAAGTTTATATGTTAATATAAAGTAAGCCCATATATAAAATTGTGTTTTCGCTATTAGTTTTTGTCGCGAGTAACCAAATGCTTGCAAAAAACTAACAGATAATGCATTTCCTATAAATAATGTAAGTTCCAAACCGGACCTACCCTCGTTTCCCAACCGGTCATCGATAAATTTTAGGCGGTTTCCTAACCGTACACTCTGACAGTAGGGTGGTTCAAATAATCGAAGGGTTACAAGCAATATAAGAATGCCCCAAGCTTACAATTTGCACAGATGTGTTCAAAAATGAACAGTGATTTCGCAAGGTTATTATTATTTTTCAAGAACAGGTGAAAGTATGAGAAAACTGTCGTTTTTTAACGTAATGTTGACAAGTCGATCATTTCGAGAACTAAAATCGTTGTTAACTCAGCCATCTGTGGATGTTTTTCGCCGCGATATTCAGTACATTGTTGTTTGTACGTGTGTAATCGATTTCAATTTTACTTGATATTTCTAAACTTGAAGAAAAGACAAAAACGTACCTTATTTAAGCACTGCGTTCAGTTCGAATCGATGGGTTCCGCCATTGTTTCCGTTTACAAACATTACGCTACCGGTGTAGATGGGATACAGTGATATATATTGTTAATAAATATTGTAAATAGTATTTGGCTTGATTTTATCGTTTATTCTTCCGTGGGTACATAATCATTAAACAATGTATCATTTAGTCTTCCATTAGTGGATAATCATAAACCTTTGTGATAGAATGTGTTTGAATGGTAGTACAAGTGCCAGACAAACATTATTAGGTCTCCATCTACCGAGATTTAATTGTACAAATGTTGAAAGTGCTGAAAACCTACTTCAATCATTTGTAACATTTACTTCTCCTTTTTGAAATCTCAGCACTGTAATTTATAAAGTACTCCTTATCCATTCTAGCGAAACGATGTAAACATACTTTATTCACTGCAGACTGACGTCATGATAAATCGTCTGCTTAAGTACATAGAAATTTACACCTCACCTGTTTTAAACTTATGAATAGTTTAACAGCTTCTGTTTATGAGGTAACTTATCTCTCGTGTGTGTCAGGTAGCAGAATGAGATAATCGGATACATATCTCGCATTTATATAGTATTGCACAAACGTGTATGGACTTGAATCAATCATTCGGAATAAACTGGAATAAACTGGATCATTACGCCATGTTCTTCAATAGAAAAGCGTGTATGGACTCGTTGAATCCTGTAAACTAAGAAAGTACTTGAAAAAAGAAAGAGTAAGAAAGACAGAAAAACGGAGAAAGAAAGAAAGAAAAAAGAGAGAAACAAAGAGAGAGAGACACAGAGAGAGAGAGAGAGAGAGCCGAGAAATTTTTCTCCGGATCGTTTTCTTGCCTATACACACTTTAAGATAGTGTCCTATATTGGGATCAGTCTTTAGTTGTATAGTCTGCAAAAAATGTTGTGATTCTCTTTTGAGCCCTTTTAACTCAGTTAGTTCCGAATATGAATCCAATTTAGTCGCGTTCCTCCAGTCCGCACGTACCAAAGAAGAAAGGACCAATATTTACAAATGTAAAGTAGGGTTGTAGTAACGACGTTTTCAATGGTACATTCCTTACCCATTTTATTAATCAAATATTTAAATGAGTTATCTCAATCAAAACTGGCTCATAATTTTCTTCAATTATGTCGACTGGTTAGCAACCACATACAAAAGGGAATTTCTTAAATTGAACAACAAAGGGTTTTTCCACCTGTTATTTTTATCAAATTCGTAGTGGGATACCAGCTTTTCTGATGCAATAAATATGCGATAAATCGTCCATGATTTGAAACGGCGGCATCCCCTTACACAGATGTGAACCGTTTAAAGAGCTAATCTGTCATCCGACCTCATATCAAAACGATACTAAGTACTAAGGAACGGATCGATTTAACACATGTGACTCTACCAACCAGGACTGTAGTTACGAAGTTTTGCGATATATATTTTTACCTGTTTAACAGATCAAACTTCCAATGGCGCGCACATCCATGATTTATATATACATGTATCGAAAAAAACTACCGTCTGATTAATTAAACAAAGTTTGGATCATTCTATAAATTTGGGGTACTTTTATCCTTGATTGACTAGTCCCCTTTTCTCTACCCATTTCACCCATGATTAGATAAATGTACGACTACTGTAAGCCTAAACAAAATTTCTACACATGACTTAAATAATTGAATTGAACCGGGGGGTTTACGCCGCGTTCAACAATTGTTCAGTTTTATCGCGGCGCCAGGAGCCCCTTTCAATGGATTCCCGGTATTTCTCACACCTGTACACATCATCCTTTCCTAGTCTCCAACTTCTACCTCACATGGGTCTAGTATATCGCGTAAAAATCGTCTGCTGTATGACGTCATACCCTGATAAGTTACTCAATACTCATCGCTAAAAATAGATCAAAACAGATATCAAAAATTTACTCCTCCGGCTCAAAATGACCGTTTATATAGAATATTTAACACATTCCACTACCTGAAGATAGGCTGTTACTAAAAATAAATCAAAACAGGTATCAAAAATTTACTCCTCCGACTCAAAATGACCGTTTACATAGAATATATAGCACATTCCACTACCTGAAGATAGGCTGTTACCTACTAATGTTATCTGGTCTCGGCTACAAAGCCTCGTCATGATAAATTTTCCCTACCTCCACCAGATATCATTGCTATTTTAAGACACCAACATATTATTCTCTATTTATAATATGACCTACATCGTCGGAGTGAGATAACCCCGTTGAATATTTTTGATATTACACGGATGTTATTACACTAGTGGAATAACTATGCAAATGAGCTAAGAACGAAGAGCAACGTAATATTTTTGTTAGGAAAACGACGTCATAATGGATCTGCTGACGTCATTTTGCAAATGGCGTTATATGTTTCGCGGAATAACATTAATCGATAAATAGCGTAATTTTCTCGTTTTATCACCCAAACTCTGGTCATATCATAAATAGAATATCAAATTTGTGCTCATCAAACACCGAATTTATAAAACTCGTCATCTATAAACAGATAAAAACTCGGCGCAGTCTCGTTTTTATCTGTTTATAGATGACTCGTTTAATGAATTCGGTATTCAATTGCTATCAAAACACCATTGCCTTGACCGCAGTCTGTATCCAATATAAGTGAATGGCCATATTACGAACCCATTGGTGGGTGACAAATTTATGAAAAGATAAGTGCCTTCACCGGAAATCAAAACCGTGACACCAATATTTCAAGATAAGGGATCTAACACGCCACGTTCTGCTGTATGATTATGGCCCTAACGATAGTCACATCAAATGAAACAATACCAACCCTAACAAAATATTTGACGTCAATAATATTACATCCGGGTAATCCAGTAGGCGGGACCGGCGGCACGTTAATCGTGTCACGTGTGTATTTAACCTTTTCTCCCTGGTTCACTTGACCATGTTCGACACGACCCAGTACTTTACGATTGTCTATGGACACCGATGACGTGTATCTGCCACGACCGTAATTCCTTCTCATAGTTATAACCTGGAATGTAATTGATATAGCAAGTAACATCCTGAAATTGATATTCACTCGGATCAAAGGCTCGATGTAATAAAACTTTTCCCAGGTTCAACTGAGAATTTACTGAGTTTTTGAATTTAAATAAGTGTATTGAAATAAAAGATAATATCAATAAATTGTTATTTATAACAACCAGGGACTCTAAATATACAGTATACTGTATATATACTGTATATTTAGGGTTCGTGTAACAACTTACTAAAATTATCTTTAATGTTAATACATTGAAATGAGTATTAAAACAGAAATACGGCTTTAATCCCAAATTGAAATTTGAGAAAATTTTGAATTGAGAATGAGAATATTTTTATGACCTCGGACCCAGACAATTCTCAACCGCTGTCTCAGCGCTTTAGTCATTCATTCTTAACGCTCTCTCAAATCACTCAAAAACTCTCCGAAATCGTGTAAATATATCGAAATAGTTCAAAACGATCACCATTTCCTAGAAATTATTCATATCAACCCATGATTTTTTGGCTGGTGTAGACTTTATAGCGTATTATTGGTACGTGAAGACACGTAAATTCTTAATAACATAGATTTTTTCTAAAGGGAAGTAATAAAATATCGCTAATTCGCCCGATGTTGTTAATTGTACAGAACGCTATAACCCATATCCTGGTGAATTCTTACATGTTACTTTGTTTAAAAAGAATTCCAAATTTGGAATAATTAAAACAGTCTGGATTAAATCTTTCCCAGAATATCCCGTAACCCTTTGAGAGGGTTTATTTCTTAACACAATCTACATGTAAAAATATGTCTAATTTGTGGTCATTTTTATAAACAAAATAGTACATATAATTCGACTCATGCATCATCACATACACTATATTGAAGTTTGTTTTTAAATCGGAGATTTATACCGGTTTCCAGAAATCCAGTCTGTTTGACCCAGTAAATTTTTACCTTTATCTTCTGAGCAATGTGTTCAAACCAAATAATGTGTTTTCAAACACCGAAGAAACGGCCTTTTCAGTCACAATCTACAAACTTTGTTTTTATCTTATTTACTTTTCGACAAATAGAGAAGATGCTAATACAAAATTTGATGTAATTTTCGCTTTTAGTAATTACCAGTTAGTATTTTCAGTGTTTATAACAAGATTTTCGGTTGAGTAAAGGATTTGAAACGTACAATAGGTTAACTGTAAAATAAATTTGTAGCACTTACAATATTACTACTCTGATTTTTTTCTCGAACGGTCATTTACCAATTGTAGGGCTGACAACCAATCAAATTCTGTTTTGATTATCTCTCGGTAAAAACCCACGCGTAAATTTACACCGCGTGGTAGATGCAATGGACATCGTCTGCTCGAAATGTGTCAATTAAGTTGTTCGTCATTGGTCAATGGTCGTCTGCACTCTGACAGGGAGCGTGGGAAGTCTACTGGTGGAATGAGTACTGTTGACTATGTGTAACAAATAGAAATAATTTTGTAATTTTGAAATATTTGATTTCAATGAGCACTCTGATCACGCTCCAATCCTATTTACAATTAATTCAAATTTGAGTATGAAGAAAAATTATTCAACAACAAATAAACCGACAAAAACATACGATGAACTGATGTAGGATAGCAGTAAGAGCGATCTATTTTTAGAATAACTCATGAATAATCATAGAGTGCTGCTAGATTTAATCGATTGGTCAGAAACCAAAGATATAGTTGCATAGTTGCCGATTTCACGTGTTTCTTGAGGGAAAATGCATTTATAGTATTTGGGAAAACCCAATACTTGAAAAACAAACATGTTGTTAATCAAAATTGTAAATAGTTTAATGAAAAATGTTTTGTTGCTAAACAGGCTTTTAAACTCTAGAGAGAGAAATTATATTAACAGACAAGCTTTTAGCTTGGCGTGTGCTCATTATAACAACGTAAAAAAATCTGCTAAGAAATAATTTAGACTAGCAGAGGGCTATCGAATCAGCAAACTTTCAAAATCGGACCCACGAGGTTGGATGAGCTGGCGATGTCCTCGAAAAGATGAAGTGTTAAACCAAAAAACTCACAAATTGGGCAAATATTTTACCAACTTTTATTGTCCAAATTTGAGCCCTTTTGATTGGCGAACTATTGCACTATCTCAGCCTCTCAATGATGTCCGATTTACAGTGCTGACAGCACTTTGATTTTATAATTGTAATACAGTCAAAACTGTGCGAGCGGTCACCTGAGAATTGCGGCCAAACTGCCGTATGCAGCCAGCTCAGGTCCGCCCGCGCAAATTTACTCTTTAAAGTTACTGTGAATAGCGGCTATCTGTCGTATGTGGCCGGCGGTCGCCTTTAATTGTCCGGATTGCACTCATTGTATATCCCCTTAAGCGGTCATGCGAGTCATCAAATTATGACAGGTGACTCGCTGATTAACGAAAAATCGATAACGCGTTTGGATTATCGTATGCATTTACCGTGACGCTTACCTAATCAACAAGTCTACTAATTTGTGTTGTCTAAGCGGGTGCATATTAGTTGATGTATGACGGTAGCAGATTATTTATATTCCGATTAGTAAGCCTATTAAACATTGCTGTTTGTCCCAACTATCGAAAGGCTTTTTTGACGGATTGATCTCGGAGGGGATTTCCCTTCGTCGGCTCCGGAAGTATTTTTTTGTTTTGTCAGAAAAACCGTTTTGTTTTTCCTCTTCTTTGCATCAAAAATCGTGTCCTCTTGGAAAATTAAATGATACACAGATGAAAAAATAAATAACAGATTGATTTAATTGCCGTATTTTTGTTGAGTATTGGTTGATTCCGTGGAATAATCGCCGCTTGTCGAAAATGTCTGGGGATTTTCCAAATAACGTCAACTAACGTCGCCAAGCATATCGGAAAACCCGACTTTGTTTACACCCCACGCACGTGAAACAAATTGCCGCCAAATCCACAGGAACCCGCTTCTCGCTTCTATGAAAACTATGAACACTTAATTAAAACGCCGTATCTCCAGCGCATTTATACTTTCATGGAATGAACTCGAAATTGTCACCTTTTCTAATGAATAATAATATATCTTAAGTAATCAGGAATATTATCGGTGTCAAAATCTTAAACATTATCTTTCTTACATGGAGTTTATTTAATTCTTTTCTGGTCCCTGTGACAAAATGCAACTCGGATACATACGCTGTTTACATTCCCCATGTGAGAACATATTGATCGTGAATAACCAAAACAACGTAAATACTCATTCAAGAAATATTTAGATTATTTTGGTCTCCTATCGCCGATTTTGAATTGAATCTTTTTGACACGAATACTTAATTTTCGGTGGGCCATCCGATGGAGTTATGATATTAACCAAATGTTGTTCGTCTAGGCGGCTGCCGGCGGAGGGGGGGGGGGCGTATTTTCCGTTAAGCGGCCAACTCCCGTATGCGGTCGATTTTGTCATGTCCCGTTGGTGGCCGCTATTGACAGTTTTGACTGTACCAATTTATCTTTCAATGGATGAACAACAAAAGTTATATTTTTAAGAGTAAAAATATAGCTTTTGTTGTTAATCCATTGAAAGATTTGATATGTGAATCTAACGATTATTTATTTGACGAATAAAGAAAAAATGTTTTTCTTCTCAATTTGAAAAATCTTTGTGGCAATATGGTGACGTCATGAGTACTTATTTAATTATCTTCAAAACAGTGCAGTAACTTAATTATTTTGATAACACCAATTCTATTCTTCTGTTAAATAATGAAGGTATAATCCATCGAAAAAAACTCTTTCATAATCCTTCGATAGGTATTAAAGTAATAATTGTGCTTTGTATAATGAATACAAGCCCTCTCGATCTAACCAAGAAAAATATAAAGAAAAATGCCTTCTTGGAAATAACATACCCCCCCCCCCCCCAAAGAACCCTAACGTTAATAAAAGGGTTTTTTGTGCGACTACCAAAGACACTATACTATCTATCAGAATCGTCAAAGACAATTGGTGGTGAGCCGAGCTTATTTCATCAGTATATTATGACCTTTACCTTGAAACCAATTATCCGATAATTTATTTAACCCTTTCCTGTTTTACAAATTTTTGACCTGTCCAAATTCAAGGGTTTTGCAGACGAAAATTTAAAGTGGATTTAATTTGAAAAATAACCATTCAGTAGGGTAGAAAATAGTGTGGAAAAAGAAGAAATTGCTTGTCAGAAGCAATTTCTTCTTTTTCACAATGTTTTCTCAATCATAAAATCACAGGCACGTAAAAAAGCAGGGATTAAACAGCAAAGGGTTAAAACATAACATCTAAAAACCGTGTGCGAATTTCCTTAAGAACTCAAATATCATATCAATGCTAGTGTGCGAGATTAAATTTGATTTTTGACCTTGTCTAGTGACCGTGACATTAGAACTACAGTCAAAACCTACCTACCATAATAAGCCTTAGACAGGACGACTGTACCACGTTATCGGAGTAGTTACAAATTTCTGAATCCACTAGAATAGACTCGCCCGGTACAAACACCGTCTTATTGAGGGTAAAACTGGCGGTCAACGGATCACTAGGACAACAACACGAACAGCACCAGCGCTTTGTGATGACGTCATCTTCTAAACAGCCGTAACAGATATTATTCTTGGACTCGCTTTTTGTTACTGGTGCCTAAAATATGAAATGCTAAAAACAGATTCCCTGGAAAAATGGTAATTTCGAAACATTGACTTAAAACAATTATTTCTAATAAAAAAATACACTTTGTGCCATTCTTTTGGTCTAGTGTCAAGTTTAAAAGTCTTTAACACCGTGAAATTCACATGGTGAATGATTTTGGAATGAATTTGGAATAAAATCGAATTCGTAGGATGAGTGAGTTTTAAATGAAATGAAATGAAAGGGCCTTATTTACAATATCACTAATACAATATCACTTATTTCGTCAAACTCTTTAAAAAAAGTAAGTAATTTTCCATAGAAATATTATTGCATCGCGTCATAGAGGATGCTTCCAAATTAAAACCAGCATATAAAACAAGTAATAATTTGTTCGATTTGAATGAAACTATTGTGAAAGCTTGTTTGAGGTTTACAAATGATTTTGGTGCGTTTGTGAAAGATTTGAGTGAGTGTTTGGAATAAATCACTGTTAAGCACTGAGCGAGGAGTTAGAACGATTTTAAATAAAATACCCCTCTCCCATCTCTCTATATACCAGGATTCCATTGTAAGGTGCTGCAGCCGCCACGATATGACTAAAAGATTGTTGAAAGCGGCCTCGAACCCCATTCAATCATTCAGTCAACTTAGTAAGTAACCATACAGTTTGGTTTTGCAATAAGATGCAAACACGGGAAGCATACTTAAGTTAATTTATTTGAATGGAGTTTTACGCCGCTTTTTCAGTTATATCGCGGCGGCTGGAGCAGCTAACAATGGATTCCTCACACCAGTACTAGCATTACATCCTTTCCTAGCTTCCAGCTGCTATCCGACATAGGTCTACGATTATCAACCCATTGGTGAGAGGCAAATAGTCGGAAAGAATGAGTGCCGCCGTCGGGGACCTCTAGATTGATAGTCCGACGTGCTACCATCTTCGCTATGACGGCGGCTAAGTAGGCATTGTATGAAATCTTGCTCTCCTACATACGGCATGTACCTACAGTTATGTTGTGAATTCAGATTTAGCACAAATAACATAGCGACAAAGATTTTACATTAAATATTTCCCTTCCACTGACGGGTTATACTTACCGCATAGTTTGGCTGTGCATGGCATGTAGGTTTTAAATTTAATGTTTGTTTTACTTTGATACATTTAATAACATCGTCATATTGGCGCTCATTCCGATCGATAGCATTCTTAATCGCTCAGTCAGCGCACCATTCATTCATTCAAAACATTCACTCAAACCATTCAAAATCGATCAAAAATTACTAAAATTGGTCAGATAAGCAATAAAATTAAAATTGATAAATAAAATCCATTTTTAAACTAATGTAATTGAAATTCGTAAACATATGACGGGTTCTTGAAGACTTAGAAAGCTATTCTTAAAACCCGTATGCATATTTCATAAAAGGGGGGCATTAAATATTGCTAAATTTGTTCATCCTTAACAAACTTAGCGATATCGGATTACCTCCCTTGAATTTCATTCAAACTCGTTCCACAAACTCGTTCGATTTCATTCCAGAATCATTCCAAATTCATTCATCTCGTCAATTTCCCGATGTTATAAATTATAGTCTTTACAAACAGCACGGTTTGGCTGTGTATTGTAATCTAGACTATACTTTTTTATATTCCCCTCCGTTGACGTTCTATACTTACATCACAATTCGGTTGTGTATTCAGATCTAACACAGACAGCATAGTGATGTAGGTTTTACATTTAATGTTGCTCTTCCATTGACGATCTATGACAGCATAAAGTAGGTACCGAGTACAGCCACGGAAGGGATAGTCTTGTTCGAATGAAGCGGGGATTCCCGGCGGAAGTGGTATCTCAAATGGAAGCGCATGTTGCCCTGCTGGTAATATGGCATCGGATCTTCCTTCTGAAATAAATATGACCCAGTCATGCGAAAAGGGGCCATCTGGGCAGTACGTAAAGAGTCGACCCCAGTCAGCTATAGAGGACTGCGCTGCTGACGAGGGTCGACACTGTTTTGCACTTGACATGATTTTTGTAAGTTAAGAAGGATTATTCTATATTTATCTTCCTGCATCAGGTTATTATAAGCCTCAAATCTTCCCGTATAAGGTTTTCATAAGCCTCCTTACAATATTAATGCTAGCATTTGACCACAGGAACCGGCTAGAATAGGTTAGTTTGGCAAATTGTTAAGAGCTACCAAGACCTTCTTTTCCGATTAAAGCTGCAATAAAAATAGAATTTATAATTTGGAAGTAGACTTATGGAGGTGTAAGGATTCTCTGTTACCGACTTGAGAACTTAAACTGGTGCTGAAGTTTCGATGTCAAACTCCGTAGAAAAGAAGTTTTAACATTTAAGATTTACTAAGTTGACATTTTCATTCCAGAGCACGAAGCAATAAGCGGATCGTTTCTCTTTTTGAATTCAATGTCTTTACACTGACATGACAAACAGTTCTTTATTTTCCTACAGTAGTTAAATGCTACACCAATTTGACATAATTTGGTGTAGTGTATTTCCTTCTTCGGATAGTGTGAAAGTAATCTTATGGTTTGTGCAATTTCAATTTCAAAGTGTTCGACAGCTAAAATACGTATGTATTTTTAGGTTTATGGATTTAAGCATAAAGCTTGTTGTAATCTACATGTCAAACGAAAAACCTGAAAAGTTACCTAAAACGTTGCATGCATTTTTGAAGGTATTTCAAATGTTTTATTTTGGGTTTGAAAGAAGCCGTCTTTAAATTTTGATCGGTGCATAATTTATCTTCTACTTTCGTAGTTCGTCCATATGTTTGGGTAAAAAGGACGGAATTGCCTGTTTTGGTTTTAAGATCGTAATGGCTTTTTTTCGTGAACAGTAATAATATAAGAAGAATAGACCTTGTTAATCACTAAATGAAAGACAATAATAAACTTAAATGTACCATACACAGAAGGAAAAAAAATTAACTATAAAATCAGGTGGAAAAATATAGAAAATTGTGCATTTCTTACGAATGGAGCTTATTCATGTTATTTCCAAAAAATCACATGTGCGCTACGTTAAGACTCAGATCAGCCTGTGCAGCGGTACAGTCTAATCAAAGTATTCACATTACGCTCAATTGGTGGTTATGAACTAAAAGGTTCTGTTCACTACTCAGAAATGATTTCATAGTACTGTTTGAATGTCCAAGTTCCTAAACAACTGTATTTTGACCACACACGAAACTGTTGGTAATGTCGACAGGGACTAGGCACATGATATATGAGCCTTATAAAATGATTTGGAAGGATAAAATAAAAAAATGGTACATAAATATAGTCTATATTTATATACTATTTTTTAAACATTTTTCCCTACCACATCATTTTAAAAGGCTAATTTATCATGTGCCGAGTCCCTGTGGTCATGTTGCGGTACAGGCTCAAATATTCTGACCCTATGGAGTAACAGTATCTCGATTGATTTAAAAAGGAATGACTATTATAAAATTAGATTTAGCACATGCACTGTTTACTGTTTCGATCATCCATGCCTCGAGCATACACGCACACTACATAGAATTTTCAAATAGATCAATACATTTTCTTTGAAAAGAATGTTACCTTGACCATACACCGTAATTTCCTGGTTGATATACTCCTCCTCCTGGGCGTGGTTTATTTTCCCAGCATTCCACGCCACTCTTCCATACCCTCTACAAGTCACGCGAATACCTTTAATACAATAAAATATACTGAACGTATTTGAAGATGTGATGCCGAAAAAAATAAAAGTTGACAGTATCAAAACATTTATTGCAAACTATATATAATGAAAATATAGACAAGGTTTCTTTCATTGAAAATACTTGAGGACATCACTAAGGTTACCATTCGGTTCCTTAAACGCGAAGAAAATGATGAAATTAAATTAAAGAATTGCCGGAAATGTTCAGTCATACAAATATGTTAATTAAACTATTTTCCCATTATATGTAGCCATTTCTTTAAATAAAAAGGAGTTTTCAAATGTTTCTAACCTCTTAATCAGAAGTACTGTTGTCAACTTTCACTTTAATCCTCATACTGCTTTGTTAAAAAAATTAATCATTCCAAATGGTATGAGCTAATTTTTTTGATTATTTGCTCTGTAAACAAAATAATGTATAAAATATTGTGTGGGTTTGTACCTAGGAAATATTGTGATACTGAAAAATATCATTTGGAATTATTCTTTGCAAAGAAAAATTGTCACCTCCGTGATGTCCTTGCAAATTGAAGGTGTAGTTTTCATATTTTTTGCACAAGTTTAAGGCCAAATACAACAAATTTTCAGATACATATTGTCATAATCATGAACTTCAAAGATACATTTTGACTTTTTCAAATAACTCTCTGTAATTTAGAATATTGATTTAAATGTTTCGAAAGACATTTTGCCATTATTTAATAATTATTTTTTTCCTATTAATTATTTGATACTGTCATCTATATAAAAAATACTAAAACAGAAAGATTAAGTTAACATACTTGGACTGATAACAGTTTTTCTTACAGTTAACAACAGCGTGCATTGACAAAGTGAATGATTTTGGAAAGATTAAGAAATGAAATTGAATGAGTATGTGGAGCGAGTTTGAGTGATATTTATGAAAGGTAATCCAATGTCGCAAATTTTGTTCAGGATGAACAAAATTAGCGATATTGATTACCTCCCTTTAATAAAATATGCATACAAGTTGTTTATATAGCTTCCTATTTCTTCAATAACCTACTAGGGCGGCCCGGTAGTCTAGTGGTAAGACATCGGACTACTAATCCTAAGGTCCGTGGTTCGAATCCCGAACGCGGCAGGAATTTTCAGGGATACTTGCTATCCCCCGCCCAACTAAAAGTGAACTGGTAAGGAACCCAGAGGTAGCTTCGCGTGTATCGGTGCTTTACACTGGGCACGTTAAAGAACCAAGGAGGTCTATTCGTAGAAGAGCTAGGGGCGTATGAACCCGGATCTCCTTGTATCCGCTTCTTTCTCTCTAATGGTCCATACCATATATGCCTCGAGCACGGAGGGGCCTAAATCCTACAATCACACAATCACACACACAATAACCTACTAGATGCTTACAATTTGAATTATGTCAGTTAAATTGCGATTTTTTCCTATTCAAATTTATTTTGAATGACGTTGTTGATGCTATATATTTCAATGGGTTTGTGCGTTTTTGAATGGTTTTAGTGTTTGGAATGAATGGAGCGCTGAATGGGCGATTTGGAATGGTTTTGATTGAGGTGAATGTCAATTTCACGATGTAACTAACTGTAACAAGTTACTTTGATTCTACAATACTGTCACTTTGAAACATTCCCTTAGGTTCGAGTTGCTGTGTCAAATTTAAATATGCCGGTCAAAATTCACATTAAATATTGTCCTTTGGTAAGTAAGACATTTGCTTTAAAATGAAGTTAAAGTCATATAAATTTGCGGTTCGAAACAAAGGAGTAAAATAATCTGCGTGTAAGCCCTTTTGCTCCTTGAACAGCACTAAGGATCTGGGTGCGGAGAAAGACGTCCCAACTTTTTATATTCCTTTCGAAAAGGCACCAACGTTTTTCTTGTGAATGCGATATCGGCATTAAATTTACATAGATGATTGATGCCTTTTGAGCATGGTAACGACATGATATTAGCATCATTTTGCCACATAAAGTCTATTATTTTTTTTCATAACCACCCGTTATTCAAAGGCTCCGCCCTAGTAGGATAAAAATCGTGGGTTATAATTGCTTATTTTGGCATCTAAAATTAACCCCCCCCCCCCCCCCCTCGTTTAGACTGCCTTGATTTTCTGTCGGACGCGTTCAGAAAAAACTAGCCACAGGAAAGCTGTGGTGTGTTTTCTACCTTTTTTCTTTATGAATTTTCGTCTGCAGAACCCTTTTTTAAACAGTCGAAACCAACCCTGCGTTCAAGATGACAAAACCACTATGTATAACCGTACAGTTGCCTTGACCGGAAGTTCAGTGAGTTATCCTCGCTTAAAAGATAAAAGGGAATTTTCAAATCAAAATGTAAAAAAATCGGCACAACATCTTGAGATCCAACTTTTGCTCATGTAAAGTGGAATTAATGGTTATTTCTTTGCATTATTTCCCAAGGTAAGGCGTGTTTTCTTCTATCTTAAATTTTCATTTTAATACGCGGATCATCCGATTGAGCTAGATTTTTCTTCAGACAGGTTTCGACACAATTCAGATGGAATTTCAATTGTTAAAAAGACTCTTTATCCATTTTTCATCAAATAATTGCAACCCCTTTGCCAAAAGATGCTTTAATCTTTGAATAATCGCGTTCAGAAAACACCAACCCTCTCAACCCAACTGTACGGGATAGTGCCTTATGTTGATTTTTTCACCTTACGAATAGTTCATTATAATGATTCACTTGAAGAATTTTATTTACAAACTTTACACAGTCATGTAGCTTTTTATACCAAATCATTATCTGTTGAAAATTCTTATTCACGATGATTACGGAGTTCTTCTTTTTCATTAATCTATTAACTCAGCGTTATAATAGTCCGGGGTGAAGGTGTTTGAGTGGGTGTTGCTGGTTCGGCATACTTATAAATATCCTGTTCATAACTCAGTTTCTACTGAAGACATTGAAAATTGGCATGTTTGTTCAGTGTCACAAAAAACAAGATGGATACATATTTGTGACTTTTTTTCACTTTATTTGACTGTGACCCTTTGATTCTTTGTCCAGAGATCCAAACAAGTAAATGCAATGTCGAAGGGGGAAGGGGGTAAACGGACGCGAACTAGTTTTTTGCATCACGAAAGCTTGAAAATGTAAACAAATCAAGAATCCGTAAGAATTTGGAAATTTTTTATTGAAGCCGGTGGTAAATAAAAATTTATAACGCTTACTTAACAGTATGTTTAGGTCTACTGCTGACTTGATTAGTGACCGTTTACTATTGCTAAACGGGTTACATATACTTCATTTCGCTATTTCATGGAAAACATATTTCACTTTACATAAACCCTATCATACACATCTGCCATTGTGGAATGTCGGTCTATAGATTCGTTAAACGATATATAATGTTGTAGACTAATTCTTCGTTCATTACGTACAATGATCGCGAGCGCCCCCGATCTAGGTACATGCAAACCTACAAGATAATTTTTCTCTTGTTAATGCAGAAACATTTTCTTTGGTGCCCATGAGTGCTTTTCTGCTCAAACACTAGAGGGCCAGAATGGCCCTAGATCACTCACCAGAAAATTCATTGGTCCAGTAGAACTCTTCCAAGTAACTTCTAGCAAAGTTTCATCAACATTTTTCTAATTGTTGAAGTGGAGATTAAATCCCCGGAGGTGAGAATAGAAGCTGCCCATCCATTCATTACTTAGGAGACTCAAATTAAGCCCCTAACTGTCACGCCGATATTTATTGACCAATCAAAACTTTGCCAACATTGAAAACATTCTAGTAAAGTTTCATTGAAATTGGCCCATTGGTTCAGGAGGAAATGTCGTTCAAAGATTTCGGGCTCAAATAAGCCCCGCCCTACCACACCCATATTTATGAGTCATTGCTTTTTATTAATGTGCACATACAAAGCACGGCATCACTGATTTAACGGTTCGCAAATATTTCTAATTTGAACGCAGGTTGCATTTTCATGGACCAATGAATATAAAAAAAAAAATGTTGCGAACACGAAACGTGTATTCGTGTAGGCCTATCATCCTCGGGGTGGTCGGCCTCGTAATTAAACCAGTATCAAATGAAGAAGTTTGCCCATCTGCCGTCCAGGAAAACATCCGAATATCGTCGTTTCGAGACCAAAACCTCATATACTTAGCGTCAAAAGAAAGTTAAAACCAACAATAACACCCATATGGCATTGAAATTTTTATTTGTAGCAAAGGGTTATTTTATTCATTGACAAAATGGTGCTGAGAAAACACAAACAATGCTTTTGAATCAGTGGCTAGGAGCTAACGTCTCATTTTTCTGGCCTGTAGAAACTTACATGAGCTTGAAAAGTCACTAATATTGATATCGTTATGGCTACCGTTTTCATGTAAAACTGCAGTGAATTTACGCCAATATTTCTAATCGCACGAAGTATACGTTTTTAGAGAATGGCCTGCCATTCGTCCGTAAGAGTCTTGATGAGCTGCTGCAAGTTTCAGATACGACGTCAATCGTCAAACACCGTACGTCATTATTGACCCACACATGCCATGCAGGACTGCGATCGGATAAGACGGTAATGCAAGGAAGCGGATTTACAAGATTGACCCTTAGAAAACCTAAATATACATTACAAATGCGGCTGAGTGTTAATCTATTGCAAAACGTCATGGTTAACGTGTTTCATTGAGAACGGACAAACAAATTGGCTCAAGATGTTCCCAACAAAACGTTTCGTTGTAAACTTCCATCGAAGAAAACGAGTTTATTGTTGATGTCTCCACGAAATGTAGCTATGCTCCAATACCAAACGCATAGCCTGTCTATCACACCATTATGCATAACGTTCACATTGACGCTGTCGACCATATCGAGATAGATTCTTGATTCTTCTTTGAAAAGAACCTTTTATCAAAGTCGATTACCTTATCTCCTCCGATACAAAGTACATGATTAACATGATCTTGATGACGGCTTGGCGTTGAAACGTTTGTCCGGAAAGCTCTATCAGTGTGTAACATAACCTTTTATAAACAATGACGTATAGAAGCTGCGCATATCCACCCCTTTAACCCTTTGCTGTTTAATCCCTGATTTTTACGTGCCTGTGATTTTATGAACTTAGAAAACATTGTGAAAAGAGAAGAAATTGCTTCTGACAAGCAATTTCTTCTTTTTCCACACTATTTTCTACCCTACTGAATGGTTATTTTTCAAATTAAATCCACTTTTAATTTTCGTCTGCAAAACCTTTAAATTTGGACAGGTCCAAAATTTTGTAAAACAGGAAAGGGTTAAAGTCCTTATGTGTCCCGTGTCGACTTAGAAGCCGATCGGAGCCTGTCGCGAACATGCCATTGGATGATTTGACCATCATTTCGTGTAGACGTCACCTTTTGTCGTCCTCGGTGAGGCGTATCATCTACAGACCAAGGTTTTTTATTGCTACGAGCAAGTTTTTTTTATTTATTGGTGAGGGCAGCCTATTCGGCCTACAGGTTGAAGAAAACACATACCGAAAACTAAATGACGTTGTTCGTTAGCACAACGTCTCATTTGTGCAACACTTTCTTTTTTCGGCATGACTACTGGCCTGCGTAATCCATAATTTGTGATTAATTTTGCATACACGTCAACAACGAAAGAATTACCAAATTTTGAACGTAACGTATTCTGTCAATGAAGAAACAATACATCAACACAATAATTTAACTATGCGTACACATTTATACCTAGTATAAATATTGTACATAATATTTTGCATAGGACAATACTATTCGAAAAACCCAAGGATATTTTGGGTGATAACTATCTTATGACGCTAGGTATATTTACAGATACACCCAAGCTGTTGTCACAGGGCTTAAGCCAGAGCAGTAGATTTTGAAATCACTGCCTCGATTTCTGTCATAAGGCAATTTGCTTGATTGTCGAGTACTTCAAATAATGATACTCAGAAATTTGCTCGTTTTTGTTATGCTATTTGGAAACGAAAGAAAGATATACTACAGGAGTCGTGAATATTTATATCTAAACAAAGAAATTCGAAATACATGTATAACATTAACATTTCGATATTTACAAGCAAGTATCCAAAGGTCATAACAATCCGCACTGTAATTGTTAATGGAAGGTTCTCACCTACGAAAGTTTCTAACAAGTTCATACGGATTTGTATTTTCCGTGAAATTGGCGGATCCTCATATATTTAACGCAAGTTTTACAATTAATTTGCGTGCATTGACGATTAATTGCCGGTTGTTATTCACGTTAAAGTTTCATGATTCTATCCAAGTTTTTTAGAAAAAACCTTGAAAATGCAAATTTTCAAGAGTTATTTATACATCATTTTGGTTCGTAAGATAAATATTTTTCAAAAGTTTACGTGTAAATTGCAACTTCTAAACGATCTTTTCTGAATTCTTACTATAAAGTTGAGACTTTATTCGAGTCTTGTGCTTTATATATCATTGATAATGATGATATTATTATAAAAAAAAACTTGTTGAAGAAAAGGACTGCATAGATTTAACAGTGTTTCTGCGTCTGTCTTTCCGGGACCGCATAATCGTAACGACAGTTTGAACAACAATGAAATGTAAGCTTTTGTTGACCTCTTGTTCCTTAAACCACGTGACCGTTAAATGCACATAGGATTACATTTAGACGTGCATTCTACATTTTCTACTGACTCTGGCTGTCAGGTTGGGTCTAATTCTGGCTTTTGTCGACAGCAGTTTAATAATGTGCTAATGAAAAGGCACACATGTAATTATGCAACTGCTAATATGGGAAGCGAACTATTCGTACATCAATTTTACTTGTATTGGTAACTTTTGATACCGTACGGTTGTAACTATCACGTACAGTCAAATGAAGAAGGTCTTCACTTCAAAGTCCAATTCTAGAATAGTTCGGTGTTTAATTGAAATTATTTACAGGTTATCAAGAATATAGCTTTTCCGACCTTCCGAAAGTAAATAAGAAAAAAAAGTGTTTTTCATTAATGCATTACAATGTTGGTAAAGTCAATTCTGCGTATAGGATCTGTCTTAACTCAATGATTGACAAGAAAAATAAGGGGGAAATATCCACTGCGTGTTCAAAAAAAAAACGCATATACGAAACAAAGGTCGAACAGCCTTTGCGACACCGTAAAACACTTTTGAATAGAGAACGTTGATTTTACATTATTACTTTAAATTACAAATTTGCTTCAATATTTGTGGTGTCACCCCTGATATTTTATGAAGATTGTAGATATCACTTCCGGTTTCCTCTCCTGTACGGTTATACACTGTGAAAACGGTGCACAAAGTTTGCCAATTATTCCCCACTTTACACGAAAGTTCACGTGCAAAGCGGGGAATAATTGGCAAACTATTTGCACCGTTTTCTCATCCTGAACGGATGGCTGATTTGCAAAATAATCGTCTTGTCTAACCGTAAAGTATTTACATTATTCTTCACAATAGTAGAATTCCGATAGTTGGCTACAAAAATGTCGTAGCTACATTACTTTAAAAAGCTGTAGATATTCGACATTTGAGCCATCCAACAACGTTATAACATTTATTTCTAAATCATAAATTGAGCTGTACATATTACATAACACATACACATAATGTGCAGATCGACAATATGCATGCATTCCATTAAGCTATTTTGATTTATCAATAATTATATCAAAGGTGATTGAATCTGCTCAAATCTTACCTCTCATATTTAGATCCGATGTTAAATGGACGAGCACCTGACCCTGCAGAATCTGTCCAGGGTAACAAACATTATTTTCGTTCAATAAAACAACCCGAAATGCAGTTACTTTAGACGACATAATTTATTTGTAAACTGAATATCGTCTGCAGGAAATCCCGTTTAGTTATTATTAGAATAAGTTTATTTATAGTTTATTCGCATTCTGCATTCTTTGAACGTTAGATCTCATTCTTTTTTTGACTTCAGGATTTAACGTAAGTTTCTATTGCCGTCATTTCGCAAAGATTGAAGCATCTAATAATAGATGCCTCGTATTTCTGACAACAGTATTAAATCTAGATCATTTCCGCGCCAAGAGTTGCAACTCCATTAGCGATTATATTGTTTAGACTTAAACATATTTCGGATCAAGCCAATATATGCCGCCGCGGCAACCGGGAATTTCAAAATTCATGCGCATAAAATTGGCAACCAACCGAAAACATAGGTGTTAGGGAAAAACTTATTCAAATGAAGTACATCCGCACCTTTTTGGAGAGAAATATAGGACCGAGCAAGGGGTCCGCAACGATCATTTTAGTTCATGGTTTCTATATATTGATGAATGGACAATGATACACCGTAACTTCAGCTTGAAAAAGCTCTCGTTACGATGCTATGATCATTCATAAACAATATTTTTCAACAGGGCATTTAGTTTGTATTAAGCATTTGCGTAATGTGCGTATTCGTAGTTGAGCCCTTTCGCTGTAGTAGGCATTGTGGTTAAACTGATCATCAAATTAATCGACCCTGATCATCTTTCATAACCTAAAATCTGCTCTTTCACAGATTGGGAAAATTCAATTTATGAAAATTTGTTTTGGAAAAAATTAATTGGATAATATGACGTCATCGTGTAGAATAAGCCTACCCTACATTAATAAATGTGATCTTGTAAGGCAAGGAAAAATGACAGATACCTAAATTTTGCGGAATTCCGTTCTGAAACAAGAGCTGTCGGAGGACAGCGAAGCTCGACTATTCCCAGTGCTGGATTAGTAACAGCAAATCAATATCGACATTGGAAATTCAATAAAATGAAAGTCAAGAGAAAAGAATCTTTGTCTAGAGGCTGATATTATGGTCACATAAGCATGTGCAGAGTTTCAAAGCAATAGCTTTAGAAGGAACAGAGATACATCTAACATAAAACAGTTGCACATAGAAACATAACCAAGATATTTAAGGCCGAAAAGGGGTTAAAATTCCACTAAATCAAATATAAGAGTAATGAATCTTTTTCTGTGGGCTAATATTATGGTCAAAGAAGCATGTGTTAAGTTTCCAAGCAACAGCTATAGTAGAAATAGAGATATTACGGAAATACAACATTTGCTCGTTAAAACTTAACCAAGAATTTCTAAGTCCAAAAAGGTTTAAAAATCCACTAAATTCTATACCAGAGAATTGAATCTTTATCAAGAGGCTGTTGTTATGATCATTGAAGCATGTGCAAAGTTTCAAAGCAATAGCTTTCATAGAATTAGAGATATAACTGATGTACAACATTTGCATGTAAAAACTCAACTAAGAATTTCTGAGTCTGAAAAAGGTTAAAATTCCACTAAATTAAATATCAGAATAATAAATATTTGTCAAGAGGATAATATCATGGTAACAGAAGCATGTGTAGAGTTTCCAAGCAAAAGCCTAGGTAGAAATAGAGCTATAACTGATATACAACATTTGCACGTAAAAACTTAACCAAGATTTCTAAGTCCAAAAAGGGTTAAAATTCCACTAAATTCAAAATCAGAGTATTGAATCTTTGTCAAGAGGCTGATATTATGGTCCCAGAAGCATGTGCAAAGTTTCAAAGCAAAAGCTTTATTAGAAATAGAGATATTACAGAAATACAACATTTGCACGTAAAAAGTTAACCAAGATTTTCTAAGTCCGAAAAGGGTCAAAATTCCACTAAATTCAATATCAGAGTAATGAATCTTTGTCAAGAGGCTGATATTATGGTCACAGAAGCATGTACAAAGTTTCAAAGCAATAGCTTTATTAGAAATAGAGATTTAACTGATATGCAACATTTGCAAGTAAAAACTTAACCAAGATTTTGAAGTCCGATAAGGGTTAAAATTCCACTAAATTCAATATCAGAGTAATGAATCTTTGTCTAGATGCTGATATTATGGTCACAGAAACATGTGCCAAGTTTCAAAGCAATAGCTTAAATAGAAACAGAGATTTTAAACCATTGCTCGTAAAAACTTAACCAAAGCATTACGCCGACGCCGACACCGACGCCCGGATGACTGGACTAGCCCCCCCTATTCTTCGAATAGTCGAGCTTAAAATAAAGCGACTAGTGCTTAAAAGATTAATCTTAAATTTTAAGCCAACTATTTACGTATGCAATTCCGCCTGCTTTTCCCATTCGATCAAAGGTCAAGGTCGAAGTATTTGTCAATTGTGGAACTTTACATTTATACGTGTAAAAAATGAAATATTATGCATGAAAAATAACAATTTCGTAATTCATAGACTGGATATATTTAGACCGGTTCCGTCATTGACCTTGCCGCTTCGGACATTCAATCTATATATATTTTTTTTTTTTACTGATCCGTTGTTAGTGCCATACCCATGTGCGATTTTTTAACATAGGAAAATGCACATATTTCCGAATCTAAGAACCAGTTTTGTATTTTTTCTATGAACAACTGTGAAGGAGTAGCTTTAAGTGCCATTTATAACCTAGAGCTATTGTGAAAGATTGGGTTTGGGGAGCAGCTGTGGATTATGTTTCCTAAGAAAAGCCCTAGTATTCCTAAAGATTTAGCGCGAGTGCTGGGAATTCTCCATCTTCACGAGTCAAGGGGTATCGAATCGATGGCATCTTCTCGAATATAAGGATAAAACGTTCGTAACCCTTGGCTCGACAAGATGGTAATTCTCCAGGAAGTAGAATAGAACACTATTAACTAAAGAATGGGTTTACCATTTGATTTAAAAATAACAAGAGTACCACCCTTGAATACCAACATTCCGCGGCAGGACTAAATTATGAAAAAAAAAATCTTAATTGAATAAATGGCAAAACTCTTACAAGCATACTTTAACTTAAGTCGCCAAATTAATGACAATAACCTCAGGGTTTCTCCGAAAATAGTCGAGTTAAATAAGTTTCAAACTTTAAAGAAACCGACAGCAGACTATCACTTTGAACACTTGTATTTTCTTTTCGAAGGATTCTCATCCAAGTTTAACAGTGAATCTTTACTACCAGAATGACCACAAGAGTTTCGTTGACACAAGATACGCCGCAAGAATTATCGTTTAAATGAAAACCCCTTACAGATAACAACATCGTAAAAATAGACATTCATCTCAATCAAAAAACATCCTCAATCGCCGACGCAACGCTCCATTATTTATTGCAAACACTCAATCAAACAATTAAAACGCTCCAAAATCAATAGATTGATAAGACCAACAACCAAATTCAAAATTAATTTATTAAGAGAAAAATCGCGATTCCACTTACTTAATTGAAACTATAACCCTCCGATTGGTCCTTGAAGAAATATCAAGTTATTTATAGAATTAAGTTAAAGGGAGGTAATACATATCGCTAGTTTAGTTCATCCAGAACAAAATAAGCGACAAGCGATTACCTCCCTTTAATTTCACCCCAAACCCACATATTCAATTTCATTCCAAAATCATTCTTATATCATTCGCATTGTCAATTACACGATGTTGTTAACTGTAACTATAATACAACATCATATAGATAAATGGTGAATATATGCTGCTGTTCCGAGATGTGTCCTAAATAGTATCAACCGAAACCATTCTTAATTGTACAGGTGTTTCCTTTTCATCAACAAATGTGTGAGTTGCGTAATAATAAATGTTGCAGTGAAGCTAGTTTTTTTCCCTGACGTGGCATAATTTCTAAAAAAGGGACAATGTGCGCACCGTGATATGATGATAATATGCGCTTGGCCATAATGATAATGAACAGTCTGGGGCTGATTCAGGGAAATACATCAATAAATGAAGGAATTGTGTAAATTGATTGATTGAATGGGGTTTTACGCCGCTTTCAACATTATTTCAGTTAAATCGCGGCGGCTGGAGCACCTAACAATGGATTCATGGTTTTTCTCACGCCAGTACTACCAATACATCCTTTCCTAGCCTCCAGCTGCTATCTCACATAGATCTAAGATTATTGACCCATTGGCGAGAGACAAATAGTCGGAAAGAATGAGTACCGCCGTCGGGGATCGAACTCGTGACCTTTAGTTTGACAGTCCAACGCGCTACCAACTGCGCAATGACGGCGGCAGGAATTGTGTAAAGCTAGCGTAACAAAAACGCTCCGATGCGTCGGCGATGCGTCATCGACGTCTTTAGAAAGATCTGCGATTAAATTAACGACTTATTGGCGACAGACCGGTGCATCGGCCGATCCGATAGTAATTATTTCCTAGATCGGCGACTAGTCTGTATGTTTTATCTTCAAGTCAAAACCTGTGGACTAGTCAGCGACGCTCTAAGATTTATGGAAGACAATATTGCAATGACGACTAATCGCGATTTTTTACACGTCGCAGACGAATTTTTGCCTTTTCTGAAACCTTTCACTTCCGTTTGTTTTTGCCGACTGACATCGCCGGTAGCGTAGCATCAGCCCGCTTTCTGTATCATCACTGGCGAAGAAATAAGGCATCGTTAAGTCGGCCCGACCATTCGGTCGCAGAATGAATACTTTGTCCTGATACAAAAATACTCCCGACCGAAGCTTTTTTATACTGAAAGGCCGATGAAACAATAGGAATAGCCAACGTGTTTAGAATAACAATAAATTTGGTATATTTCTGTGATCTGCAGGTTAATAGTTATGATAACATAAGAAATCCCATCCAATGATCTATAACCAATCGGGAAAAAAATAAATGTATCGATCTCCACAATTTGCTAGGAATAATCACTGTCAAGGACAAGATTATATTGATTGAACACATTACGCTCGCCCCAGTTTGGGAGTTCAATGTTTTAAGGCTTTCTTCAATTTCTCAAGGACTTTATATGGGACGTCGGACATTGTTTGATCAAATTAGCCCTGGTAAGATGAATGAGAAGCTCATCTTGAGCACTGTGTGCACAGGAAAGCAAACAAAAAATTCCTTTATTTAACTTTTGGACAAAACTTTTATTTCTTATTCATACAAAATCACCGGCTGTAAACTAATGAAGACAACAATAAACTTTTCTCGTCAGATAGAAATTGTCTGATCAGGGACTCCACCGCCTCATCTGATCGCCTGACTTGTTTTTCCATCATCACTTTGAAATCTTCTGTTACACCTTTATTTACACCTCTAGTCACAGTTCTTTGTCTGTAATGTGGAATTAAGAGATTTTGTCCTTTCTTCATATAAGATTTAATGCCACTCTCATTACTAATGCAGTTATATCGGGGCCACTTATGCACCTAACCATTGGTTTCCCCTCGTTTTGCACACCAGTGAAATCATTTTCATACACGAGCTACCTACTGATCCTCCAGTTATATCGAGGCCACTTATACACCTAACCATGGTTTCCCATCATTTTGCACACCAGTGAAAAACATTTTTATACACAAACTATCTACTGCTCCTCAAGTTAAAGAGGCTACTTATGCACCTAACCATGGTTTCCCATCGTTTTGCACACCAGTGAAAACCATTTTATAAATGAATTACCTTCTGCTCCACCAGTTATATCGGGGCAACTTATGCACCTAACCATTGTTTCCCCTTGTTTTATACACCAGTAAAAAACAAATTTATACACAAGCTAGATCTACCTACTGCTCTTCAAAATAAGGTGTTTACTTATCATATTGCCATTGGTACAGTTAGGTATATCATGAAATTGATATTCACTTCAATCAAAACCATTCAAATTCGCTCACTCGGCACTCAATTCATTCATTCCAAACACTCAATCAAACCATTCAAAAACCCTTAAACCCAATGAAAAATATAGAATCAACATCGTCAATCAAAATCAATTTTGATATAAAAAAATCGCGATTTCACTGACATAATTCAAATTGTTAATGTCTCGTACATTCTTGAAGAAATAGAAAGCTATTTATAGAACTTGTATGCATATTTCATTAGAGGGAGGTAATCAATATGGCTAATTTTGTTCACCCTGAACAAAATTAGCGGTGTTGGATTACCCCCCATTAAATCAACTCAAAACTCGCTCCACACTCTCATTCAATTTCATTCCAAAATTATTCATCTTGTCAATTTCACGATGTTGATAACTGTAGGAGACAAAAGACCTGTGTAACAATGACTTTTATCAAATCTAGAGATGATTGTTGACCGAGTCCAGGCTAGAACTCAAAATCCCAGCATTGGAAGCTGAATCCCTTACTAACTGAGCTAACAAGGCTCAGCAGAAATATGAAACATGTTTGCCACTAGGATGCCTACCTGAGTTTAGTGTCAAATTCTTTTAACCTTGGATTTAATCGTCTTGGGTTAGATTACTAGCCATCAATAGTAATTGTCAAAAGTCATAAAATCTACAGTAATGATTGAACCTCATGAGTTGATAATGAAAACTTAACTCCAAAAAGAGGGTTTCAAGCAATAACATAGCATGTGTTTATACAGTGTATAGACACATGCTATAATTTTGCTGTAAGTCCTCGAAATAGCCTCAGTGACAGTTTGTGCAGGATTTTGGGAATATTTGAAAGTGTCTAGAACATTTTAATCTTGCAAATGTATTCATTTACTGCAAAATACCTGTATTCAGTTTTAGATTCAATTGATCCTGCAGGCTTATGGAAAATGTAGTAAGTGTCAAAGACAGTCTTACTCTATAGAAATGAGTGGTCAGTATAAAACTATTGTAAGTGCATATATAAATAGAGGATATTGGATGAGTGGTCATGGAATACCAAATTTAAAAAACAAGCCATCTTAAACAGCTAAAAACGAGGCTGTGGTGAGTTTTTATCTGTTTATAGATGACAAGTTTAATAAAATTCTGTATTCTATGAGCACACATTTTATATTCTATTTATAATATGATCCGAATTTTTGCGAAAAAAAATCAAAAATCTTGAAATTCAAAGATTCCTTTTCCGTAAAACTTCAACGCCGTTTAACACTGATGTTACAATATAAACATTATAACGTCATTTTCGCCATTTATAAAAAGCTTTGCTATTTGCTCTGAGCTCATTTGCATAGTTATTCCACTAGTATAATAACACCTGTGTAATATCAAAAATATTCAACAGGTTTCATTTGCATAGTTATTCCACTAGTATAATAACACCTGTGCAATATCAAAAATATTCAACAGGTTTATTTCACTCTTGCTACGTAAGTCATATCATAAAGAATAGTTTTGTGCTGACCGCCGGGTAAACTGTTGAAATGTATAAACTTACTGTGAAATAGCTGTGGTACTAACTGGCAGTATATCAAGGTTACATTTTCCAGCATCCTGGGTCTTTAGAAAGGAAAATTCCTCTAAAATATCAACATCTTCACAAAAGTTAAGGAGATTTATTATTTAGATATAGATTTTTTAGATACTCTAAATCATTCATTGGAATTGCTTGAATTTTTATCAAAATTAGTGACTTTAATAAGTAGTTAAATATAAGAGTATGACATAGTTTTGGTAAATGAATAGTGCTTTTTATTCTCTTTTTTATATTATACATTTTTTATGTTTTTGATGATTTGATAGCTGGGTTTTAACACATTGAAACACACCATGTGTCTTAAATGGAAATCTGATTTATTGATTGAATGAAGTTTAACGCCACTTTCCACATTTTTTCGGTTACATCACTGCATCTGTAGCACCTAACAATGGATGCCTAGTATTTCTCTCACCAGTACAACCATCACATCCATTCCTAGCCTCCAGCTACTTTCTAACATGGTCTATGTTTATCAAAAATCTGAATATCCCTTACAGATGCTTATCAGCAATTACAATACTGATTAAAAGATCCTAAAGTCAAATCAAATTTTGAAAAAAGGTTTGAAAATGAAAATAATCTTGAGGTCTATTATTAAGAGTGCCATCATCAGAATATATCTCATAACAGGAAATTTACATGAAGGTCCCTTTTTATGTTTCCCATCATTACATTACCACACCAAAACAATATGTCGAAGGTAAGAGGATATCGAACATTTTGTGAAAATTATCATCCAATTACATATTGAGGAGTTAGTGCAACACTATTGTAAGTGCCTATATATTCATAGGCACTTACAATAGTGTAGCGCTGACTTCTCGATATGTAAATATAGAAGTTGTGTTAACAAGAAATGGATGTATGAACAGACAGATGGAGAAGATTACAGTAAAATATATCCACCTCAACCAGCATACTAAGTTGTTTGTAATCATAAAACTCAATGCATAATTTACTTCACCATAGATAAACTGTCATCATAAAGCCATTGCAATAAATTTCAAATCACAATATTGACAGTTTAAAATTACCTTATAAAAGATACTGACAATGTCCACTAGATTTTGTCCAGTCAAGCTAAAAATTCTTAGTATTTATCAAATACAATACACATGAAATTTCACCATTGACCTTCTTTTATTAATCATTAGCCTTTACAGTGAACAATAAATAATTCACAATATCAACAATTTAAACATCTAAAGGATACTGACGATGTAATTAAAAAAAGTGTTGTAAGAAAAGCTGCCAAGCTTCAAGATCTTCTGTATTAATTGTGAAAATAGAGATTCATGTGTTGGCCAATCATATTGCAGCAATACTATCAAGTGACCAATCAATGCATCTGAAGGTTTTTCACCTCTCACAGCTAAAAGCCTCTCCTGAAATACGAAGATGATATAATCCATAATTATTGTCCTGGCAGCGCGGAGCCAAAGTAACGGGTCGTTGTACCTAAGCTTAAGGTAAATCAGCTTTTATTTACAACTATTTACTTCTACCAATAGTTGAATAGTCAACGTAAATAAATTGAGACCTTACATCCTAGGTTGGTTACAAAACCGTCATAACTTCAGCATGCCAAAGCTGAAGTTACGAGGCTTTGGTAACCAAACGATGAAATGTGTTCTAGCTCCTAAATACAGTTATTTGCATGCATTAAAGATAACTGAGGAGTAACTCTTGAAAGAACCCATGCTATTGAAAAGTAATCTTGCCAAATTAGGTCTCGGCACTGCCAGTTGATAATAACACAGAATAGATATTATTCATTTCAGTGCAAGATCCATGTTTTTCTAGGCCATTAGGCTCCTTGAGGTAGTGTATCTGTAATAGTCCCTCAACACTTCGAACCACGTGAAATTTAACAATGTTAACCGAGCTTTCTTAATGAAATGATTGATTGAATGGAGTTTAACGCCTCTTTGAACATTTTTTCAGCAATATCGCACCTGACAATGGTTGCCTTGTATGTATTTCTCTCACCAGTACAACAACCACATCCTTTCTTAGCCTCCAGCTAATATCTCACATAGGTCTATGATTATCAACCCATTTGTGAGAGACAGCTTTCTTAATGATATCAATAGGAAATCTCGGTTAATACGGTTTAAGTTTATGACTTCTCAAATGTTGCTGAACTATGACGAGTACACTTCCTTAAGGTATTACATCCCATTTTTGAAATCTGTTACTTTGAAATCAGCTTCATGTAGAAGAGCTTTCAAAATCATCGTCATAATTCAGTCTAACCAATCATTTCTGTCATGTCAGTGTCATAACATACTGAAATGTTGTAAATGCATGTACAATCAATAGGCACTTATGTCAATTCAACACTGCAATGATGTATCTACCATATTTCCTCTTATAATAGCGCCATCCCTAATAGTAGCACCCCTACATTTTTTACTCAGAACATCGAGTTCAAATGACAAAATTTTATGAGCATGTAAAGACTTCTTCTCTGACTTTAGGTGAATTTACTTTAAACAATTGTTGAGAGGAAATTCACCTCAAATTGAAGAAACAAGAGGGCCATCGTGACCCTTTATTGCTCACCTGAACTAACAGTCTAAAAAAGTTTTTAAGATTTGTCCCCGTTATGTAGTTTCTGACCCCACTTGACCCAATTTTTGTCACAGATTTCATCAAGATTATCATTCTGACCAATTTTCAGGTTGATTGGGCTAAAAATATGGCCTCTAGGGTGTCCACAAGGTTTTTCTTAGATTTGACCCTGTGACCTAGTTTTTGACCCCACTTATTCCAATTTTGAACTTGTCCGAGATTTCCCTGCGACCTAGTTTTTGACCCAAGTCAGAGATTTCATCAAGATAATATTTCTGACCAATTTTCAGGTTGATTAGGCTAAAAATATGGCCTCTAGTGTGTCCACAAGGTAAATGTTGATGACAGACACACGACGAACAACGGACATCAAGTAAACCCAAAACTTCGTGCTCAGGTGAGCTAAAAAGGCCTAGAAGACATAAATTAATGATTTTGTTATTTACAATCAGAAAATGCATACCAAATGTAAGTGCCCTAACCATATTGTATATAGCTTCCGGCAGTGTTTATCAGGAGAAATAAGGTAATTGACAAAATTACTTCTTCCTTATCTTCCACAAGCATTGTAAGAGGAAAAAACATCATCCAAGAGAAAACAAGATTCCTATGCCTTTTTTTTTCAATATTATTCAACAGCTGAACTACCTTCATTGAAGAGAAGTCCTACATGAGAATAAGGTTTCTCAAACTCCTAGACCCTACCTAGTGTCAACTTGCTTATTTAAAATATCTACTGAATCGGAGTTAAGTTAGTGGACCCATAATAGTTCCACAACATTTTGGAACTTATGATCTTTCAAAATGTTAACTAAGGTTAACACTTTAATAGTTCATAACTTCCAAAACTTTGCAGAACTATTACAGATCCATTACTTTGCAAGAAGTACTTAATTTACAAATTATATCAACAAAACCAAAATTAATCTACCTTAAAGCAGGTAATCAGCAACTGCATACAATAAGGAAGAAGCTGCTGTTCAGAGCAGGGAACCAAAACAAGATGGCGGCCAGATCCAAACACAAAACTTGTACATGATATATTGTCTGTTGTTTCTTGAGTAACAGAGGTGGTTGGCAGGGCAGAAATAACCTCTAAAACAAGCTCACTGGCCCTCTGTAATATGTAAATATATGTTGGTAAAAAAAAATTGATTAAAAGGACAACATTTGCACCACTAACTGATACTCCTTAGAATTCTCCTTAATTGGTTTTAATTCTGTGAATTATTTTAAGACATGAAGTTTGGTACTTTTTTACCTTAAGTATGCATGTATATGATCAAATAATTTGCTATTTAAAGGTTTTTGGTAGAGATAAGGGAGAAATTCAACTTTCAAGTAGGTTAAAGATACTGAACAATATCCCCTTATGATATGCAAATCAAGCTATAAAATCAGAAATTAAAATTGATTTTATAAATAGGGATAAGCCCTTATACTATAATGTAAGCAATGTTTGATTAGTTAGAGGCTTATTTTCCTTATTTTAGCAACTGATTGAACACATTAAATAAAAAATTAGATTAGAATTGTTAAACTTTTGAACATCAGAGCAAAATGAGCAGCAGAATGTAGCAGAAGATATGCACATGGTTGGGTGACTGGAACATTCTGTAACATTTCATCGAAATCTATTCATAATTGCAAAAGTTGCATTCACATAACATGGACACATTGATTCAATGACATAGGGATGAGCAGACATACAAACAAGAGCCATGTCAGACACAGCCATCCCCCGTCATGAAAGCTTGATAGTAAACTGAAGCTTAATATTACAAAGGGCAATAATTCCAAAAATATGCAAGCAAGAGTTGTAGTTCTTGTGCACTGCAGTTCTCCACCATGAGATCTATCCACCCACCTATCAAGTTTCAAGTTGGTAGCTTTTATACTTTAGGAGATATGCTCCTGACATGTTTAGTGACAGAATGAGGAAATGAGGGGAATGAGGAAATGGAATGATGGACTGAGACCATTACTATATCCCCTTCGCTGAAGGGCCATGGATAACAAGGTGGCAATTTGTTCCAAGATACACCTATTACACTGCTTGGTATCAAAGCATGAAAAATGGAAATAACTAAAAAATCTTACTAGCTGGAGTTTTGGTTCTTGTGCACTGCACTCATTTTTCATTTGAGGAACATAAATGCCAAGTTTTAAGTCAATGGGACATAAGGTTACAAAGTTATGTTCCCGACAAAGAAGTGAACCCCACCCACAAGATGCCATGGGTGAACAGTTAATATGTCCCATCTTCAAATAGGCCTTTGAAAAATGGTACCATCTTCCTTCATCATAATTAGAATGGGTAGTTAAAAGTTTAAAGAAATATATACTTACAGAGTAATTATTCATACAATAGTAACAACATGCCAGCTGTAAGGAGTGTCGAATCTATAAAATAAAACAACAAGTCCATCATATAAACATGACAAAATGGTAGCAATGCAAATTACAATTTCAAACCCTTATCCTGAGTTTAAATTAAAGAGATGAAGAGTATATTTGTTGATTTCATGGATTATGAAAGTAAAAACCTAATCACAATGTATGAATACACAAAGCGGAATCATTTATAAATGTGATTTGGATTTTAGTTCCATACCTCCATGAAACCAACATGAACAAATTATCTCTTCATATCTTATGATTCAATAGAATGAAGCAAAAAATGTAAAGATTTGTCAAGAACAAAGCTATTTTCTTATGGGACTATTTTAAGCAGAAGCTTACAAACTAGCTGCTAAGTAAAGTTTGTTTTACAACCAATCAGAATGCATGAAATCTGATGAAAACTAGAATTAAATCATTCTTTTTTCAAATAAACTTTTGCAACATTTCAGCCTATTTTGCTCATGGTCCCTACCATTCCCACCCCACCCCCTCTCACACACAAATAAACTAGAAAGCACACAGGTTAGGCTAAGATTAGACTGCATGTCAGTGCACGCTGATCTTGAACTCTATTGTCTGCCGAAGGTTTGTGTACAGTAGGGAAAATGTAGAGTGCCTCTCCTTCCAACTTTGTAGTGGTTTCAGTCTTGTGGTCAAATGGTTCTCAGTTTAGAAAAAGATCTTAACTCTTAAAGACTTACTCTACAGAAATTAAATTCTGTTTCAAACAAATTGCACATTTTGAGGAAGTTTCAACCAACCTGGATCAAACATTCCCCACAAAATTTAAATAGGAGACAGGCATTGTAGGCTAAGATCAGACTGCACATCTGTATTATCCGACATGAATTTGTGTACATCAGGAAAACATCATGAACAGGTGGAGAAGTGTTAGTTATACCATAAAAGCTCTTATAGAACCCCCAGGGTTCTATTAGAATCTCAATTAGAAAGGGATTGGTGTTTATTAAATGCTGTGGTACATACCGATGGCTCGTTGTAAAACAGTTGATACTGCCAATACACATATAGACAGTTAAAACTGTTTTGCACGGAGCCATCAATATTTGTTAACACAGTGAAAAAAAAGCCAAAATTTAACAAATTCCAAGCGAAATAAATTGAGAAAAAGGTGCATAAAAACCTCTGTTGAATTTTTAGTGATGTTGATTTTGTTGGTATGGTCCTTTACTAGAGGCTCCAATATTTTGTGAAATCACAGCAAAAACTCAAAAAAGGGGGATGGGGTTTTATTAGAGCATGGGGCTCTATTAGAACCTTAAGGGCACATACAGACCCTGGGGCCCGTTTTACTAAACATCTTACGAAAAAAATGATCGTAAGTCAAAATCACAAATCGTTCCTGGTGTTTTCATTTATTTTTAGATTCTGCCTTGCAATATCTCATTGGAATCGTCTTAAGAAGACGATTTCAATGAGATGATGTATGGCAGAATTCAATATTTGGTTACTACTGTAGAAGCAACTTTGATTTTTGACTTACGCAAAAAATGATCATAAGATGTTTAGTAAAACGGGCCCCTGGTTAAGAAGTACAGAAAAAACATATAGACATACCTGTTGCTTGCTTTTGGAACCAATAGAAAAACTCTGTAAATGTCTTGCTGCATCTTGAAAGGCTCCCTTTGAAATTGTATATTAAGAATTTTAAGCTGACATATTAAGCCTTTCCTGTTTTACAGAATTTTGGACCTGTCCAAATTCAAAGGTTTTGCAGACGAAAATTTAAAGTGGATTTAACTTGAAAAATAACCATTCTGTAGGGTAGAAAATAGTGTGGAAAAAGAAGAAATTGCTTGTCAGAAAATAGTGTGGAACAAGAGCCATGTTGGACATGGACATAAGTCCCCTACCGGCTTTGTTTGTCTCAATGTTTTCCCACGCCAATTCTATCAGGGACGTCAAAACCAGGTCTTGTTTTTGAAAGGGTTAAACAAGACTTACATGAGTTGTTGTCTCTGCTGTGCCCACTATACAATTCATGCAAGCAATAGACAGATGCAAGAAATAGTATCAATAACAGTTACCTTGTCTGATCCAAGATGTTTTTCTTCAGTCTTGTTGGTAAGAAATGAGAACTTTCACTGGAGGTGATTAATACTGCTGCATCACCACCCTGACTAACATGGCTTATAATTTTTTTTCCATTTTAAAACAGGTTTCATCAAGTTAGCTTGCTTAGTTATTAAGTTATTGCAGGATCCATTTTTTGCCATATTTTCACTATTTCCGTTACCATAGCAACCACACTTTTTGTCAAAGAACAAAGATAAGATGATGTGCATAATCTACACATTGCCATCTAGTCATATACCAAGTCTCATCAAATTAGCTTGCTTACTTATTAACTTATCGCAGGATCCAATATTTTTTGCCATATTTTCACTATTTCCGTAACCATAGCAACAACAATTTTAGTCTAAAAACAAAAATAAAATGATGTGCATAATCTACACATTGCCATATAGTCATATACCAAGTCTCATCAAACTAGCTTGCTTAGTTATTATCTTATCGCAGGATCCCATTTTTGGCCATATTTTCACTATTTCTGTAACCATAGCAACCTGAATTTAAGTCGAAAAACAAAAATAAAATGATGTGCATAATCTACACATTGCCATCTAGTCATATACCAACTTTCATCAAAAACGCTTGCTTAGTTATTAAGTTATCGCGGGATCAAGATTTGAGCGGACAGACGGACGGACAGACAGACGGACAGACGGAGGGCAAACCTATAGTCCCCTTCGGTGTGAACACCGGTAGGGGACTAAAAAGAAGAAATTGCTTGTCAGAAACAATTTCTTCTTTTTTCACAATGTTTTCTTAATCATAAAATCACAGGCACGTAATAAGCAGGGATTAAACGGCAAAGGGTTAAAGTGTGCATTTGCCTCAAATAACACCACCACAGGATAGTTTTCTCATTAGGGCCCCTTTTTTTCCAATGCAAACAAGAGATGTTTATAAAATGATCATTGTGCTTATTTGATACATTTGAGCAGAATTTAATGCAAAATGCTTAATATTGTGTTACATTCATCAAGTTCAAAGTTTACATAAAGTTTACAATTAGACATTTTATTAAAGACCCTAGAAAAATAATAATAAAAAAAAAAACAACCAAAAGCACATTCAGGGCCTAAGCTCTACCAAATTAAATTAAGAGTAATAAATAGCTCTTTTGAAATTGAGAATTTTGAAAAAGAATCAAGTGAATGCCGTTAGTATATTGTTTTAACCAGAGATATTACAATATGTCAATAGTTTGGCACTTCAATTGGCAATGCCTATAACACAAAGTACATTATCATGCTACAGAACAATCAAGCTAAAAATAATACCTGATAAAGAAACATGTCTGTTTGAAAATGCCCCATCCAACTCCAAGTTTCCATTCTCCAATTACTGCACAATACACCAAACTCTGAGAGAAAAAGAAGAAATAAACCCTTATCCCACTTAATTTAAGATTTGATTCAAACATATTGCCAATTTTTTGTAACATTTCAAACTGTCTGACTCAATTTTCATCAAAAGATTCAAATAGAAAGCAGAAGGTGTAGGCTAAGATCATACTGCATGAATATGCAGGATGATCTTAGTGACGTCGCGCACGGTAATGCCACACTAAAATGTAACGTCAAAATAGCGAACGTCGATTGTGTAGCGATAGTTTTTTTTTGTCAGAAAAAAGTACATGTCAATATTATATTGCTCACTCTTTCTACAGCTATAGTAATGTCAGAGTATATAGTCATCATTGAAGAATTAAAACCCATCCCTATCACTTGAAAAGAATGCAAACTGTCATATTATTTTCAACTTCGCATAAATGTGTAGACATGCCAATACTGGATAAAGCCTTTTGTAGAGTTAGGCTTATTTCCACTCTAAATATGAAGATGTATTGGGCTAGACGCTTCTTTTGAACATTATTTATGTTATAATGAAGAGGTAAATCTGACATTATGAAATATTTACCCTATTTCTATTGCAATGATCAATTCGAACCAACAGCAGCTTTGTCATATAAAGTGATGTCATCAATACATGCGTTTTTGTAAAAGGAATATTACGCACCCCCCCCCCCTTTTTTTTGAATGTTTGAAAAAGTTATTACATTTTGCTAAGTTTGCTTCGAACTCACTAATCTTGGGTCTTTAGAACAACGACTAACAGTTCATGAATACAAGTCTTTGCGAAAAATGTATCAAACATTCTTTTTTGCTTTCCGTAATTAACATGAGCGATTTCGGGCAATTTTGGTCCTCTTGTTTAAATCTAGTTCTTCCCTTTCCCTTCTCGCATCGCCACTTCCACACAGATATTCTTCTCGCATGATATTAAGCTTTCTTTTTCTATTTCTCCCCTTGAACTGCGGATTTAATCTACTCTGTATTCGTCTGCAGGCGCGTCGGTTTTATAATTCCACGAATCAAACATAACGTCGTTGTAAGAAAATGCGCGTTTTTTTTAGATATCGTTCCACACGATTTAATATCAATATCTCTTTTATTCGTAAATATTTTTTCATGAAATTTTAATATGATTATTAAGAGAATAATATTTCTCAGCTTTATTTAAATTATCATATGAATAAAGGAACTGCATTTTTTAGCCTATTAAAAATGGAAAAAAACAGTTTTATAACAGAATAAAAAGATTTCGTTCCACACGAATTTCGGCTTATCAATTTTCAGATTATAATTCAAATTGATATCTATTTACATATTTAAGAAAAATAGAGAAATAATATTATTAATTTAAAGATTGGTTGCAATTGAACCATATTTAATTCAAATATAAAAGAAAATCGTCATTTTTTCGGCGTCTTAAAGTTTGATGTTACGCTTCACTTTTTGTTAAACATAAAGCGGTATTTTTCTTATTTGTGGTTAAATTTCAATCTCCGTTGGTAAAATTGTTGGATGTCATGCCAGTTTAGATTTGATGTACTTTCAAGCAGTTTAAACATTGTTAAACTGTATAAAATATAAGATGGGTATCTTCCGGTGATGCTTTTATGTTACATGTTACACGCGTTTTTTCGCTTAAATTACAATTTGAAACTCCTTTTTAAGAAATCATACGAAAATAGTTTGCAATAAAAGTTCGATTTATAAATTGGCCATGGTTTAGGCGTTATTTAGATATAAGATATAAGGAAGGATGCGACCAAGGAATCTTCTTTTGATTAGTTTTAAAACACAGAGGATGACGTTTTTTAAAAAGTGCAGCATTACCGTGCGCGACGTCAGTATATACCATCCACCAAAGCTTTGTGTACAGCATTACTTTTTGTAAGAACATTCAAGTGTGTGAATATGACATTTTCAAGATTTAAAAGTGTAAATTGGCTCTTGAAAAGACAATAACAACAGAGAGCTGTAGCAAAGCGAACTTATACTCCCCACAAGCGCTTTGTCCGAATATAATAGCTATTAGTGCAGGATAGTCCAGAGACACGAAAATTGAACAAAGGCTGACTGTGACCTTGACCTTAGATCAGGTAACAGTTATTAACCAATTGGATATTCCCTTCAGCCAGGGATCAAACTTTACACCCAAAGATTGAGAGTCTTACACATTGCCAACTTCACTATGGTTGTAGTTGAGTTATAAATGGAAATTCCTTAGACAAAGATGTTTATCATTTATTTCAGTGTAAGATTGATTTATGATTCATTGAGTGAACAATAAAAGCTATATTTTCACAAGAGGCAGAGCCACAAGTGAAAATATTGCTTTTGTTGTTCAAGAAATGAAATATCAACCAATCTTACACAAAAAAAACAAATTATTCTATACCTTTAATCCTAATATGCACAATGTGAAAACTTTAGGACAAATTTTCTTAAAGCAGGTCATTTTAAATGTGATTACTATGCAACATATATGATGGCATCACTCTGGGCTCTGCTTAGATAGTACAGTTAGTTTCATCCTGAAATTGACATTCATCTCAATCAAAACCATTCTAATTCACTCATTCACGTTTCATTCATTCATTCCAAACACTCACTCAAACCATTCAAAAACGCTCAAACCCATTGAAAAATATAGAATCAAAAATGTCATTCAAAAAAATTTAGATAGAGAAAAATCACGATTTCACTGACATAATCAAAATTGTAAGCGTCTATTAGGTTCTTGAAGAAATATGAAGCTATCTTAAGAACTTGTATGCCTATTTCATTAAAGGGAGGTAATCAATATTGATAATTTTGTTCATCTTGAACAAAATTTGCGAATTAGATTGCCTCATATTGAATTCACTCAAAACTCACTCCACACACTCATTTGATTTCATTCCTAAATCATTCACCTTGTCAATTTCACGATGTTGTAAACTGTATCAGATAGGGAGAAATAATCAAAAGCATGTTTCAAGTTTTTGATAATTTCACTGGTGAGTCAATGAGTAAATCATAATCATTATCTACTGATATTCCTTGATAAACCACCAAACAGCATTAAAAAAAGGCTCATATTTGAGCCTGTGCATGAGATTTCCAACAATTTCAAATATGTGCAAAACAAGACCAGAATACAATCTAACCAGAGTCTTCACTATGGGCTAATTTGATAGTTAAGGTCTCAAAGTATCTATAGACCATCATGTTACTTTATATTTACAGTGAGTATGTGGCAGTCAACACTACTCAATGTTTGCACCTCACGACCGTTTTCAATTTTTGGAAATGTCACACACAGGCTCATTATATGTCACACACAGGCTCATTTTATATCTGATAAAGGTGAAAACAATTGATTGATTGAATGTAGTTTAATACCGCTTTCAATATTTTTAGCTATATCCCAGCAGCTGGAGCACCTAACAATGAATTCCTTGTATTCTCTGATCAATACAACCATCACAGCTGTTCCTAGCCTACAGCTGCTATCCAACATAGGTCTACGATTATCGACTCATTAGTGGGACAAAAATTGATAGCCTTTAAAGATTGTCACATAATTATTACTGAATCCTATGAGGATCAAATGCATAAGAATCATCTCATTAAGATGATTCTAATGGGTTCTGATGTCATAAGATTCAATGATAAAAGATTTTTTTCTGTTTAAGAATGTCTATTGTACGGAGATTTTGCTTTCAGTGAAGGGACTTTTTGTGATGGTCACTTAAGAAAATTGGTTGCTTAATAGAGACGGTCACTGGAACAATATCAACTGTATCTGATAAAAGGTGAAAACAAACCCCTCTGAAGTTCAGCTGAAGAGTTGAGTAACTCGTAACATTTAAATGCTGTGAGAAAATTCTGTATGATCTTAGATGAGTTGGTGACCCCTTCAGTGGCCTCTATCTGTGGTAGGAGTGATTCTGCTTTTAACCTCTTGGCTGGGGGTCTGAAATACAGGATACACATATGGAACTAGATCTGTCACAAAGCCGACAAATACACTCCACCAGCACTTTGTCCCAGATCCAGTTCTTTCCATAAAGATCAATTGTGACCTTGATCTATGTGACCCCAAAATGATAGGGCACTTAATTGGGTCCTGTGCAACAATTTTATGAAGTTTCATAATTCAAGGTTATTTTGTTCTTGATTTAGTCCATAAATGAAAAAGGTCAAAACACAGACAAATAAATGGACGGACAGACAGACATGATGAAATAAAATAAACCCCCTTTGCTTTGTGGGTTGGGATATAAAAATGAAATCTTAAAGACTGTTTTAATTTGTGAAAGCAAATGACACTTTGTCCTGTAAAGGGGTCAATCTGGAAAGTGATGGCACGTTCTCTCAAGATATAAGACAGCACAAACTGATCAGAGGTTAAACAGATATTTTGCATGTCATTCCACTTCATGTAAAATTATTAGAGAAACTCAATCTGTGATGGTTCAGTAGATAATTTAATTTCTTTTTTAAAGGCAACACATAGCTGACTGTCCCTTTTTGCAACACAGATGATAATAATTGCTATTTTGTAAGATTTTTCCTTTCTTGTAAGGTAGAAGTGTCAAATATTAAAGATTATTTCTTAGAGCTTTGATGTAAAGTATACATCTGATATGTTCTTCAAGAATTGATATTTTTTATCATTTCATATATAAACCATCCCTTTATATTAATCTAATAATGACAGGAGATATTTGATTTATGCCGCCCATAAGTGCAGGTTGATGGCCTATAATTTGTCAAGTAACAACTGGCAATAACTCAGGAAATATGACAAGTAGTGTTTCAATTCTTGTGTGCTGCATTTCTTCTTAATGATATCTATCCACATGTGAAGTTTCAGGATTTCTTGAGATATGCCCTGTACAAAAATGGTCTACCCACAGACCAACATACTGACGAACAAATGCAAAGCATTATACGCCTCTTCTTTGAAAATTTAAAGTTTTTTTTGTAAGTTAATTTTGTCTGGTGAGACAAAAAGACAGAAGGACAGTTGGTAGTACAACAATATGCCCTTGATCTTTTGATGCAGGATAACTGTTCCTTTTTACACAATCTTGCAATTAATATTTGAGCCTGTGTGTGACATTTCCCACAATATTAGATGTGAGCAAAGCATCAGCAAAGTCTAACAAGAGTCTTCACAGTGCAATTTGTAGAGAGATAAGGTCTTACAGTATCTGTAGACAGTTATGAAATCCTCAACTTATACTAACTAACTGTCTGGGCTGCTTAATGTTCGCACCTCACACAGATGTTAAATTGTTCCAAATGTCACAAACCGGTGTCCCAGGGTAACCTGTCCCCTGGGTAACCTGTCCCCGGGGACACGTTACCCCGGGGTAACCTGTCCCCGGGGACACGTTACCCTAGAAATCAGCCGGGGTAACCTGTCCCCCCCTGGGGTAACCTGTCCCCCCCTACAGATATTGTAAACCAATATTTAGTCACATTTCTTTTACCAAGATATTTTTATTCTATGCATTACAAGTCTTTTCTTTGATCTGTATGTAATTTTAATCTGTTTTGCGAACTGTTTCAGTTCGGAAGGATTTTTATATTTTTCATGATAAGTCTGATAACAATTAAACTTGTTTTTTTTTTAGAAAAATAATTGTTTAATGTCATCATGACTATGGACACATCTAAGAATGATCTTGTCTTTAGAAAAATTAGTCAAAGCATGATTTTTTTCTTTGTGTGTATTTGGGGGGACACGTTACCCAAACTGGGGTAACCTGTCCCCGCGGACACGTTACCCAGGCCTGGGTAACCTGTCCCACCCCCAAAACTGCTGTCAGCAATGATATATGTAAAAATAAACCCATATGTTTTCAATTATTTAATAATATTTCAAATTGTTTGGGAGTAAAGTTTCCAAAGCTGTGCTCACTTGTCTTTGAAACATGTTACCAAGGCCTATTATTCCAGTGAAAACACAAAAAAAGTTGTTAATGAGGATTTATTAAAAAAAAACTTGGAAATACATTTTTCTTTATTTGAAAACTGCATGATAGTCTCTTTTATATCAAAACTGTTATACAAAATAGTTATTCACTTATTAGAAATTTTATTGTGAGTGTATGTGTATGTCTGGGGGGGGGACAGGTTACCCAAGCTGGGGTAACCTGTCCCCGAGGACACGTTACCCAGGCCTGGGTAACCTGTCCCACCTCTAAAAAGGTTGTCAACATCGATCTGTGCACAAATTTACCAAAATATTTTCTCTTTCTCATTTATTCTAAATTGTTTTGAGTACATGTAAGATTTTCCAATCTGTGGTCACTTGTCTCTAAAAAATGTTACCCCAGCCTGGGAAAACATTGCTAACATGTTAACCAGGAATTTTCACAAAAGTTTACAAAAACAATTTCTTTTCTTTGAAAGTTATTTTATAGTCTAAATTATACCACAACTGTTCTTACTACAAAAATTATTCACTTATTAGAAAATTCATTTAGAGTGTATGTGTATGTATTAGGGGGGGGGGGGGGGCACGTTACCCAAGCTGGGGTAACCTGTCCCCGGGGACATGTTACCCTGGTTTGTGTAACCTGTTCCCCTTTCAAAAGAAAAAAGTTTTGAATTATTTGTCATGTTGTTTTCTTATCAAAACTGCCATATTAATATTATATGTTCATAAAGCTTTGTATCATTCAAACCATGGACTTGGAAAAAATTGAAATGATGCAAATAATAAGAAAATTGCTCTGGCTAAGAATCCTCTTGAAAAGGAACACATTTCAAAATATATTTTGACATACATATTCTTTGAGGCAATGTTCAAAGTATATCATACCATACATTCTTAATTAAAAAAAGAACGAATGGAAGGTGATATCTTTAATGAAAAATAGCATTTGGAATGGGGGACAGGTTACGCCGGGGTAACATGTCTCCTGGGGACAAGTTACCCAGGCTTGGGTAACCTGTCCCCCTTTCCAAAATACGAGTTTTAAACAGTTTGTCAATTGACCTGTTGTTTTCTTATCAAAACTGCAATACTGATATGATAATTGTGTTTTTATGCCCCCCGATAGGGAGGCATCATAAATTTGACTTGTCCGTCCGTCCGTCTGTCTGTCCGTCTGTCAGTCCGTCCGTCATTCTGTCCAAAAACTTTAACATTGGCCATAACTTCTAAATCAAAGCGGTGTCGGGGGCATTGTCATCTTACAGTGACAGCTCTTGTTAAAAGCTATTATTCAATCTAATAACAGACTCTGAAAAATTGAAATGATGCAATAATAAAAAATATTCAAGTGCTAAGATTTTTCTTTGAGAAGGTACAAAAAAGAAATATAAACATACATATCCATTGAGGAAATTTTCTAAGAATATCTTTCTTTATAAAAAAAGAATGACTGGTAGGTGATATCTTTAATGAAAAAAGTATTTGGAATAGGGGGACAGGTTACCCCGGGGTAACCTGTCCCCTGGGGACATGTTACCCTGGCTTGGGTAACCTGTCCTCCTTTCAAAAGAAGAAGTATTGAATGAATTTGTCATGTTGCTTTCTTATTAAAAAACTGCAATATTAACATGATATGTTAATAAATACTATTTATCAATCTAAATATAGACTTGGAAAAAATTTAGATATTGCAAAAGTAATATTGCAAAAAATTAAAATGTGTAAGCGCTAAGATTTTTCTTTAAAAAAGCATCAATTTATAAAAAAAGATGAATGAAATATTTTTCAATGAATATCATATGATAATTTCTTAAGAAAAAAGAATGACTTGAAGATGAAATCAAATGAATAAAAGCATTTTGAATAGGGGGACAGGTTACCCCGGGGTAACGTGTCCCCCCCACTAAAGTTTTATTTTTTTTATATTTTTTTCATTAAACTTTCAAATATTTGCATTTGCATAAAATACCAAGATTGACTACTATAAAAATAAAAAAAAAGGAAAATCGATTTGATTAGATAATCATAGTAAGCAAATTATATTTTGGTTTGAAGAATTGGAAACCACTCAAAAATACAGAATAACTTTTTATATGTTTTTTTTTAAATTGATTTAGAGTTAAACAAAATAGCATGAATGAAAAATTAAAATTTTGATAAGAAATAATGTTTTCCATGGGGGGACACGTTACCCCAGGGGGGGACAGGTTACCCCGGGGTAACCTGTCCCCGGGGACACGTTACCCAGGGGGACACGTTACACTGTTACACCGGCTCATGTATATTCATTGTTTATTGTTACAAAATACATACTGTGTATTTGTGTTGGACTGTTCAGCTTTAAAACCTTCAATAATCACTAGAGGTACACTGTTACTTGAACCTGTTGTAAATATATAATACCTATTTAGTTTGTTTGAAACAAAATATCTAACGAGGTTTTGGGAATTGATAATTATAGAGGCTCTAGGTATTATGTTTATCTTATATTATCTATTTGCCTTGTTTTCCACCATTAAAATCAATTTCCAAAATTAATGGGATTATCCAAACAAAATAGACTTATGTAAGTTGGCTTTGAGTAATTTTATTAGATTATGTCAAGGTTGGAATAATGACATTTATATGGTTATTGTTGAAGTAGTGCAGAAAGTATGTAAATTAATCAGTATCTGTGAAAATTTTTCTGTTTATTATCATAATCTGTAGCATGGTAATGAAGTAGTGTATTGTTTCTGTTAATAACTAGAGTAGAACACATCTGTATCCACACTCAGTATACAGTAATACTACTAACACTCCAGAAACAGTACTGTAGTAGTGTATAGTATCTGTTACTTACTAGAGTAGAAGATATCTATATCAACACTCCATATTTACATGTAGTGATACAATATCACCAGAAACAGTACTGTAGTTTAGTACGGTATATGTTATTTCTAGAGTACATACATAAAAACACTCTAAAAATAGAACTGTAGCAGATTATAGTATCCATTTCTTACAAGAGTAGAAAACATATGTATCCATACTCAGCATATAGTATATAGAATAACAAGCATTCCAGAATTAAAACTGTAGTAGTGTTTAGTTTCTGCTACTTACTAGAGTAAAAGACATCTGTATCAACACTCAGTATATAGTGATACAAGCACTCCAGAAACAGTACTGTAGTAGTGTAAAGTATATGTTACTAGAGTAAAAGACATCTGTATCCACACTCAATATATAGTGATACAAGCACTCCAGAAACAGTACTGTAGTAGTGTAAAGTATATGTTACTTACTAGAGTAAAAGACATCTGTAGCCACACTCAATATATAGTGATACAAGCACTCCAGAAACAGTACTGTAGTAGTGTATAGTATATGTTACTTACTAGAGTAAAAGACATCTGTATCAACACTCAGTATATAGTGATACAAACATTCCAGAAATAGTACAGTAGTAGTGTATAGTATCTGTTTGTTGCCTTCATGTCCAGGTTGACTGGTCCTGTTGTACACACTCAATATATGCTGATATTGATATTCCCTGTAAGTATTCTGTGTTATTATTCAATTGGCAGGGCGTGGCTTAGCGGTGACATAATTTGGCCAGTTTACTTTTCAATATTTTTGGTTCTTTTAAAAGTAAGTCTGCAATTATCATTCACATGTGCAAATAACTGTACCCTAAAACCAAAAGGGTTTTGGTATTTAGAAAGAGTGTACACAATTCATTGTTTGGTTACAAAGCCCCTTAACTTCAGCTTGGACAAGCTGAAGTTAAGAGCCTTTGGTAACTAACCTATGATTTAAGGTCTCAAGTATTTTATGTCAACTATTTATAGATGTAAGTAGATGTAAATGAGAGCTGGTTTACCTTAACCTAAAGTGCAACAACCCGCTACTTAGGCACAGCCCTGCCAGGGCAATTATTATGGATTATATAAATAAGAACTAAAATGGGACACAGGGTTAAATTCAAATTACTTTCCAGATTTTGTGATCAATTACCTTTAAAGGCTATTCAATATGAACAAAGAAAAACATCCTGAGAATATGAATGTATTCTAAGAGTCCCCTTTTATGTTGACTTCTTTTTAAATAAGAGTGCCCTCCAAAATAGTATTACACTACATTATTTACCAAGAAAACTTACACCAATTGATACAAATGACCAAAGACTTAACAATTTCTTGATACTTTCTCTCTCATTTGAGATTGATTTTGTCTGAACAATAATTTCAATGATTGTCCAGAGGAAATTTAGCTTAAAGTTGAAGGGAACAAGATATCTTTGTAAAACATGAATGCTCCCAAAAGGGCAATAAATTTTTAAGTTTAACCTTGATAATTGACATTTACCTGGTCAGATGACCTTGCCATTTCACAAAATAAATTGATGAGAGGAATCCATCAGTCAAATATAAGCAATGCCTCTTGAATAATGTTGAAGTAATGGAAAATAATTTGATTGCAGGTTACAATTTTGTAGACAAACAGACAGATGGACTTACCAACAGACAGACACCAATAAAACTTTATGACCCCAATCTATTGGTGCAGGGGCATAAAAGACAACAATACTTACATTTTGCTTCATAAAAATGGGTGCTAAATAAAAGCTCCTTGTTATACTTTTATCATTGACAATCATATGAGTTTATACTTAATTTTATTGAACCAACCTAGATTTATTGAAGAACTCAACATCTATATCCCAGCCTAGATTTTGTCCAATATATACGAGTACTTTAAACAGGTTACCCCAGGGATCAACCACATGACTCTCTCTATCCTGAAGACCAGCAATACTGAGACGTCTGGTCTTTTTGGTTGGAGACATCAAGTCTAGAAAAAATCAGAAACTCACATAATGCCCATAAAAACAAATTTTTATTTTTTTGTTTGAACGGGGTTTATAAAGACTTTTAATAGTTTTTCAGTCAGTTTGAAGCTGGAGAACCTGATGATGGATTTCTGGTATATATATCACACCAGCTATACCATTACATCCTCTTCTAGCCTCCTGCTGATATCACACTTGGACTTGCAGTTATCCATCAATAGTCAGAAAACTTATAACATAAATGATATATACCATTATCCTATGTTTGAATATGAGAAGCTACCAAATGGGCTATGAAGGGCCACTAAAGAAAAAATAACTTGATAAAACATTGTGAAAAAATGCAACAAGTAATTTCAACATCATTTTCTACTTAGTTAGACAAAGAAATTAAGAAATTCATCTTTTTGAAATATTTGTATTTAGCTCTTTTGAATTGAACTGACATCTTTGTTTTCTGGTGATGGGTGATAGAGCTAGAAAAACTGATGAAAAACTCTACAGATTTCTGTTTCAGCTCATACTAGCCTGGTGATAAGGGAGTAGATGGTTCTGGATAATGGGAAGGGGGCTGTGTGACATAATTGATGTAAAACTCAACAGCTTTCTGTAACAGATCATACTAGCCTAGTGATAAAGGTGTGGAAGGTTCTTGACTATGGGAAGGGGGCTGTGTGACATAATTGATGTAAAACTCTACGGCTTTCTATAACAGCTCATACCAACCTAGTGATAAAGTTGTGGAACGTTCTTGACTATGGAAAGGGGACTGAGTGACATAATTGATGTAAAACTCTACGGCTTTCTGTAACCACACATACTAACCTGGTGATAAGGGTGTAGAAGGTTCTTGACTATGGGTGGGGGGCTGTGTGACATAATTCACGTAAAACTCTACAAGTATCTGTAGCAGCTCATACGAACCTGGTGATAAGGGTGTAGAAGGTTCTTGACATAAGGAGAGTGGCAGTGTGACATAATTCATGTAAAACTTTACAGATTTTTGAAACAGCCCTTAACAACCCGGTGACTAGGGTGTAGAAGGTTCTTGACATAAGGAGGGTGGCAGTGTGACATAATTCATGTAACACTCTACAGATTTTTGAAACAGCCCATAACAACCTGGTGAATAGGGTGTAAAAGGTTCTTGACATAAGGAGGGTGGCAGTGTGACATAATTTGTGTAAAACTCTATAGATCTAGTAACTGATGTAAAACTCTGCAGATTTTTGTAACAGCCCATCCAAACCTTGTAATAATGGTGTAGACAGTTCTTGGTAAGAGAGGCTGGTGATTGGGGTGTAGAAGGTTCTTGACTTAAGGAGCGTGGCAGTGTGACATAATTCATGTAAAACTTCACAGATTTTTGTTACAGCCCATACCAACCTGGTGACTAGGGTGTAGAAGGTTCTTGGCATAAGAAGAGTGGCAGTGTGACATAATTCATGTAACACTCTACAGATTTTTGAAACAGCCCATACCAACCTAGTGATTAGGGTGTAGAAGGTTCTTGACATAAGGAGGGTGGCAGTGTGACATAATTCATGTAAAAATTCACAGATTTCTGTAACAGCTCAAACTAACCTGGTGATAATGGTGTAGAAGGTTCTTGATTATGGGAAGGGGGCTGTGTGACATAATTGATGTAAAACTCTACAGCCTTCTGTAACAGCTCATACTAACATGGTGATAAAGGTGTGGAAGGTTCATGACTTAAGGAGGGTGGCAGTGTGACATAATTCATGTAAAACTCTACAAATATCATCAACAGCTCATAATAAACTGGTGATAGGGGAGTAGAAGGTTCTTGACTATGGTTGGGGGGGGGGGGGGGGGGGGTTGTGTTACATAATTCACGCAAAACTTTTACAAATATCTGTTACAGCTATTACTAACCTGGTGATAAAGGTGTAGAAGGTTCTTGATTATGGGAGGGTGGCTGTGTGACATAATTTATGTAAAACTCTACAGCTTTCTGTAACCACACATATAAACTCTGAGAGGGTATCTTCATTTGTTTACCTCTTTGTAATATCAGTGGTAAAGCATCACATACTGTAACACAGAATATTGACTAGAATTCAAATGTCCTTAAGGTAGTGGACCCGTAAAAAGTTGCACAACATTTCGGACCTCATGAATGTTCACAATGTTAACCGAGGTTTCCTAATGAAAATCATTAGGAAACCTCCGTTAACACTGTTAAATTCATTACACCCAAAACATTGTGAAACTATTACACGTCCACTACCTTAATGATATCAATGGGTTAGTACAAAACTATTGTAAGTCCCTAACAAGAGCATCACCAATGGGTTTCTACCCTAGGCTGTGAGTGCTGGATGGTCAATAAAATCTAAGTCAAAAAAGTGGCATAATTTGCACAAACTGCATCTAGAGTTATCTCCCCTAATAGTATAGGTTGCTCTTTTAATGGTGAACATGTGTGCCAAGTTTCACGTGAATGCCTTCAGTGGAACCAGAGATATCATAAAATGTCAAATTTTTAGTACGCCAATAAGGACGACAACGCCGACACCAAGGCTATAGCAATACCTCAAGTTTTCTCCAAAAAAAGCTGAGCTACAAATATATGAGCCTGTGTGCAACATTTCCAACATTGACATGTGTGTGAGGTGCAAGCATTGAGTGGTCCTGACTGTCACTTGGTGTGATTAGATTATTGTCTGTCTAAAGATACTTTAAGACCTTGTCTACCAACTAGTGCAAAGTGAAGAATCTGGACAGACTGTGTGGCTGCACAGGCTGGCCAGAGTCTTTACTTGGCGGTGGGCATAAAAATTTAAATTAATGGAAATGTCACGCACAGGCTCATATTGCTTATGCATTAGTTTTGCACTGGTTATCAAATGGCACACATTTGAAATTGTTGGAAATGTCACACACAGGCTCATATTGCTTTTGCATTAGTTTTGCACAGGTTATCAAATCCTCAGTATTTGATTGAATATGTTTGTTTGTAAGAATCAGGTTATACACGTGCTATTAACATTTTTACCAGTCAAGAGTTCTACCATTACATCCTTTGCTAGCTTTATTTTTTGACAAAAATGTCAGTTATTTAAAGGCCAGATCTCAATGAATAAATATACTTTGATATCTAAGGGATAATAAAGAGTTGTTAACTTAATTCCACAGCAGGCTGATATAAGTCTATGAGTCCTACCAATAGATGAACATTATGGGTTCAGCATTACAAGCATATCAGTTTAATAGATAGTGAGATAGATATTCAGAAATTAACAAGAGCACCACCTACGGCTGCCTACACTGAAGTGCTGGATGGTGAAAAAAATCTTAGTAAAACAAGAGGACCATGATGGTCCTAGATCACCTGAGTCTCTTTGATCACTGGGACATCACATCAATTAAAAAGGCTGATGTCATAAAGAAGATAATTTCTACATAAAACCAAGTTCTACAAAGTTTGGGCCATTTTGTGGCCATTTGAGTAATTTCAAGTAAATTATCATCAAGACTACTTTTCCTGTGATATGGCATGAATCCTTCCCATTTTCACCAGAAATCATTCTTGTGATCTGGCAAACATTTTGACCAAGTTTCATGAAGATTGAACCATATTCTTGGCGTCTGGAGCTCTTACAAGAAAATTGTGATTAAGGCCCCTTTTCCTGTGATATGGCACGGATCCTTCCCATTTTCACAAGACTTCATCCTTATGACCTAACAAACATTGTGACCAAGTTTCATGATGATTGGACCATATTTGTGGCTTCTAGAGTGTAAACAAGAAAATTGTCATTAATGCCTCTTTTCCTGTGATATGGCACGGATCCTTCCCATTTTCCAAAGAGTTCATCCTCATGACCTAAAAAACATTCTGACAAAGTTTCATGACGATTGGACCAAATTTTTGGCTTCTAGAGTGTAAATAAGAAAATTGTCATTAAGGCCTCTTTTCCCGTGATATGGCACAGATCCTTTCCATTTTAGGAATTTTTAACAAGGGACCACCCATGGAATATTTCTGCCAAGTTTGGTTGATTTTGACTCTGAAGTTTAGGAGGAGATGTCATTTAAAGAAATTATTGAAGCTGTGATGGACAGACTGACGCTGGACTTTGATAGATCACAATAGCTCCCTTGAGCACTTTGTGCTCAGGTGGGCATAATTTGCACAAAATGCATCGAGTGTTGTCCCCCTTGATAGGATAGGTTGCTCTTTTGATGGTGAACATGTGTGCTAAATTCCGAGTGAATGCCTTCAGTAGAACCGGAGATATCACAAAATGTCAAAGTTTTCGCGAAACAATGCAGACGACAACGACAACGATGACTTCAAAGTCAACAACACCAAGGCTATAGCAATACCTCTGGTATTCTCTGAAAACAGCCGAGCTAATTGAACAATTGCACCTTACCTAGAAGTTTTCTGAAACAATTTACAGGTGTCATATACTGGGCTTGAGACTCAGAACTCAACAGGGTATCTATCAGTTTTAACTGGAATATAATAACATGTTCATGTAAGTATATAATCTTGTTTTATTTCTTATAAAAGAAGTACACATAAATAAGAAATCTGTAAATTGGCTTAATGTTGGAAAATGGAAAGCTTTGGAAGACATTGTTAATTTCGGTTAAAGTTACCCATAAATCCCTTTTTACGCCATCATCATGGCAGTACTGAATGTTGTAGGTGCCTATACAACATAAATGCACATTCAATATTTGAGACCTGCAATATCATGATCAATGAAGAAAGTACTACATCATTATTTTCTGCAAGCAATCTTAGAGGAAAAAGAATTTGCCTGAAAAAAAGCCCATTTCCAAATTTTTCATTAGGGGTTGACCTCAAACATAGTGTTTTACCATTCAAGCAACACTACAAGAAAACAGTTCAGAATTACACCTGGGGATAGTTTGTTTGTTTGTTTGTTTGTTTGAATGGTGTTTTATGCCACTTTCAACAATCTTTCAGTTATATTGAGACCTTTTGAATGATGGTCTGATACTCTACCACATCTCTAGGACAGTGGTTACCAGGTGGTAGTAAAATGATAAAGGACAACATACTGAAAGTTCTGCACTTATGTTTAAACAATTACAACAAGACAAAATTTTAGACTGGTCAAATTTCACACAAGTTGCAGATGACAATATTTTTGCTTTTTGAATTTTGAAAAACTAGTGTATCTAACCACAGAAAACATAGTGGAGAAAGAAGAAATGATTCATCACAAGCAGCTTCTTCATTTCAAACAATGCTTAATTGTAATGATATAATTTTGCAGCAGTATTTTTTCAACTGGCATGGCGTGGATTAGCCATGAAGTAGTTTGGTGAGTTTATTTTTTGGTTCTTTCAAATGTTAGTTAACCTGTACAAAAAACTGTACCCTGAAACCAAAATGATTTATGCCAATAGAGAAAGTGAACACATTTCATCATTCCGTTACCAAAGCCCCATAACTTCAGCTTGGACAAGCTGAAGTTACTAAGTTTTGGTAACCAACCTAGGATTTAAGATCTAAAGTTATTTGTGTTGACTACATATAGCAATGAATAATTGTAAATAAACACTGAATTACCTTAACCTTAAGTGCATGGACCCCTTATTTAGGAGCTGCCCTGCCAGGGCAATAATCATTGATTATATCAAAATTTAATACTGAACTAGATGTGTTGGGAAAAAAAACTTTTGCACCATTTTTAGAAGTTTGACCTAGATAATTGACCTTGTCAAATGACTTTGACCTTGTCAAATGACTTTGACCTTCAAAGATGTGGATTGATGAGAGGAAGTTTTATACCAAACATGAGCATTGTTACTTAAATAGTATTGAAGTTATATGAAAAATTTATATGGCAGATTAAGTTTTGCAGTAAAAGGAGTCAACAGGTGGGCATCAGTAAAACAATTTGCCCCTGATCTATTGATGTAGGGTCCGAGCATCTCTCTGAGAGAAATTCTAATGGGGTCGCAGTAATTTTTTTGTTTTGTTTTTTTCCTATTAAGAGGGACAAAACCCTGGTACCTACCCCATGTTCTTTAATGAGGTCTGGAAATTTCCTCATGGCAAGCAAGAGGAGTCGACATTGTTCTAATTTGTCTGTTATCTTCTGTGACACACTAAGGAGCATCTGACATTGTACCTGGGTAGGGATGGCAGCCAGAATTTCTGCAAAGGCAAAAAAGGTTTAGATGGTAGCTAAAGTTTCTGGAGAAAAATATCATATGTATAAAAATCCCAGCCCAAACTTGTCCAAACAAAGGTCTTTTTCAGTAGCTTTTTTGGTGAGATACAGTTGGGAACATCGTGACATTGATGAATGATTTTGATTATAGGGATGAGTGTCTTTTTCACTGCGTTTATTGGGGTATAAAGTGCAATTGCCTAAGCACATGGCAAATAACGCCCGTAGGGCGTTATGTTTAAGCCATGTGCTAAGGCAATTGCACTTTATACCCCAATAAACGCTGTGAAAAAGACACTCGGCCCTTATAATTGCAATCCTCTTGGTCTAAGAAACTATTAAAATACTCGGCTAAACATTAAAGTTTCGAGTCTACTTTCTGCGCGTATTACACAATCTATTTTTAGATCGTGTATTTCCCTTCTCGCTATCGAAGTTAAACGGCATAAGGTTAATCAAATGGTACACAAATAAACGACAATTTGACATTCGTAGAGGTTCTTATGATGAAAACATAATTTTGACAAGTAATTCCACATTTAAACCGAAACTATCGTGATCAGGCTAAGCTGAGAGGGTTGCTTGGTGGTCTTCGTCTACTCACTGTAAACATCGACTCAGAATCTGAGCTGCATACTTTTAATCATAAATTCTTTCGAAAATATCTTAATTTCTAATATATTAAATAGAAATATTACGATATGGAAGGGAAACGAGGGGTTTTCGAGTTCCTACAACACAGGAAATGCAGATCGAAGATCGGGGGTTTCCCGAAAGACCTATTGCATTTTATACAGAAATAAAGTGCAATGGATTTCCCCACGTGATGCGATTTAAACCAATCAAAATTCTTTATTATATTAGATTGCAATTATATGAAATTGAATGAGTTTGTGGAGTGAGTTTTGAGTGAAATTCAAGTAGGATAATCCAATATTGCTAATTATGTTAAGAACAAAATTATGATTTTCTTACTTCCCTTTAAAAAATAAATTTTTAATTTTCTGTTTGTGTCTTGTCTTGTCTTTCACACCAGCCAATAAAATTATAGAATAGTTTGATAGATTATGAAAAAAATTTTGATGGATTTGAAAATTTCAAAATGCTTTCTAATGATTTTCGAGCGTTTTTATTGATTTAAGTGGGTATTTGGAGTGAATGAATGGAGCCCTGAGAGAGTGATATTGAATGATTTTGATAGCAATGAGTGTCCATTTCTTTTTTTTTTAATTTGAAAGTTCTCCAAATTAGCAGATTGACCATGGTATCTGCAGATGTGAATTGATGCAAAATTTGAGGATCATATCTCTAGTAGATTAAAAGAAATTTGAAATGTTTTGGGTTTTTTGGTTAAGTTTTATATACATACAGACAGACAGAAAGACAGATAGCCAGCCAGAAAACAACAGTTATACAAAATGGGGCAAATAAAACAGATGATTGGTGGGCCACCTAAACATAGTAACTACAGCTTCTTTAAGCTGTAGTTCAGATGTTTAAATTGCCCATTTACAAAAACAGTTCACAATGGAGAAAAATAGAGCTTAACAGTCATCTCATTAAAAAGGAGTGTTTTGATAGGCCAATCGATTTTTGGAATAAAAGCAGTGATTTGTCAATTTGACACATACCTGTTAAGAATGTATTCTGGTAGTCACCAATATCATTCTGTAGGGCTTCAAGGATACTGTGAACTTCAGACCAAAGACGACTCTCATCAGGAAAAGCAAGATATCTGCAATAAATTAGGGGTTGAAACTAACACCAGTCCTCCGTCCTAAGACCTGTGGATTTAAGGGAGGACTGGTAGATGCTACCATGATGCAGGTCTGTCAGGCCTGTAGTTGATAGGAGCACTAGTATTTAAAATCTGTCCAGTTTTGAGAAAATGATTGCCTTTCCAATGCTAAAATTTGTATTACCAAAGGGAAAACGTTGTAGAAAAGAAGTAATTTCTTCTTTTCCAACAATTTTTTTCTTGCAATTTATCCCTTAAATTGCGAAAATTCAAACATGGTTTTCATAATGCAGGACTTGTTGTTATCAGGAAGGACCAGTAATTTTTTGGCTAAGTCAGGTCCTTCAGGCTGGTGGAAAAATTTAAAATGACTTTTAAAACACCTATCTTGTTGAATTAATTATTTGCTTAAAAAAAGACATTTTAAGCAGGCTAGCTGAAGTTTTCCCCACAAAAATCTAGTAGAAATCAGGCAGTTTAGACTAAAATTAGATAAGATTTCATCTTATGGGACCATTTTTCTGTGACATGACAGCCCGTAGATCCCATTTAATCAACATAAAAATTTATATAGAAATATGAAAGAGCATGTCCTTAGCATTATTCCTATGAAGTTTGATTGAATTCTGACGAATACTTGCAGAGAAAAAGATTTTTAGTATATTTCATCATTTGCTACCATTTTTCAGTGATGTTACAGCCAGTAGACCCTATTTTATCAGCAGGAGCAGACATAAACATAAAAATCTGAATAACCATGTCCTAAGCATTATTCATATGAAGTTTGATTGATTTCCGACCATTAGGTTCAGAGAAGATGGTGTTTTTAAAACTAGAAAGCCATGAATGGCTTGAGTCACTCCACAGGCTTGAAATTCTTGTAAAAGCAAATAAATGTTTTGAGTAGATTTCTAGATATTTTGGATTCTACTGATGTTGAAAGTTTCAACTATAAAACATATTGAGAAATGACCTCCGCCCATAAAAGACATATTTTTCATCCAATGACAATAATTTTTGGCTGCATGATAAAGGGTCACACAAGGATCATCCTAGTGAAATTTGGTTGATGGAGAAATGACCTCCGCCCATAAAATACCTATTTTTCATCCGATCACAATAATTTTTGGTAGGCTAATAAAGGGTCATCCAAGGATCATTCATGTAAAATTTAATTGGTATCTATCACTTAGAACCTGAGAAAATTCACTTTTTACCATATTTGGAAATAAGCCACACCCATTAAATCCAAGTTCTTCATTGGATCAAAATTTCTTGAACAACTTTGAAAGAGAGTCACCCAAGGATCATTCCTGTGAAGTTTGGTAGTTTCTGAGGAGAAGATTTTTAAAGAAAAAGTTTACGACCCGACACATGGACGCATATACAGACAGACGGACGCACGACGGACACAACGCCATGACAATAACCCCAGTGGCCTTCGGCCAGTGGAGCTAAAAAAATTAAACAGTTGCAAGGACAGATGAACACTTGGATGGACCCCTAACGACAAACACAAGGCCACAACAATAGCCCGCTGGACCTCGTACAGTGGAGCTAAAAACAAAATAAAGCTTCTTACAGACTTTCCAATAATTTTGCTGCTTCTTTGCAGTTTTTTCCCTGCTTCTCAAGGTTGTAGGCCTCAAACTGTAACATAAACAGACGGTAATTATTTTACATGAAACTTAACAAAACAGTATGCTATTTCTTAAATGCAAAAATGAGACAAAGTGTTATTTTTCTTCAGACAAATTCTGCATGACATTTCAAAGTGCCATTTCCTGGCAACATAATGACAGCATGGGTATAACATGCCCTGCTAAGATAAGGTATTCTTTAATGCTTTTCAGTGGGCTATCGAAAAATAACAATAGATTATCATTTGATAAACACACTTAACAAGTGAATTATCAAAAATGTAAACCCAGCTTTCATTCATTTCACTCTATCTGACTTTATAAAAGCAGAGCCAAAAACGTGATGTTATCACAAACACTGCATAATAAAAATGACGTGTAAATTGATGTTAGAACATATGTCCTTAAATTTTCACATTCTGTCTGACCTTTGTATTAAAGAAATACAATGATTGTTTGTTTTTTTTTGGTAAGATTTGTGAACATCAAAAGCTATATTTCCACTCATGGCTCCACTAATCATGAAATCTAATTTTAGTAAATGTTCACTCAATAAAATATAAATTGATCTTACACTGAAACAAACTTTCATCCTATATTAATATGGTGAAATGAAGGCAATCAGGAATATATATTTTGGTAATTTCAACAGTTTTGCAGAGAAATGACCAAGTTATAATCTACCAATAATATCAATAATCCACCAGAAAGCATTAGAAGAAAGCAAAATGATTCTTTAACAAATTATCCACAGGCCAAATATATATCAAAAGTCACTGATAAATAGTGATGGGCAGATTTAAAATCAATTATAATCGATAATCAATTAATCTCTTGGTTTCGGCTTCTGATTGTGATAATCGACTAAGATTTCATAATCGATTAATCAGGTCCTAACACATAAATGAAAGCCATTATATTTTGTTTACGAAACTATCATCAGTTTGCTGGCTCAGCATGCAACAGTTGTAATTGCCTATATGTTTATAGGCAGTTACAGCTGTTTCATGCTGAGCCATGGAGTTAGTAGAAGAATCTGCAGAAAGAGTATTGAGATCTTGAGTTTTATTAACTTTTAACTAAACTTTCATATTCTTTTCTTCATAGGAATAATGCTGGGAGTGCTATATTTATTCCTTAGAAAACGGTTGTACAATTTATTTACTTTTATAAACTAAAAACCGATTATCGATTGTGATTTGAAAATGATTGCCCAACACTACAGATTAAGAACCTACTTGTATGTTAAAGTTCTTGGGAAACAAGGTTCTGGCAGTCAACATCCAAGCCTTGGCAGCAAAAGGGTCTGTCTGAAAACAGGATCTGGCCCTCATGACAAGCCAGTCTTCATCTGATAGATCTCCGTGTACAGCTGCAGCCATGACTTTTGTCTAAGTGAATAATCTGTAACAGTTAAGAAATAGAGGATATTTGTTAGTTTCAGTTGTTGTTCATTCAATGAAATATTAATTGATCTCACCCGAAAAACAAACAATTATTCTACTTCTTTAATGCTAAAAAGGGACGAACTGCGAAAATTGTGTGATGAATCTAATCATTTTGCACATTAATGCTAAGCAACATCATCATTGTGTCATTGAAATTATGTTTGTGTGACTTGACTCTAATGTTAATATTTTATCCCTTGTCATGCTGAATAAAAACCTTGTTGAAATTTAATTAAAATCAAAGTGTTGAAAGAAATGGAAGGATGCATTGTGAGTCAGTATTTGGTTTGAAAAAAAAAATAATATTAGACATTATGGTCCCACATGGGGAAATCAGGTGAAATGGACTAAGATCAGACTGCATGTATGTGCATGCTGATCTTTGCCTATATCTCCTGCCAAAGGAGGAATATTCCAGGTTTAGCATGACAAGGGTAAAACAGGGTGAAATGAATGAAAGCAGGATATAATATCTTGATAATTTCACTAGTTTGGCGGTGAGATTATCAAGTGATAATCCAACGTTAGTTCTCTATAATCCAGCAAAAAGCATTAAAGAAAGATGTTTCACAGTTTGATCCAGAACAGGTTATATAAACTTAAGGACAGTGAAGAATCAAAACTACTAGAACTGCTTGAGCAGCTGATTTGCTCCAGAGGCCCAAATCTACTAATACGATTAGACAAGTTATTTTCCCTTTTTCTTTTTTCCTATAAGAAGGATAAAGCACATGCTGAAATATTTCTGCTAGGAAAAATTCATGATTGAAGAATAACATATAGAAAATTGACCTCTGCCTGTTTAATACAAATTTTTCGTCCAATCATGAATATTTAGTGCAGTCTGATAAAGGGTTACCAAAGGAATATTCCATGAAATTTGGTTGATATCCATCAATTAGGTTTTGAGACAATGATTTTCAATGTTTCTACTATATAACATACTGAGAAATCATGACCTCTACCCATAAATGACATATTCTTCATCTGATCAAAAATCTATTAAGAAGTCTGAAAAAGGGTTACCAAAGTAACATCCCAAGGAAATTAAGCTGATCTCCATCAATCAGGTTGTGAGAAAATGATTTTCAAAGTTTCCACTTTATAACATTTGGAGAAATGGCCTCCACCCATAACAGACATATTTCTCATCTGATCACAATGATTTTATGAAGACTGATAAAGGGTTACCCAATGAGCATTTAAATCAGGTTCTAACCCATGCCCATAAAGGATATATTTTTCACCTGATCACAGTTATTTATTGTAGACTGGTAAAGGGCCACTCAGGGATCATGCAAGTGAATTTTGGTTCATATCCATCAAATCAAGTGCTGATATAATGATTTTCAAAGTTCCCAATATATAACATTATTTATTTCAGAGAAATGACCCCTTCCCCTAAAAGACATATTTTTCATCTGATCACAGTAATTAACTGTAGACTGATAAAGGGCCACGCAAGGATCATTAAAATTTTAAGTGCTGATAAAATGATTTTCAAAGTTTCCATTATAATGTATGGAGAAATGCCTCCGTCCATGAACAATATATTTTTCATCTGATCATTTAAAATATTTGTAGACTGTTAACAGTCACTCAAGGATTATTCAAGTGAAATTTGGTTGATATCCATCGATTAGATTCTTAAACAAGAGTGCCATAGTCCCAATATATGCCACCACTTTACTGCTGTTTCACGAAAATTATAATTGTAGACAATACTTATTTTGACAGAACCAAATTCAACACATTTGCAGATTAACCTTTTTAAATTGTCAAGTTCACACTGTTCGTTATGATTGATTGATTGAATGGAGTTTAATGCCCCTTTAAACTGCAAAAAAAACTGGAAAGCCATGAATGGCTTGAGTCGCTCCACAGGCTTGAAATTCTTGTAAAAGCAAATAAATGTTTTGACTAGATTTTTAGATATTTGGGGTTCTACTGCTGTTGAAAATGATTTTCAAAGTTTCAACTATATAACAGATAGAGAAATGACCTCTGCTATTAAAAGACTGCTATTTTTCATCCAATCACAATAGGGGACTTCGGCACAGGTAGTGATGACGTCATCAAAATATGAGTGGTTGGCGTTTCCAACCATTTTTACATACACAAAGAGCAAAAAATCCAATTTTCAAGTAGTAAAATTATACATTTGTAATGATTTATTCCAAGTGATGAAGGTGTCAAAATGTAGATAAATCACCCCTTCTTCTGGTTATGCAGTTGTCATCATGTGACAATGTCTTTGAAACGAATAATTTGTGTCGAAATATAACCACCAGGAGAGTCATACGAATCCAAATGATTCGTAGTTGAGCAACCAAAGTATCGGAAGCGGGACACGAATAAAGCTGTAATCACGTCATTTTTGGCCACACAGCAATGAAATATGTTAGTTTGATTTTCAATGCTGTTTATTTTTTTTTTTTTTTTTATCTCAGTAACGATATTCATCCCGTCTCAGAACATCCAAACTTAGATTTAAGTTTTGTATTTATCCTTAATGGTCTTTACAACATAAATCCAGTCATTTTAACCTAGGAATATTGAAAATCGTCCAAAGCTATCTAAATATTAAATCCAAATTGATAAAAATGAAAACACACACATGTTTAGAAATTAAGGTCATGTTAGATAATAAGCAAACGTTGCAAATCCAAGATATTTGGATGAAACTGCTTTTCAAACACATACTGTTAGGTACAAAAACCCTAACAGAAAGTTTACATTATGGGACATGAAAAACATTATCGGCACTCATCACACAAACATGTGTCATACAGATTGTCATTCCTAACCCAATGATCTATACTACACGGCGAATCTCTTTGATCTGACCATAACCGGATGCGCCAATCAATATTGACAATGTCATAAAACGGTAGCTGCTTATCCCACACACGTGCACGGGTCATTAAGATCGCCCTTACTTACGCAACGTTTTATACCACATTCATAATTTTCTTTGATCTGCATCAATCAAGCCATGTCATTTGCCACTGATTGGTTGCTTTCAGTATGACACAACTAGTCTTTGAGCCCGATGTGTGAAAGCTTGGTTTACACATCAAATATTATGCTTAATCAGACATAGAAATACCATGCTGTCATATAAAAAGTCAAAATATTCCACATGCTTCAAAACATTGCAACTATAGAATTGCAACATTTGACTGATTACAATCCTCCGAAGGCCATCTCGTTGATATTATAGAACTATTACAGTCACTCAAACACATACTTTTGTAATCTTTGTAATAATTAGCAGAAGTGTAGAATTTCAACCAATCAAATTATTGACGGATCCTGAGGGGGATTGCAGTGAGGGGTCGAAGATGTGTCATTAAATTATCATAGAGAAATTCAATTTAAACTGTGCACTTATAGGAAAAGGCACCATCTATATTTTAAGTTCCAAACCTCTTTACAGAAATCCTGTATCCACCACTGCAAATGATAAAAATGTTTTCGAAATGATAAAATCAAATTCATTCATTCATTCATTCATTCATTCATTCATTGGTTCGTTTGTTCGTTCATTCATTCATTCATTCATCCGTCCAACCATTCCTCCATCCATCCGTCCATACATGCATCCATCCGTCTGTCCGTCCGTCCATCCATACATTCGTCCGTCGCCGCCGTCATAGCGCAGTTGGTAGCGCGTCGGACTGTCAATTTACAGGTCCCGGGTTCGATCCCCGACGGCGGCACTCATTCATTTCCGACTATTTGTCTCTCACCAATGGGTTGATAAATCGTAGACCTATGCGTGATAGCAGCTGGAGGCTAGGAAAGAATGTGATGGTTGTACTGGTGAGAGAAATACCAGGAATCCATTGTTAGATGCTCCAGCGGCCGCGATATAACTTGACTGAAATAATGTTGAAAGCGGCGTTAAACTCCATGCAATCAATCAATCAATCCACCATCCGTCCTTCCATACATCAATCCATCCGTCCTTCTATCCGTCCATCCATCCATCTGTCCGTCCATTCGTTTGTTTGTAATTTCGTTCGTTAGTTTGTTCGTCCGTCCGTCTGTTTGTCCGTCCGCCTTTCTTACTAGCCGACTTTGAATTCATACGTCAGTCGGTCATGGAACATTCTTAGTACCATAAAAAATCTTCAGTTTGAACACTTTGTATTTAAACAGGTCAATTAGCCCAAATCGAATACCTTTTCACTGTTTTCAACAAGGTGAAAGGGTTTGTCTAACAAATAATCGATAATGACACCACTTGTCATTCAAGAATCAATGTTCCCTAATAAGGGAATGTCAGTAGGCATCTAAGGAAAATTGTAACATGCCGAAATATTTTGTAATAGTGTGACAGATATTGTTTGGATATATAATGGCTAAATTTTGAGTGATTGGGAAAGACTATCAATGCCGATTTACCGAACGATTTTGTTCGCATAAACAAACAAAACATAAACCTATTTTTTCTTATAATAATATGATATTAAAGAAAAAAAATCAGGATCAGATAAAATCAAGATAAATCAGCGGTGAAAATGATAAATGTTTGCAAAAAATCAACCAAATCGATGTTATTCCTTTTTGATAGTGGTGTTTTCAAAGCATGGTTATTAATTCTAAATTCGTGTTATTTTCTTTATAAACATGTTTTCTGAAAAGTTCGAATGATTAACTTTTCAAAAATGTATTGTTTTGATACCTTTTTCCTCAAGTAAAGCGAAAAAAGTGATTTCGATTGGGCAATATTTACATAGATTAAATAGAGCGAGGCGATTCAACGCCAACCATTTTTATTGGCTATTGGGCTATGACGTCATACCGAAGTTCCCTATAATTTTTGGCTGCATGATAATGGGTCACCCAAAGATAATTCCAAAATGCTTGATTGATCAGTGCTCTAAATAAGCGGACGTCGACGTAATATACGTCCAGAATTTCAAAAATTACGTCCGGAAAATCAAACCCGGGCGTAAAAAAACGTCCGAGATTCGAGGGAAACGTCCTGTAATTTGACCCCAGACGTTTTACGAATTTAATCTTATTTAAATTAATTAAGGATTTAACCTAATTCTACATGTGCGAAAAAATTGATAATCAGCGCGAGCATACGCATTAAAGCTGGCCAAAACAAGCCATGTGTAACGTGCGGGGTATTAGATTGTCGCTATAACAACGCATTCTTGTCGGGTTAGCGACGCGTCATTACCGCTTCTGTCATTACCTTTCTTCGTCAGATACAGATTGCGTGGGTCTTTTGATAGGATTATTGAAACAAACAAAATTCAAGTCAGGGGAATATTCGTTATATCAAACATAGTTCATGCAGCTCAGACCGATAAAATTTCGAAATATTGCTTCCTAAAAGTCTTACAATAGATCTACGGGTAATTTATCCGAAGTGAAAAAGACGCTACCGGAAAACATTTACAAAAGGTCATTCGACTGTCCTCGTTTAAATACGTTTAGAATCCGCATCTTCGGAGAACGCTGGGAAAACCCAATGACGCCATTTAAGTTGTCTGCAACATGTCTGACGAGAGATTTGAAAAGACGAATTTACTATTTGGATTATTCTGTGTAAGTTTAAATAGGTTTAGAACTTTTATTGGCACACTACCTAGAACGTTCACCACCTTTGGGACGACTGGCCGAGGAAAATTAAAGCTGCATTAATTTCCGTAATATCGCCTGATACCTAAACATCGTAACTAAAATTTGAGTAAGCCCCATTTCCTAGGCCCACCACGCAAGATACATCTAAGGACTGATTCCAAATAGAAACTCCACATTTTCTCATATTAGTTTACATAATTTATTCAACGAAAATAATAAAAGGTGATTGTGAAACCAAAGCTCCTACCTACAGCTATAAGTCAAAGCTACAAGTTTTAAGGCTTGGAAGTCGTTTATCCTTAGAGAACCAACTAGAATCATGGACTTTAAGCAAAAATATTACTTATATTTAACATGGAAACGAGCATTTACAAAGTGTGCAAAAAAAAAAATGAGGGGGTGGTGTTAAAAATTCCTTACTTCAAAAATAAAATTCCTGAAATTCCAACATGGGATTACAAAAATTCCTGATTTTGGCCCTTATTGAGAGCACTGATTGATATCCATCAGTTACATTCTGAGAAAATGTTTTTCATAGTTTCCACTATTTAACATATTAAGAATTGACCTCCATCCATAAAATGTATATTTTTCATCCAATGAAAATAATTTTTGGTACACTGATAAAGGGTCACTCAAGGGTTATTCCAGTGAAATTTAGTTGATATCCAAAAATTAGATTCTGAGAAAATGATTTTCGAATTTACCAGTTTATAACATAAAGAGAACTGACCTCTGCTATTAAAAGACATATTTTTCATCAAATCAAAATAATTTTTGGCTGCATGATAATGGGTCACCCAAAGATCATACCAAAAATGTTTGATTGATATCCATCAGTTACATTCTGAGAAAATGTTTTTCATAGTTTCCACTATTTAACATATTGAGAATTGACCTCCATCCATAAAATGTATATTTTTCATCCAATGAAAATAATTTTTGGTACACTGATAAAGGGTCACTCAAGGGTTATTCCAGTGAAATTTAGTTGATATCCAAAAATCAGATTCTGAGAAAATGATTTTCGAATTTTCCAGTTTATAACATATAGAGAAATGACCTCTGCCCATAAAATGCATATTTTTCATCCAATCAAAATAATTTTCGGTACACTGATAAAGGGTCACTCAAGGGTTATTCCAGTGAAATTTAGTTGATATCCAAAAATCAGATTCTGAGAAAATGATTTTCAAAGTTTCCACTATATAACATATAGAGAAATGACCTCCGCCCATATGGTGCATATTTTAGATCCAATCACAATGATTTTTTATAGACTGATAAAGGGGCACTTAAGGATCATTCCAGTGAAATTTGGTTGATATCCATCCGTTACATTCTGAGAAAATGATTTTAAATTTTCCACTATATAACATATTGAGAAATGACCTCCGCCCATAGAATGCATATTTTCCATCCGATCACAATGATTTTTTGTAGACTAATAAAGGGTCACCCAAGGATCATTCATGTTAAATTTAATTGGTATCATTGATTAGAATCTGAGAAAACTCACTTTTTACCATATTTGGAAATTAGCCACGCCCATTAAATCCATGTTTTTCATTGGATCATAATATCTTGAACAACTTTGAAAGAGGGTCACCCAAGGATCATTCCTGTGAATTTTGGTTGAAACCCAACCAGTAGTTTCTGAGGAGAAGATTTTTAAAGAAAAGTTTACGACCGGACGCACGCACGGATGGATGGACGCACGACAAACACAGTGACAATGCCATGACAATAGCCTCAGTGGCTTTTAGCCAGTGGAGCTAATAACAATAAGATGAAGAATAACCTTTGAAAGTATCAACCATAAATCAATCCTTAAAAAGAGAGTTGTTCCTTTTTATCTCAAATGTACAATTTGTATTATAAGAGAATTACCATTACAGCCACTTTTCTATGAAGGAGGAGTTGCATTCACAAGAACTTTGACATGAAGGCTCCTTCCTCCATTACGCGGCTGAAATTCAACTGCAACAACATGCTCAAATTCAGGTAACAATGAACATTTTGTTTAAATTTCATTTAAATAAGTGGATAAATAAATAAGGAGTTGCTTTCACAAGGTTTACAAGAAAGCCTCTTTTTCTATCACACAGCTGTAATTCATAAAACCATGGCTATATAGGCAAGGTCAAGTGACTAGGAACATTTTGTGAAAGTTTCATTGAAATTGGTCCATAAATGAAGGAGTTGCGTTCACAAGATTTTTTAAATGAAGGCCCTTTTATCCATGAAGGGGCTTAAATTCACGGAGCCGTGACAATATATGCTAGGTCAGGTGACTAAAAACATTTTGTCAAAGTTTCATCCTAATCAGTCCAGGGAGGACTTACATTCACAAGATTTTTTTTACATGAAGGCCTCTTTTTCAATGACACAGCTGAAATTCACAAAACCATGACTTTAGGCACTAGATCAGGTGACTAGGGACATTTTGTGAAAGTTTCATCCAAATCAGTCCTTAATGAGGGAGGAGTTGTGCTCACAAGAAAAGTGAGAAGAAAAGAGAAGATGACTCCAATAAACAACCGCCTCCGGTGGCGAATAAAAAGACACACACAACCAACACAGCGCCATGACAACCACAGGGAAATGTTCCGCTGATTTTTTTAGAACATATATGATAATATAGACAAGGGGTCGAACTCCATTTTGGAACGAAAAACACCGGCACGAATCGAGCGTCGATTTCTAAGTCAGTTTTTACCCAATCTGAATGCCCAATACATCATTTCATAGCTAAATGGATAAACTACCAACGAGTACTTAATTAAATTACCAAACAAACTTCGTTTACGAAAGCCAAACTAAAATGTCGTGCGATTCGACGTCAATTTCGCATCTAAGACAAATACCGGCACAAAATGTTACAAGGATAAACGTTCATACAGACGCCACAATCATTGGTATTTACTCCAGATTTAGGTCATTATTATACTTATAATCAATTTAAAAAATGAATTTACTGATTATTATTATTATTATGGCCAGTTATAAGATAAAAAATAAATACAGAGTCCGAACGGGTCTGTCTCTCTTCTGTAACGAAAGATTTCATTGGCTACCTAAAATCAGTGAAGATGGTTTCCCGCGTCAACAAAATATTTTTACGGAAGCAGGGGTCCACAATTTAAAAATAAATATCAAAATTGTTAGAATGGAAAAAAGTGAAAATAGAAATGAATTTGATAGAAATGAAATTAATTTTTTAAAACTTGCCAATACTTTACATATTGATTTCGTAAAATTCGGTTATAATGGATTATTCGTCGAGCAGAGTTATCCTTCGTTTCATAGGGTTGTAACGAATCAAATCGCTCCTTACATTTCATGGTTCGGTGTTACGTTATGGTGAATTAGAAATATTTTCAGCAGCGTCTAGGAAAAAAACAGTTCTATCGATGCGTTCCAATGATGTGATGGTTAATTAAATAGCTTTACGTGGTGAATAAATAATGTTCTAACTGAATCTGGAGTAAATAACAATGATTGTGGCTCTGTATGAACATTTATCCCTGTAACATTTTGTGCCAGTATTTGTCTTAGATGCGAAATTGACGTCGAATCGCACGACATTTTAGTTTGGCTTTCGTAAACGAAGATTATTTGGTAATTAAATTTAGTACTCATTGGTAGTTTATCCATTTAGCTATGAAATGATGTATTGGGCATTCAGATTGGGTAAAAACTGACTTAGAAATCGACGCTCGATTCGTGCCGGTGATTTTCGTTCCAAAATGGAGTTCGACCCCTTGTTTATATTATCATATATGTTCTAAAAAAAATAGCGGAACATTTCCCTGTGATGACAACAGTCTCTGTCGCCTTCGGCCAGTAGAGCTAAAAATTAAGCAGTCATTCAATTTGACAACTGTGCAATAGACATGGGAAATCTTCAATGCTTCCATGTAAAACAGTGGTTGTACAGTGACAAAAGATACAGACCCTGCACATAGGTAGGGGCAACGTCAAAGTGACATCATTATTACATCCTCTATACCAGACGTGTGGAATTTCCTAGATACGATTACGTATCCATCCTTTGATAATCTGATGTTGGAGACATCAGATAATTTATCGAAGGAGTGATATGTTATCGTTTGATTGATTGATTGAATGGAGTTTAACGCCGCTTTCAACATTATTTCAGTTATATCGCGGCGGCCAGAGCACCTAACAATGGATTCCTGGTTTTTCTCTCACCTGTACTACCATTACATTCTTTCCTAGCCTCCGACTGCTATCTCACATAGGTTTACGATTATCTACCCATTGGTGAGAGACAAACGTCGGAAAGGATATTTGCCGCCACCGGGGGATATGTTATCGTATCTAATTCCAATGCCCGATTTGTCTAGCCACGGGGTTTTCTATCTGTGGACAAGAACTTTTTTCTATGCCAATTGTCCTTGGACAAATAACTACCAGGACACTTTTGTAAATGGTCCTAAACAGCCATACAGATCTAAGAGATACTGTTGAATCATCACGGGTTCGAAAATAAATGGGTACGAAAAGCTTTTTTGTCTTGGAACAAAGTACCAGGATCAAAATCTTCGATATTTGTTACCTGTATGGATGCCTATGATTTCTGATAAATACCTGCGAATGCTAATTGACTAATTAGTGCTGCTCAAACGGTTACTTGCGATTATATTTCGAGCCGAGTTGTTTGAAAAGGGAGAACACTCTTTCTACAACTTCCTATAATCAAAGGAATATGGTATTAGACGGTACCATAAACTGGTAGCCCACTTCTGTGATAGACGAAAGCATATACATAGGTTCAAAACAAGAACTCAAGTAAGAAAAGAGTTTGATGTTACAGAGAGTCAACAGTTGCAGGTAAAAACGTATCAAGAATGCCTGAGTCTGAAAAGGGTTAAAACTCTACTCATACCAAGAATATCCTGTGAAAAAAACTCCTTTTTAATAAAATAGTAGCAAAAAGACCCTATCTCTCTGATTGTTCGTTAATATCCTATTAAAATAAAAAGTAAAGTAAAGTAAAACACTAGTAAAACGCTCATGCAAAACAAACTTAAGAAAATACTCTTTCACACTAAGCCTTAGTAGTAGTAGTAGACACATGGAACACGGCCTACCACAAGAAGTAATTGCGTGTGAGAAGGTCAAAGAATTTGAAATAAGATTAGACAAATACTGGGAAAACCAAGATGTCAAGTTCAATTATAGGGCAGATATTAACATAACAAGAGCCATGTCGGACATGGCCATCCCCCGCCGAGAAAGCTTGATAGTAAACTGAAGCCTTAAATACTAAGGGTTCTACTTTAAAAAATTAAGCCCCTACACAATCTAAATCTTTAAAATAACAAAGGACAATATCTCCAAAATTATGCAAGGAAAAGTTATAGTTCTTGTGCACTGCACTCCTCTTCCATAAGATCTATCCACCCATAAAGTTTTAAGTTGATATCTAAAATACTTTAGGAGATATGCTCCGGACAAAATCTAAGTCTTAAAAATAACAAAGGGCAATAACTCCAAAATTTAGCAAGCAAGAGTTGTGGTTCTTGTGCACTGCACTTCTCCTCCATGAGATCTATCCTCCCATAAAGTTTCAAGTTGATAGCTTTAATACTTTAGGAGATATGCTCCGGACGAAATCGTAAAAATAACAAAGGGCAATAACTTCAAAATTAAGCAAGCAAGAGTTGTAGTTCTTGTGCACTGCACTACTCCTCCATGAGATCTATCAACCCATAAAGTTTCAAGTTAATAGCTATTATACTTTAGGAGATATGCTCCGGACAAAATCTAAGTCTTAGAAATAACAAATGGCAATAACTCCAAAATTATGCAAGCAAGAGTTGTAGTTCTTGTGCACAGCAGTTCTCCTTCATGAGATCTATCCACCCATAAAGTTTCAAGTTGATACCTATTATACTTTAGGAGATATGCTCCGGACAAAACCTAAGTCTTTAAAATAACAAAGGGCAATAACTCCAAAATTAAGCAAGCAAGAGTTGTGGTTCTTGTGCAATGCACTTCTCCTCTATGAGATCTATCCTCCCATAAAGTTTCAAGGTGATAGCTATTATACTTTAGGAGATGTGCTCCGGACAAAATCTAAGTCTTAAAAATAACAAAGGGCAATAACTCCAAAATTTAGCAAGCAAGAGTTGTGGTTCTTGTGCACTGCACTTTTCCTCCATGAGATCTATCCACCCATAAAGTTTCAAGTTGATAGCTATTATACTTTAGGAGATATGCTCCGGACAAGTTTAGTGACGGAACCTCGGAAGGACGGAATGACAGAATGACGGAATGACGGACGGGGAGCATTACTATATCCCCTCGCCGAAAACGGCGGGGGATAAAAAAAAAACTACCCGGAAGTCACAAAAAAATTAACATAGATATTGACATTAAAGAAGACGTGGATACAGTGGCAGCACAGCCAGCGTCCACAGAATATCCTAAGGTATCCTAAGGTAAAATTGTCAGAGAACTGCAGGCCGTCTCGTCTTTTTTTATGTATGCGGTTTCATAGCATATTTTCCAAACCTGAGCCCCGAACCAAAATCATGCATTCGCCACTGGGAATATAGAAAAGGCTGTTTACTTGTCATATATATAGGACCGACGCAAAAGAAAAATTAAAGCAGTTGATTCTATCTAAAAGGGATGCGCCCGGTAAGAACCCAAAAATGACCCTAGGGTCTTGATATGAAACGTGGAAGAGGGCACAAGATGATCACGGGATTTTTGCAGGTCAATCAAAATAATTTTTAACAATTTAGGTAAAGGTTCACCCAAGAAACATGATCCATGCCAAGTTTCATTAAAATCGGCCCAATGGTTTGAAGGGAGAAGATTTTTAAAGATTTTAAAATGAAAATAGGCCCTGCTCTGCCACAACCACATTTGGGGGTCAATCAAAATTTCTTTAACAATTTATGACGAGGGTCGATCACCCAAGGAACATTTCTACGAAGTTTGGTTAAAACCCGCCCAGCGGTTTAAGAGAAAATGTTTAAAGAAAAGTTACGCACACACTGACGGACGGACGAACGCACGACTGACACGACCTTCGGCCAGTATAGCTATAAATAGCCCCATATGACAAAATAAAAAAATATTCTTCTCAGAAACTCTTGGGCAAAATCGTTTACCAAACTCGAAGGAATGATTCGCAGGACATGCTCTTTCAGATTCCTTCATTTAAGCTTTATCAGGGTAATATTTCGCGTGCTTTGAGCTGTCACGTCAACAAAAATGGTCCAATATGGTGAAATACATGAGTATATATTTTTTCTGGTTCTACTGGATAGAATTCGACCAAACTTCACAGGAACAATGATCGGGCCAGACTGCAAAATCGTTTACCAAACTCACAGGAATGATTCGTGGGACATGCTCATTCATTTAAGCTTTATCAGGGTAATATTTCGCGTGCTTTGAGCTGTCACGTCAACAAAAATGATTCCATGTGGTGCAATACATGTATATATACTTTTCTCTGGTTCTACTGGATAGAAATCGACCAAATTTCACACTGGAACGATAATCGGGCCAGGCTCTTTTAAAAATTCTTCATTAAACCCTTATCACACTTACGAGTTGCGTTCTACGGGCTGTCGTGTCATCAAAAAAAAAAAAAAAAAAAAAATGCTACAAAGGCAAATATGTAAAAAAAACAAAAAAAAAAAAAAAAAACTAAGACGTCAACTAAACTTAACAGGGATGATGCTTACTTAGTAATGCTCAACTTGTACGTTTATTGGAAGAATTCATGATTTTCACAATTGTTAACTATCGCGTGACTATGCACACATGAAAGGGTCTTAAGTATATTATTCTGCATCATAGAAAAAAGGGACTTTAATGAAAAAAATGATTGTTGGCATTAGATTTTCTATTCTATGCATTAATCTTTCTTATCTTTCGATGAATATTCTTACAAATAAATTTTGTCTTAGCTAAATACTTTTAGTGCTAATTAACGGATAGATTTTTCATAAATCTATAAGGCGTGGTTTTGAGTGGAGTGATACTGGCCTTCTTCAGCTGTTTGTTCTTGATGTCAGTAATGAAGTTGCTGTTGACAATAACAACAATATATCATCTGACGCACTGGAGATGGTTTCCCCTTCCATCAACGGCAACATTTACCCCAATTCCCACAGAGAAAAGGCGAATAAATGCCGAAAGTGATTTTCGATACAAAACTGATACAGGGGTAATTTCCATCGCCACATTATACTTTTGCAAAAATAAGCGAAAGTTAACAGACTGTAGGCAGAACGGAAAACAAGTCATAGGCTTTTATGACTAATAACTGAAATCCCAATCAAATAAATTTAATCAAAAGAAAAATATGCCGTAAGATTCTGAAACTTCTATCGGTGCTGTAGATACTAAGCCGTAACACTCCCTGTCATGCACCATAACATATTTAATTTTCTATTTCCCGGATTTTTTTTTATTTTTAGTTGTGTTAAAAGAAAACTAATACTATTTTTTTCTTTTGTAATTATTGTATAAGCTTGCAAACGGTTTCAATTTGAAGCACAAGCACTATCTTAAAGCTATTAATACCTTTGCGATATTAAAGATCAATAAATGCAGTATCACATTGTTTAGGCTACAAGGTTGGCTTTTATTATCTTAGATAGACGAGGGATCTCATTTACTTTTGAAAGACGTAGTTTTTTTTTGTTTTTGTTTACAAGGTGTGTTTATACTTAATCCCTTAATTATTTTCACAAACTTATATACTGAAAATTTAATTCACTCCACGGCTATTATGTTCTATAATAGTGTTTAACTTGTAATCAAGCACTAGACCTAATGAAGTGCACAGGAAATATTATTTCTTATCGTCAAATTTGCAACCGTATCTGCACAATGTTGGAACGGAAGTGTACAGTTTGCTTATTGGAATCGTTGGTTGTCAGTGGCTGTAAACACTGACAGTTTGGTCACTTGAAGCTTGGATGTGCAAAATCTTGACGTTATTTTTACCACAAAAAGCCAAACTTTTGTTTATATAAGAAACTTATACCAACAATAAGGACATGATGATCATCTACATCATTTGGTTTTTTTATCAATACATTATAGAAAATTGGCTTAAAATGATTTAAATTTTGGATTATTTCATTTTTTCCTTTGTACAGTAGCTTTACAAACAATTTTCTGGTATTGCACAGTCACCTGCAAAGACGTTTAAATGTAACTTAACTTCGTTAAATTTTCAATTGATAAAGTCAAAGCGCAAACCGGAGATTTAAAAACAATTGTTGAAAATTCAAAATAAATGTGTTGTAAAGGCGCCGGTTTTGGAGAAGTGACTAACGCAGCAAAGGCTTGCTATGATCTTGGTTCAAATGCTACTCGAGGAGGATTAAGAAACAATCTCAGACACGACAACAACAACAACAAAAAAAAATAATGAGAATACATGTATATGTAAATTCAATGAATCATTTATAATGATTTGCTATGTGTCTGTAGTCTACAACCAAGTTTAGAATTGATTGCTTGTCCAACTCCTTGACCCCCGTAATGACACACCCAGGAGATATTAAGTAGAGGATACTGAATGAGTGGTCATTGAATACCGAAGTTATAAAACGAGTCATCATTAAACAGATAAAAACGAGGCTTCGCCGAGTTTTTATCTGTTTAAGATGACGAGTTTTATAAATTTGGTATTTTAGGAGCATAAATTTGATATTCTATTTATAAAATGACCCTAATTTTTGCGACAAATCGTCAAAATTCTTGAAATTCAATATTTCAATATTCCGCAAAACTGATAACTTCGTTAAAAATGACGTCACGATATATACATTATGACGTCATTTTTGCCTGATAAAATATAGCTTTGCTATTTGCTCCGAGCTCATTTTCATGATTATTCCATTAGTTATTTAATAACACCTGTGTAATATCACAAATATTCAACGGGCTTATTTCACTCCTGCGACGAAGGTTATATTATAAAACTTTATTATCTTCAAAATATGTGGTCATAACAAAAAACAAACAGCAAATCGTTGAATGGCGATCTTTTGCCAAGGTCCCATAAAAAGTGGAGACGCCGCCACGTAGGAGATTCCTACTTTTCATCAGCGCTGGTAATATCAGGACAAAATATCTTTTGTAGTCACATCTAACAGCCGACGTGACGATGTCTAATTTTGGCCAGTAACGAAAGAGAAATTGCATGGTCTTAAACATAGAATGCTGACGATACAACGGCGAGATTTCGCCGACTAGTCGCCGGCGATGCGTCGCCGAAAAGTCGCCAATACCAAACGGGAAGTCAAAGGATCAGATTGCCAGTGATTATTCGTCGATACAAAATTGTATTCTACAAATCAATAAAACATCTGTCGATTCAATATTGGAATTTCTGAGATCGGCGACGCGTCGGTCAGTTTTAACTTCATGTTTAAAACTACCGACTAGTTGTCGACGTCTTTAAGACGGACAATCATCGGCCAGGTCCCGATTTTGTATACGGGATTTTTGTCTTTTCTGACCTTTTTCACTTCCGTTTATTATCGGCGACTAGACGGTTAACGCAACGCCGATATATCGCCAACAAGTCGACGACATCTTACCAGCTAATTGTCATTACGTTACGACCAATCCATCATGCTTTTTCTGTCTCATCACTTGAGAAAAAAAAGTCATAGTCACTTCGGTGGTTTTATGTGACTACAAAATATTTTTGTTCGGATATCGCCGGCGCCCGACCGACACCGTTTAGTTACTAATCGACCGATGTCTGTGTATGTCATATTCTCCGAAAAATGACCTGTCTTCGGGACCGTATCACTTATCCAGATTGGGATAAATTTTACTACCTCGTACGCATAACTCCGTATTCTATCGGCAAAAATGAAGAATTTCAATTTAAACTTCATTTTTGTGGAAATCAAACTTAATTTTGCCTTAAATTAATTGACAAAAGTATTGTTTAAATTGCGAAAGTTTTTTTTTTTTTTTTTTTTTTTTTTTTTTTTAAAAGTTGCTGGCTTGAGATCTCTTTAAACTGTACACAGTTTCCTAATATAGATTTTGGGGAAAACCGATAATATGAAATAAGGCAAAGCCTTAAAAGCGAGCGCAGCAATTTGCATAGGCGTATCTAGGACTTTGAAATTTATACACACTCAGTAGGCGACAAACAAAGAATATATATGATAAAGGCGATGTGTGGACAGTGACCAAAGATGAATGTCTTCCGTCCGCTTCCTTTTTATGATTTGAACGTTGGTGAATGATCAAAGCATCGCAACTACAGCTTAAATAAGCTGTATTTTCGAGGCTATGATAATTCACCTACGATATTTTTCAACAAATATTTTTTTTCTTTTACGCACTTGCGAAAATTTCGTAATGGGAGCTACGCCCTTGATTTGTATACGTTATTTGATACGAAAGAGAGAGAGAGAGAGGGAGGGAGGGAGAGAGAAAGAGGGAGAGAGAGAGAGAGAGAGAGAGAGAGAGAGAGAGAGAGAGAGAGAGCATATGTATTTTATAGTTTAGTGCGTTATCCCAGGATCTATCAGGCTGAAATTAATTTTCAAATATTGCACATTTCGTTCTGCTAAGTCTAATTGAAAACAAATTAAGTGACGTAAGATTTTCTCAAACCAACTTGCACCTTACCTTTAATTCAATTTTACTCTCTGGTAAAAAAACAAACAAACAAGCAAACCTTTTGTAATTCCTCTCCTGGAAAAAGCCGAAGTCACCACAGATACTAGACTGGAAATGACTTAGTCAAAGTTTAAATTTATGTGAACAACAGACAAAAGAAATCATTATTTCTGGAATGGATGAGATTTCCCAAATTATTAAATGACAGGAAAAATCAATGAACACTAGCTTAAATTTATGAGTCTGTATTTCTTTAGCAAGATTCAAATATCAATGTTTTATGTTCCGATTGTATATGGCCCACTTAACATTAGATAAAGTTTCGAATTTGAAATCGTAGGTTTAATAGACCTAAATTTCGTTCATTCAAATACAGCTGATAAATTTACAGCTTTTGAATACCATAACGTGATGAGAACTCGTCTTGATTAATATCAAAACATTTCTAAGGAACTGCTTGAAATTTCCCATAGAATCTGCATTTTGTACATGGATCTACATGGGGTAATAAATTTCACTAAATTATAAAATAGGCTACTACCTTGTCTATTTTATTTAAGTACCATCACATAACACCAATAATGTATTGAGTAGATGTATGTCTGTGATGTACAATCTATTTCTCCAGTACTTAATGATCCGTTCATCAGTTAAGCGATTAAGTTTCATACCTCTATGAAATCGAGACATAACTTCTTCATTAGCTCAGATTTAATCACATTTAGCAAAAACGTAAAGATTTATCACTAAAAGCAAACATTGTTCATGGGGCAACTTTCCGCGGAAGTTATTAAAAAAACTATGTACTAAAAATTATTATCATTTTGGGCAAATAAGAATGCATAAACCTTTTTGAACATAACTGGAATTACACTATTATATTATCTTCAGGGTTAAAAAAAATGCTCTTGAAAACGGGTCGTTGTACAGGCGGCAACAACAACAATAGACAAACATATTAACATAAACTTTACAAACTTCTTTCCCACAATGTTTTCTCATGACCTGAAAAAAAATAAATAAATCGTTACATTCTTGTTTTGGTTATTACAAGGCAAATATAGTCACTCTTTTCTATATTAAACACATTGAAAAAATCGTAAGAAACATCTTGCATGCATAACAAGTCCTCAAGTCTATGATTGAAAAATTTAAATTTCCAGACTAAACTAGAACTTGTCACAGAATGTGACTTAATACCCCCGCAAGTGCTTTCAGAGAATGAGATACTTATTGACAATGGAAACTTTAAGCAAAGAAAGTTGATTCAATGGAACTGAGAATTTTTCAATGCATGATCAATATGTCATATGTAATTGACTATAATTAATCAAATAAACAATTGTACATGACTGGTCATTTTTGTGAGACATGTCTGTGGTAAGTTTAGATTAACAATTTTGTGATTTCTAAAGATTTTAATGAAGATATCACATGCTTTGTCACAGAATTTGAAAGGAATTGCATGAAATATCTCAATGAAAGATCTTAAGAAATCTTAACTTTCTTAATCCAAATATTCTCCTTGAAGTTGTAGCATACTCACATTCTATGAAAGCTCTCTTCAATAGCACAATCTAGTTAACACAACTTCTTCAATGGGACTGCTGTAGACACAATTAGATGGTCACTGTAGTAAGTAGGTATAACATCTACAACTGTATCCTCTGGATCCTTGTTTACGTAAAACAAATCAAGTATTCCACCTTGCCGATGTGTTGGCTCTGTCACAAGCTGGCGAAAACCATAGTATTCTGTTAGGAATTTTAAGTCTTGTTTGTTTCTGATAGTACTGATATTTAAGTCTCCAACAATAAATACAGGTAGGTTTAATGGTACCTTCTGTAACAATATCTCAAGATCCTTTAAAAATTCTATAGGCCTTGTCCTTGGATTATTATATATGGAAATCACAATCAGTCTTGTATCAGGATACAGTACAGGTGACAGGAGAATCATCTGGTATTCAAAGCACAAGTTACCAATATGAAACTCACGTAGAAGTCTAAGGCTGTTATGTATATACATTAACAAGCCACCATGTCTTTGTCTTGTTTGTGAATCTTGTCTTAATATGTTGAAGTTTTCAATAGATGGGGAAGTCTCATGTGGCTTAAGCCATGTTTCTTGTAAACAAATAATATGGAAGCTTTCTGTGTAATTATCCTTTATGTAACAGTCAAAGTGAGGTTTTAAGGAGTTAATGTTGAAGGTCTGTATTTTAAGAAAGTAGCTGCTGCCTTTACTCAACGATTCAAAATCTTTAATTTCTAACTTGCTGGATTGTTTCATTCTTTGTATCTCCTTCAGTGCATCAGTATTTATTTTGATTTTCTTTGCATCAATTTGTCCAGTAAAGTATAGTCCATTTAAAGTTTTTGTCCTACTTACAGCAGTGTAAAACTGACCTTTATTAAAGTTCCCATCACAATAAACTACAGCACTTTCCTCTGTCTTACCCTGCTCCTTATGTATAGTCACGCCCCATGCCAGGTCAAGAGGGAACTGAGTCCTTTTCTTGGAAACCTTTTTACATCTTTTACTGAAATAGATAGGACACTCCACTGTTGGTATTGGTGTACAAGTTGGATGGTTTTTTATAAGACCTTTGGATATAACACGACATTTTTTTCCCACTCTCTCTTCATCAAACTGGATTAGTATATATTTTGGCTTGAAAATTTCAGGTTCTTGTGTGGAATCAAAGGCAGGGATAAATCCTATAACAAACCCAGCAGCAGAATTGACTAAACCATCAGAAACATCAATATTCTTTGTCAACACAACACGTGCACCTATTGAAAGTTTGAGTTCATACGGGAGCCCACATACTGCTTTTGTAGAAGTTGTTTCTTGGCTAACTCTTTGGGTTTGCTCGTCCTTTGTTGTATCTTTAGCCTTGAACATAAATATTGGACCTTCAGTTTTTTCTAGCATATTGTTATTATGTTCATTTCGTAGAGAATTATATGTAAACATATGTGTACTTTGTACTGGGTAGTCCTGATCACCACTTGAAATCTGTCTTGACTGAAGTAATTCTAGATCTTCCTTGGTTTGCTCACCAATTCTAATCCTATTTAACAAAGCAGCAAACTTTTCATCATTTTTCTGGCGCTGTAATTCTGTTAATTCTACTATCCTAAAATGAGATGTCCATAGGGATCCATAGATAGAAGCGATTTCATCAGATGGTAAAGAGTACACTGGTTTTTGAGCAACAGGTGGAAGTTGAAGTAAATCTCCTACAGCCAATATAGAGACACCACCAAAAGGTTCCAGATTTCCCATTACATCACATAATCTTCTGTGTATAGTCAGGAGCATGTCAGCGCTTACCATTGATATCTCATCTATTACAACTAACTTTATATTACCCAGTGTTTCTTTTATTGTTGCAAGTTTTTCAGAAGATAGTGGACAGTAGTCATCATCTTTAGATGTATGGATCTGAAGTTGGAAAGCAGAATGGCAGGTATGTCCTGATATGTTGTAGGCTGCTGCTCCAGTTGGTGCACAAACCAACACATGGGTATCTTGTACCTGGTTATTCCTGGCAAATAAGTTTTTTACTGTCTGAACAATGGTTCTTACAAGAAAACTTTTTCCTACACCAGCACCACCCGTCAAGAAAAGATGAAAGGGATTAACCTTTTTGCCTGTATGGGATAACAACATTTGGGTTGCCCAATTAACAATAAATCTATGAACTGAATATTGTTGGTGGTTGAGGGAACAAATCATTTGATACCAATCAGAACTGTTCATATTTTCCGTAGCTATGTCGTATCTACAAGCCATCAAACCAAGGTCACTTGTAACAGTATTCTGTTGACTTGTGTTAAACACACAATGGATATTAGCTTCCTCTACAACACCTTCTAACTTATCTTCTTCTTCTTGTTGTTCACTTTGAGGAGCAACATTAGCCCATGTATCATCAGGAAAACCATTTTGCTGAATATCATCTAAAATATTAGTTATTTCTTCTGTATGATGTTCAAACTTTTTCTGTGTCTCAGAAAGAATCTCATGCTTGTTTTCATATGATTCCTGATAGGTGTTTTGAAGAAGGTCCTGTACTTCATTTCTCCAGGGAAAATACAATAACAATAGAGCATGGAAAAAGTTCTCTGGATTTTTTTTCACAGACCACTGATGTGACCTGATAATAGCCGGTACTCTTCTTCTTGAGACTATTCCAAGATCATTCTTCAGTTGTAAAACTGCCCCGTTGTCTACTTCTTCATTCTGCTCATTACATGTATTATCATCAATTCCATCTTCTGTTTTCTTTTTACCTAGGCTGGTCTTATACTCAGATGCAAACGTAGCCAGACAGACACCTTCTAAAACATTGGGTCTTGCAGCATACTTGTCCAGTAGTCCCTTTACATAAACATCAGGGTCATCATCTTCCATATGAGAAATGGCTGTCATTGATTTGAATAGTCTTGTTCGGTTTTCAGGTAAATCAGTAGGAATGAACACTATCTGTCTGGAGCCTTTTGTTAAAGGAAGAGAGAGCAATCTATATACTGCTTCTTGGGCACTTACTTCTCTGTGTGTTAGAAATTTATGAGCAACACTTTTCATAGACTTTTTCAATCCAAAATGTGAAGAGCTTTTACTAACTGCTTTTAAGACATCCCCTAGAGTTTTCTCAGGTTTTGAAATATATGATGCCAAATACATAACACAAGAGTATACATCAGTGACAAATTGGACATCCAAATTAGCTTCCCAGGCACTCATCATTGTTTTATTGTAATTATTGACATTTACTTCATATGGTGTTCTTTTCAGTAAAATGGCAGGTTGCCCACTTTTGGTTTTTATGCAAAGCTTTATAGTAAAGTTCTTCTGTCACATTTGCTTTCTTTAATACCTGCTCTAACGTCATGTCTATAGTTGTGTCTCCTAATTGTTCATTGACTGCTGTCAATACTTCAGAGTACTTTGCTTGGATTTCCACACTTGGTTGTTCTTCTAAAGGCTTTAAAATAAGAGTTTTGTCAACAGGTGGTCTTGGAAAATTGAATCGACAATTCTTTCCATGCTTTTTGCAAGCTACTGAATGTGTGTGTCTCTGAACTAAGTGAAGTAAATCATATAAGTCATTATTGTCTTGTGGTAGTTGACAAGAGATCTTCCCATCTATAAATTCCTTGATTTCGTGTGCATCATTATTTTCAAAAGATGGCGCATCCTTTACCCATGCCAACATATGCACATGGGGAGATCCCCTATGTTGGAATTCTATTCTGTATTTATAGTCAGTTATTTCACCAAGTGGGTTGAGATTTCTGTTAAGTATGATGTGTTTTAAAAACATCTGGACTCTATTGTCAAAATGGCGGGCTGCAGTCACTGGGTTACTCCTTAAATAATCACATTTCTGTTCCCATGACATATGAAGAATATCATTATCAGTGAGATATTCCCCTTGTTGCTTTGCTATTACTTTTATAGTGTCTGGCCATTTCAGATCTGCAGCAGATAATGTGATAAACCATGTACAAGGACCAAGCTGTCTGATCATTCCAAGGAGGTCATAGTAGAGTTTATTGAAATAAGATGGAGAACCCCTAATCTTTTGAAGAAAATGGATACCCAGATCACTCTGTACAAGGTTTTCGACTTTCTCTTTGATTTGTCCTGCTGTAATGTCCTGAGACTTTCCTTTTCTAAGGCTGATACTTAAATTGTCATTTACCTCTTTAGCTTCACATCTATACTGGGCAAAGAAAATATAGTCAATGTTTTTGGCGAATCTTTGATCAAAGTTCATAATCCTTGACTGAAAATATTATTTTAGGGAAATATTTCTTGTTCTTTTGTGAGAATATCCAAACCTCCCATAAGGAAATAATTGAGGAAAGCTCAACTCTTCTGCCTTTTCATCATCATAATATGGTTTAGGAGTTTTACCTTCACCAGGAGCTATATTCAGTATATGAGACTGATCGGCTACAATATCTTTAAGTTGAATTGTAGAATCAAATGGAAGTCCACTTAATCGTGATCTTTCATCTTCTTCATCTGAAGCATTACCTTGACCATCTTCTCCATTCTCAATTGAATTGATATTGTCTTGTCTTTGTGAATCTCCCACTAGATGAGTCCACAAATTTTCTTCACTTTGCTCACTGACCTCATTCCAATAGTCATTTATCACTACATCATTGTACAGAGGATTTTTCAAGTGATCTTTAAGAACAAAGAGAGCTGTTAACACTTTATCTGGTCTAACTGTTTGATGAAAGACATGTCGGTAATGAAGTTTTCTCTTCACTTTCACCGTTATAAATGTGTCAGATGTGGGAACACGTGGTAATACTGATGCTATATGTTCAGGCTCAATTGGAACGTTCACCACACAGCCATGGATTGCCTTTTGCTTTCCTCGTGGTAGAGCAAGTATTTTCATAAATGGTATCCTTCGAGCAATAAATACACATTCAAGTGAATTCAAAATTCCCAACTGACAAGGTATTTCATCTAATCCTAATCCATTTTCTGCAGCTATAGCTGGCATCTTGTTAGCTTTAATAGATTTATGACAGTTAAAACAAATATATTCAACTCCATCAAAAGAAACTTTACAGGTTGCATATGTTTCACCACTATAGTCATACAACTGGAAATGCTTAACAGTCTCTTTATACAGAAAGCGATTGCACACGGTACAGATATAAAAAGGTCCATTTTGTATTACTTCTTTGAAATTACTAATTGCCTGTTCAGTTTTATTACTAGTTTTACGTTTCATCTTTTTAGATTCTTTATCAGCAAGTCTTCTTTTAGTCATTGAAACACTATCCTCCTGATCACGTTTCTCTTTCCTAGATTTTCTATCCTTTTCCTTCCTTTCACAAGCTGTACTACTGTCCTCCTGATCACGTTTCTCTTTTCTAGCTTTGCTTTCCTTTTCCTTCCTTTCACAAGCTGTATCACTGTCCTCCTGATCACGTTTCTCTTTTCTAGCTTTGCTTTCCTTTTCCTTCCTTTCACAAGCTGTATCACTGTCCTCCTGATCACGTTTCTCTTTTCTAGCTATGCTTTCCTTTTTCTTTCTTTTATAAGCTTTATCATTATCTTCCTGTAATCGACTCTTTTTCATAGCTTCACTTTGCTGTTTCTTTCTAAAACTTTGAGTATCACTATCCTCCTGATCACGTTTCTCTTTTCTAGATTTTCTATCCTTTTCCTTCCTTTTACAAACTGTACTACTGTCTTCCTGATCACGTTTCTCTTTTCTAGCTTTGCTTTCCTTTGCCTTTCTTTTATCAACTTTAACACTTTCTTCCTGTAATCGTTTCTTTTTCTTAGCTTCACTGTCCTTTTTCTTTCTAACATTTCGTAAATCTCTATCCTCCTGCTCTCGTTTCTTTTTCCTTGCTCTGCTTTCCCTTTCCTTTCTCTCACGAGCAGTTATACTATCTTCCTGTTTACGTTTATTTCTTTTTGCAACTGCTTCATTTTCCTTTCTAGCATTTATTTCAGGTGTGTCCATTTGAGCACGTTTTTGTTTTTTAGCTAGGCGGTCTTTTTCCTTTCTTATTTCCTTTTCTTCTTCAGTTTCCTCATCCCTTTTTCTTTTCATTGAAAGCCTCTTTTGTTCTGCCCTTTTCAACATATTTTCTTTAGATTGTCTATATACTTCTTTACATTGTCCATAACAATCTTTTCTTTTTAAAAATTGACTCTACCCCTTTCCTAAAATCGCTCTTGTTAATTCTTTTATCTACACTACCTTTTCTTTTTGCCATAATTTCTTTTTGACTTTTTAAATACTTTTTTACTGTTCTTGTATGTTCATCTATTGTCTCAGTATCTGACTGTCCTGTGTGCATGTCTATTATCACTTCATCACTTATGTTTTGAAAGTTTGTACAAGAATGAATTCCTTTTTTATTTTCCACTTCATCAGTTTTGTTTTTATTTTCTCGTGGAATATGACTTTCATTTGACACTGATAAAGGCACATTTGTCGGATCTTCAGCCTCATTACCTAAAGCAGTATCACTAACTCCTATAAGCACTTGTGAATGTACTTCACCAAGTTTACGATCACTTTCACAAACTGGCAATTCCTCAATGTTTAAGTCACCTGAATCCACTGAAGGTTGTTCACTCTTTTCTGTAATGTTATCTGAATCATTTCCATTGTGTCTCTGGAATCTTATTCTGGTACGTTTACTTTCACAAAGTGAACGGTTACTGGTCTTCCGGCTATTTTTACGAGGCATAATTAGGATCTCTCAGTATTCAAAATAACCTGAAAAGAGAAAGGTGTGTTGCTAAATATCACTTATACATGCATTTCTGTTTTTTCAAAGAACTGAATATTCAGTGTTTCCCTTAAAATTTACTCTTTGCAATAAAGGAACATTATAGACCAACTACAGCAAATAAATATTTGAAGAAAAGCACAAGGTAAAAATGTACACAAGGTAAAAATGTAGAAAACAAAAAAATTTCTACAATACTTCAAGCACTCCTTTTTCTCTATGTCAATTGAGTATTAAGTAAGGGAAATTATGAATCCTTTAAAAATCTTTTTGTATTGTCAACAATTTTCTGTCAATTGTTGCTGCCAGTAATATTCAGTCTAGTATAATAGACTATGAACATCCCTTGAACACATCTTCTCACAACACAACACTAACACCAGTGATTGTATTTTCTCATAATTCCTTTATTGGAATCGTAGTCTGAAGTCAAATATCCATATACACAACACATCATCCTTTATATCCTTTGAGAAGTCCTGGACAGCACATCAATCGTAATTCTTTTTTCTTTTCTAGGTCCTGGAAAGTAATCAACAAAATTTGTGTATAAAGTTTAATATCTTTTTAAACAAAACTGAAGGAGAAGCTAAGTTCAAGGGCAGATAATTCTTGAATCTTAGGGTATTGAGACCTCAAAATCCTGTCTTGCAAAACTTCAATATGTGATAAATGTTTGTATACAGTTTTAAAGCCTTTAAAGGAAAACTGGAGGAGGAGTTTGTGACACAAAGTTACTATTATATGAGAAGAAATAGAAAACAAGAGGACCATGATGGTCCTATATCGCTCACCTGTGTATCTTTGTCTTAATAAACTAGTATCAAATTTTCCAGCAAATTTCGTAATTGTTCTTTTGAGACTTTTGGTCTCTATAGAGTGTAACAAGAAAATATTCATGAAAGCTCCTTTTTCCCGAGCCATGACACAGATCCTTCCAATTTTCAAAGGATTCATCCTTGTGACTTGATAAACATTCAGACCAACTTCATAAAGATTAGACCATATGTGTGGCATCTTGAGCTTCAAGATGAAAAATGTCATTAAGGCCCCTTTTCCCATGATATGATATGGATCCTTCCAATTTTTGATAGGATTAATCCTTGTGACCTTACAATCATTCTGACCAAGTTTCATGATGATTGGTTCATATTTGTGGCCTCTAGAGCGTAAACAAGAAATTTGTCATTAAGGCCCCTTTTCCCGTGATATGACACAGATCCTTCCCATTGTCAATAGGGTTAATCCTTCAGACCTGACAATCATTCTGGCCAAGTTTCATGATGATTGGTTCATATTTGTGGCCTCTAGAGCGTAAACAAGAAAATTGTCATTAAGGCCCTTTTTCCCTTGATATGACACAGATCCTTCCCATTTTCAATAGGGTTCATCCTTGCCACCTAACAATTACTCTGATCAAGTTTCATGAAGATTGGACCATATTTGTGGCTTCTTGAGTGTAAACAAGAGAATTGTCATTTAGGCCCCTTTTCCCTTGATATGGCACGGATCTTTCCCATTTTCAATAGGGTTCATCCTTGTGACCTGATGGTTAATCTGACCAAGTTTCATGATGATTGGTTAATATTTGTGGCCTCTAGAGTGTAAACACTTAAATTGTTGACGCCTGACGACGCACGACGGACGACGGACGACGCACGACGGACATTCAATGATCACAAAAGCTCACCTTGAGCACGATGTGCTCAGGTGAGCTAAAAATGAAGGAATAGAAAAAAATGTCTTAAGTTCAAGGGTAGATAATTCTAGAGCTAGGGGAACTTGGGACCTAAAAATTGTGTCTTGCAAAACTTCAACATGTGATGAATGTTTCTATAAAGTTTCAAAGCTTTTAAAGGAAAACTGGAGGAGGAGTTTGTGACACAAAGTTACTATTATATGAGAAGGAATAGAAAAAATGTCTTAAGTTCAAGGGGAGATAATTAGTGAACCTGGGAGAGTTGACACTTGAAATTTGCGTCTTGCAAAACTTCATTATGTGATGTATGTTTGTATAATATTTCATAACTATTGAATGAAAATTGGAGTAGGAGTTTGCGACACAAAATGATAAGTACATGGTAACAAATTGGAAAAAATGTCTAAGTTCAAGGGGAGATAATTCATGAACCAGGGGAAGTTGGGACCTGAAATTTGCGTCTTGCAAAACTTCAACATGTGATGAATGTTTCTATAAAGTTTCAAGGCTTTGTAGGAAAACTGAAGGAGGAGTTCGCGACACAAATTTATTACTATTTGTGTCCACAGACGGACGGACAGACGCACGGACGGACGGACAGACGGACGGACGGACAGACAGACAGGCTGATTCCAGTATACCCCCGAAAACATTCGTTTTGCGGGGGTATAATTATTCGTGACGTCTTTGTCCATTATTGATGACATCAAGAATGCTTGTGTTGACATTTTAATCTTAACATGCATGCATTATGTAAAGATGGGGGTTTAACATGTTCCAGGTCGTAAACGTGTTAGGACTAAAGGTAAGGATGTTGAAATTAGCCTTGTCATTCTGTATAACTAACACTAAAGAGCATTGTGTGGGAATGACCGCGTGAATCGCTTCGGCCTCGCGTTTGGCTTTGTTTTGTTGCTTCCGATAGAAAATAAAACTTTTATAGAAACCTCGTTTTAACGGGATAGCTTAAATTAATTTTCATTTTTTAAATCTTTCTTTTACGAACGATACGTTGAGGTATTTTTCCAATACAATTTTCGACTTTTTTTCTATCCTGCAAGTGAATTCACTCCGGGTGAGAAATGACACGATTGTTTCGTTTGACAGTAAAATAGAATAGAATAGAATAACACACGTTACCATAAACGCTCGCTTCAGGCTCACGGCCTTCGGCCGTGAGCGAGCTGCGCTCGCTAAAATTGAAGCATTTCATGGCCGCTGACATTTTGAAAGTAGTTCGACGAAATCTGCTGAGTTTTCACGAATATCACTACCCAAATCAGATAGGTCAGTATTTGAAAAATGCCACCTATCGGAAGATAACGACTAATCGACCAATAAAAAATACAAATCGTCGACGTTACGGTTTCACCGATTTTTATGTGACGTTAACATAAATTTATTAATGGTTTAAACCTATTTATTTTACATCGATAGGGAAACAAGTTCTTACAACTCAGATTAATCCCTCTCGATTTTGCTCCAAGAAATCGCCAAATGTGTGGGCCAATGATCAATAGCAGCTCTCCGGGAATAATCTTAGTCATTTGAATCAAGAGGCCGACGCTCTACATATCGACCACGGACACCACGCGGACATCAATTAATCAATTGATACTTGTATTATTCAAGTTATGGTAACAACGTTAAGTCGCCCATCCACGAAAATGTTTGAAACAAAACGGCAGGAAATGGCGGAGATCAACAGCTATCTCAATATAAACGAGTGTTTGGATTGGTGCATCGATTTCTGATTGACAACGACAAATTATTGATTTTTGATTGACAACAATTTATTTATGTGTGATTGACAACAACAATTTATATATTTCCTCAGTAGGAAGCTACACTCCAAGGCCCGTAGCTAAAGGTATGATCTCTTTTATAAGCCTATAACTATCATACTTACAGAGGCCTAACAGTTATCGAGACCCCGTACGTTTTTCCTCTTCTTCGCCGTCATTGTAATATATGATTTGAGCCTGTGCGTGACATTTCCAACAATTTCATGTGTTCATGATAGAAAAACGTTGAGTAGCCTGAACTCTCACTAAGTGCATTAAAATTAATTTTGGGTTGTGAATAGATATTTTAGGTTCGAAGCCATCTACTCAGTGCATTGTTAAGACTCATATCAGACTGTGCGGCCGCAAAGACTGATCTGTATCTTAAAATTGCACACATATTAAATTGTTGGAAATGTCACGCACAGGCTCATTTAAAGATGCCATTTGAATGTCATGTGCGAAAAACAATTTTAGCTCCGCAAGTCGAAGAACAGCGAGACATTTATCATGGCCTGGTGCGTCCGTCTGCACATAGATGAGCGCGTTGTTTTTTTTCTTGTCTTAAACTATTGTTACATTTCGCCCATTTTTTTATACCCCTCCCCCATCCCCTTCAGCTTGTCGGTCGACCCGTCGGTCCGTCTTTGGCATACTCTTGTTAGCTCAAAATTTTCAGCAACTAATGATCATCACCAGTATTAGGTAGAGATAAGCAAGTGAAATTTTGGCTACGATCTATTGACTTTTGATAAAGTTATGATTCTGAAATGGCTTTTCATTATTCACAATCACTTTTAGGGGTTTTTAGTCCGCTTGCGACAATCTAGTTCAATTTGACATCGAGCCTTATTTCACGAAGTTTATGGGTGAGACAAAAGACAGAAAGTTCCCTCTGCTACCAATTTTCAAAATGATAAGAAAAGGAAGATCTTCTGCACGGAATCGAAGAAAGACTATATAAATCTTTTTAAGTTTTTAAGTGAGCTTTTATTCTAGACCATTCCAAATTTGTATAGTATTTCTGACGTAACTTTATATTTTGATGTTTTTTTCCGGAGGCTCATTAGCTAGGCATTCGATGAAAAGAGATTAGAAGACCACAGATATTTTGGATAAATGCTTGTGAGCATCTTTTATTGAGGAAACAAGGGGAAAATCTTATGAGTGACGAGGTTGGCTGGAAATAGGTTATTTCAACACATTCGCCTCAAAACTGACGTTATCGGGACGCGACCAAGAAAGATAAAATTCCTTACCGACTTTTATTCCTGTGGGCAAAACTCGGTTAGAACTGGCGCAAACTGACTTTGATATAGACTCTTATTTTTTTCAGCGTTAACCGTTTCTGGAGTGTCGAACTAAAAATGCAGTCCGGACCTTCAAATTGCTATATATATTACCTGGAAATTTCGAGCAAATTGTATATCTTTTATCGTAAGATGTAATTTTTGTTGATTTTCATACCTAAAACTCGTGAAACCCTTTTCATACACCTTACTATAAAATACGCACCGTGTAAAAAATACATGGCTCAATCAAACTAATTTAATTGACTGTCATTCGCCCTTCAATCTTTGCATATTTCTTACAAATTTTGTTTCATATTTTTTCTGGAGAATGAAAGTGTGCAGGAGGTGATCCAATATCGCTATTTTTGTTCAAGATGATCAAAATTAGCTATATTTAGTACATCCCTTTTAGTAAAATATGCATAAAGGTTCTATGAAATACTTTCTATGTTTTCACGAACCAATAATATGCTTACAAAATAAACTATTGTCAATGAAATCGTGTATTTTATCTACCGTTTTTCATTTGGATGTAGTTCTTGATCCTATCATTTTTAGTGTTTTTTTTAACGGTTTGAGTGAGTGTTTGGAATGAACGAATGGAACGCCGATTGAGCGATTTAGATTGGTTTTGATAGGAATTAATGTCAATTTCACGATGCTTTGAACTGTATCTATATTTTAAAATTCAACAGTTTAGGCGAAAGAAAATAGCTTTTAATTCTATGAAACCCGAAAGTGAATTTAAGCACTGTATAGACCAGCAATGATCAGCAGATCAGTAGTGACTAGTGAGTGATAAAAGATCAATTTTACATTGGAAATGTAACGGTTTCTCGAACCTCAACTCTTTCTTCTGGAACTATAGATGCAAACAAGATTATGACCAAATAAGACAACCACAAGATGTGCGTATTAAGTTTCGGTGTTTTTTAACGGATAGAGAATAAGTTAAGGAAATATTTTTAATTGGAATTAATGCTGTAAGATACAACATGAACCAGATATATTTTGTGAAATGGAATTTAATTTTTTTTACGTTTTTTTTTCTTTATATGTATTTATTTTTTTCTAACGGTCACAGGTGTTGAAGAAAATAAGTCGAGATGAAAGTTTTAATTGAAATGAATATTTACATATACAATAAGAACCATACATATTTTATCAAATGTAAATTAAATGTTTTTTTTTCTTCTAAAAATCATAGCCACGCACAGTGGGTCAAGGTTTTCCAGGTCATCCGATGATTTGAGTTTCTCCGGCACTAAAACGATGAAATTTACGTAATAAATAGTTGAAATCCCTCACGTTATTAAGCACTTTAAATGAAAATAGAATGCGTAAGTTCAAGAATAAAATCAGGAGTATCGATAATAAACCTTTAAGGGATAACGCTAATTTTAGATATTCATATCTCAATGTAACCCAACGTTGTAAGTATTCATTTTAATTTTCTTGACGAGACTATTCCAATGAGTACCTATAAAATAGGGTTTGTTGTACTATAAAACTTGAAATATTTTTATTTAAAATCTAAAAATACTCCTTCTATCTGTTACTCGTCCGTTCTCCTTTTCATGATACTCAAATTTGGGTTGGCAAAACTCGAAATTCTTCCTGCAGATTTCAAAGCTTGACAAAAACTAGTTTAAACGTACATTTCATTCATTCTTGTTTTTATTTATTCTTTCTTGCAATTTCTCGTTCGATCACAACTCGTATCAATCCCAAGGTTTTGTACATACTTACGGCCTTTTACAGAGAGGAAAGTTTTTTACTTCACACCCATTATCGTCCCATAACCAGTTATTGTCCTTAAATAATCCTAGGCAGTGTTGTCCACCGAGGTTATCTGGCTCACCCGGGGCCCAGCGGAAATAGTGCAATGGCTCAAGTGTTTTGGGCTCCACGAAAATGCCCTCTTGAAGAAGATCCGTGCCGCCTATCCAGACTTGGCCAGTTTGTATTGTATCTATCAAAAGAAAAAGCAACTGTTAATTCAATAAATGTGACCTGTCACGCGAAAAGGGCCACCTTTATATCCATTTATTTATATCTTCAATTATGGAGGCACAAAGAATTTGAATTTGAATTTGAAACTCTCAATAAGACTTTTGTTCGGTGATAAAAAATCGCAATCAGTTGTTACTGATACCCTTTTCCTCTTCCTAGTATTATGACTTCACTTATTGCCCGAATAAGTTTCAAACTCACATTCTAGAGTTTATTCAGGTTTATTTCTGTTGTCTGTGACTGCGTTTTTCCCCACGATGCCCTTGCCATGCATCATGTTTAGCTACGTGTCAATCATGTGGTATTTCGAGAGATGTACACAAAAGTATCGTAGTTCATTTAATCTATTTTTCAGATTCTGAATGTGCTTTTTTTTCATTTAATAAATTACACAAGGATGATAGAATCGCATGTTTTGGAAGAAAAAACCTTTGTATCTTTTATTTGAAATGCGTTTGACAAACAATTAATGGTAAAAAATCATTGCAATGAATAATGGGTACCATTGTCAACCCTGTTTGCCTAGTCGACCCTTTATCATGATCTTGATATCTTAGGCACGATTCCTAGATTGGCACATGAAAAAATGTCTTTCGGGCGAGATGTTAAAAAAACGAGGCACCATGTGTTGGTGTTAGACATCGAGACACAGTAAAGAACCAGGTGGATCTCAGTTGTTATTTGGTCCCGAATCTTTGGACTATAGCCAATATCTTGAGGAAGGACAGGATTGACTAACATGAAATGATAGGGACGACGAATAAGCGGAAATCTACACATGTGTACCGGCACAATTGAACAAAAAATTCTTTGTACTAGAAAAAAAAAATAAGTGAAGGGAGAACGCCAGACCTACCATGCAGTCTGTCTAGATATCCGTCCACAAATGTTTCCTCTGCCTTATCTAGGATGACCGCTAAAGAGGCCCCAACATTCTCACAATATTGCTGAAAGGGGAGAATTTTGAAATCGGTCTTAACCCTTTGCTGTTTAATCCCTGCTTTTTACGTGCCAGTGATTTTATAATTGAGAAAACAATGTGAAAAAAGAAGAAATTGCTTCTGACAAGCAATTTCTTCTTTTTCCACACTATTTCCTACCCTACTGAATGGTTATTTTTCAAATAAAACCCACTTTAAATTTTCGTCTGCAAAACCTTTGAATTTAGACAGGTTCAAAATTTTGTAAAACAGGAAAGGGCTAAGTCGGTATTCTTTGCTCAAAATAATAATTGCTCAAAATAATGAGAGTATTATCATTGTTCAATTCAGTGTAAGTTGTTTTCTGTCATTGTGTAAGTTTTTCGACAAAAGCCTTATTCAAAGTTTCTTCCTAAAGTTTTTAGACGGTGATGGATCTATGCTGATGAACATTTTTCACGGCTTAAAAATGTCAAAATTCAAGTTAATGAGTGGTCAACTTTTTATCTTATAACTATACACATATCCGTGTGATAACTTCCCGTGTAATATTTGATATATCACGTGGGTAATTTTAGAACAACGAAACAATGCGGTTATTTTAAGAAACTTGCATTTCTGTTAGAAACATCGACGAAAACAAGGCACATAGAGGTTATAAGATAAACTTATACGTACCTAGTGTATTGTATGAAATAACATCTAGCTCGGTTTTGGGAATTTATAATTGTCCCGACAGAGCCTCGACAATTATCAATTCTTCCATCATCTTTAGATATTTTTTCATACATTACACTAAGTACGTTTTTTATATATGACTTACCTAAAAGTGGTGATCAGGAGGTATTTTCTGAGAGTGGGCAGTATTAAACAAAAAATCCAAAGGCATATGAAACTATTATGGTGAAGAAACGTATGATTTGACGTCGGCTACGTCGACAATCTGATCCGTAGTTAGTAAGCATTGCGTGTTTGAATGCTTTTAGCAGTTTAACCATTGTCTTGATATGATCGTAATTTTCTACGTTACTGATTAAGTTTATATTTATCACATGCAAAGTCCTGAGAAAATTGGTACAATTTTTTTTGTTTAATTAAAGCTGCGAAAATGTAGGCCTTGCCAATCAAAAGTGATGGGTAATGTTAAAGTTTGTGTGTGGGGGGTGGGCTGGGGGCAGACATGTAAAAGGTAATATTTCCCCGATATATCGATGCAGGTGCATAAAAAACAAAACTTTTTTTAGCTATATGTATACGAGGGTTGATCCAAAATTTCGTAAAATGAGGTTATAAATCATCAGAAAAGTTAAATATCAAAATAAAAATTACACAGTCATTAAATTTATCAACTGTGTAATAAACGTGGAAAATTTTAAATGTTTACATTCAATAGCAACTGAAAACTGCATGAATTAAGGCAAATACCCCTTACTAACGCGGGGGAGCAAGAACGTTAAATACGACGTCAATGATATTTCTCGTCTCCATACCCCCGCTTACTTTCATGCCATCTATATCTGATACACCAACTTACAGAAATTATCCACATACCTTTCGAATTAAATTAGTTTTACAATTTTCATATGCATGGTGTTTCTAATAAAGTGGGGAGCCAAAATCTGGACCTTAAACTTTTGGAAAATAGTTAGAATCAATTAGGATATATTCGTTCGTTGAAACTCTAATAAACAATTCTAAATACTTCTTTGAAGCCTTGCACTCTTCGAATATCCGGGATAGGTTTAGGAAAGGTTTTCTTCTACACATTTTTATCATTTTTATGAATTTTATCTTATAACTATACAAATATCTGTGTGATAACAACCCGTATGATATTTTTTATGATATCACATAGTTATTTTTAGAACAATAATATCATACAGTTATTTTTAGAAACTTGCATTTCGGTAAGAAACATCGACGAAAACAAGACAAAAAGAGGTTATAAGATAAATATAATACATTCTTAGTGTATTGTATGAAAAAAATATCAAACTCGGTTGTGAGAATTGACAATTGTCTCGGCAGAGCCTCGACAATTTTCAATTCTCCCAACCTCGTTAGATATTTTATTTCATATAATACACTAAGTATTTATTATATATATCTGAAATGTTTGGATTGGTGTATAACATGATCATAGCGAAATTCGAAAAATAAACGGTAATCATATTTTGTTGTTGACGTCTTGTCAATTTTTCCTCGAATACTCTGTATTACTAAAATATTCTGTGTCCATAAGAGATCTCTAAATAAGCTTTGAAATATGACAAATTATTCCTATTTGCTTTCTATTTAATTTAGCCAAGGAATTCCAACTCAAGTAACAGAATACTTACAGAAAACATGATTTATGTAACAGATTTTCAATATTTTTTCTCGCCCCCCCGCCTTAGAATACATAAGTTTCTATGGTAACGTATTCTAAGACCGCTAAAAATAATTCTGCAAAAATAATAACATTGATGTTCTCCGTTGTTACATAGCTGCACATTGACAAATTATATACTGAACAAGCTATAAATGCGAAAGTTATAAGCCCATTTTACGAACTTCTGGATCATCCCTCGTATATACATGTAATTATAAATCATTGACTTTCTACGCATTAACTTACAGATAGGATATTAAAGGATAGGTAATGTTGATATGGAATAACAATAATAATGATAATAATAAAACTAACAATAATTACCCACCCCCTAAAGCAATACGAAGGGTGATCCAGAAATTCGTAAAATTGGTCTATTGATGTAGTAATAGCTTGTTTGCTTATTTGTTGACATTATCGTTAGGTACCTCAAGGTGCATAAACGCTTTATTATCTAATGAATGACCTTTCGAAATTGGTTTTCACTTCCCCCCCTAATAAAGTCCCTGCTTCTTGTACTCTACATCGATGGAAAGGGTATATCTATAAATGAATTGTTGAAAAAAAAAAAAACACTTGTCCAGTTTTGTGAGAATAATATCAGCATAATTGACAGATAGAGAAGCGTATTTGAGTTCATGGAGTCGATAAACAGGTAGAAAAAGGTAAATCATAACGTTGTATTGACGTACTTACTCCCCATTCCCATCAGGTATGAGGTCTATGTCTGAGAATTGTACAACTACTGTTTCATTCTGTTCGTATGGTTTGCACTTGTTTTCATAAGTTTTATTAACCAATCGCACGAATTTCTAGATCGACCCAAATTACAACAAAAGCAGTCTTGAATACCTCAGCCTCGGCCCAAGAAGATTGAACATGTAGCAGGGCATAGCACCAGTCACCATAAGACTCGAACCCACCAGGACAAATACCTAGGACGGGAGATTATATAGGGTTAGAGTACAACACATATATAAGGGCCTCATTCGGAACATCATTCGACCATTTCCGTAAACTGCAACAGACCTCGGATGTATGTAAGGCGGATGGGCATGTAACAAAATTGTGCATTTTGTTAGGCGGAAACAGTGTAAGAAAAACTAGCGCGGAAACAACCAGCGCTATCTTCAGATTTATATCTTTTCAGAAAATAACGGCTGAAAAATCTTAATTTTTGAGAACGACGAATGATTCTCAAAAAATAAGATTTTTCAGCCGTTATTTAAGAATCTAAAGATATTTATATAAGAATACGATGGTTTCGCGTCAGTGACTTAAACGAGTAGCGTTGGCGACGTCGAATGTTTTCACTCAAAGTTTCGAGGTCTAACGCCATTGTAACTGACGTCATCGAGTTTTTCCAAGGTTTTCCCCTCTTTTTTTTCAAAGAAATAGTCCGTCTATGTACATCCGAGGTTGATCGTGAGATTGGCCGAGTGGTGTTCCGAATGATAAGAGCCTGTGTGTGACAAATCCATTAATTTCACAACAGTTAAGACCCACACATGTGTATCGGATCGGTCTGGTCAGAGTATGCCTTCTTCTTTCGCAATGAGACACAATGTATCTTTTCAGTCCTAAGTTCAGGATCACCAAACAGTTTTCCAATTATACCCGCTTTGTACTTGCGTGCAAAGCGGGGAATAATTGGAAAACTTTGCTTCGTTTGATCATCCTGAAGGAAGGGCAGAGATTGTTTCTTGTTGTTGTTTTTCTGTATGTCTACCTCTATGATTAATATTTTCTGTAAAAAAAGTATTTTATACATTAAAATTTTGAAAATAGATTTGTGACGTTTTTTTCTCAAATGAAAGCCTCAAACTTTTTTTTTACCAACGACAAAAATGGGTGTGAAATAATTGACACGCACGTGTTAGATGTTAGACAGGTGTACGTGTATACTTTATTAAATCATTTTTCACCAATAGTGGACACCAAACCAAAGGGTGGGCAGGTACGTATGTATTATACCTGTGCTTCGGCGTGGGAGGCTCTTACTGGTAGCATGACGTAACAGTTGTTGTTGTGACCCGAATAACCATCAGGGCAGTCAGTGGCCCCAACTGTATACATAGAGGATGTTGACGTTTAATATCGAATTTTCAAACGAGGAATCATTATGATTTAGGTAACGAACTAAATTTATTCGGTATTTGTTATGGATACATATAGCTGATTTATCACATAAGTGTAATAGCCTTCAAGTGTATATGAAAAACATTCAGAGGGGTTATTTCATCTTCGCAACGTATACCAAATATTAATTAGACAGTTTGAATCATAGTGTATTTTTCTTGAGGAGAATGCCCATGGGTCTTCGACTTAAATTCGCATTACCAATCAATGAATCAATCCATAAACCAACAATCTAATCAACCAACCGATCAACCACCAAATGCACATTTTAAACAACCAACCAATCTACCAACCAACTTATCAATCCATTTATTTTCTTTGCTGAATCATATGCCAATATATTAGCTTAACAGTTTGCTTTATATGCCTCAACCATTCCTCGATTCCTATCGGCTATGAACTATAAATAATAATAATAATAAAAGAAGGTATATTTTTGGTATTCTCTCCTCTCAATTCCTGTAAAGTTCCTGCATTTGTATTTCATTGCTAAGGATTAATCTGTAAAACGTTACTCGTAATCTGGGGGTTTTATTGCCTGGATGTTTACTTGTTGGTTTTTCATAGATTAAGAGGTATGTCTCCTTCAAAAAGAAATGTTTGATCTAAAAGAAAAGTTAGCTTTATATTACCTTGGCATTTAGTTGCGTGTATCAGAAATAACACTTTGAACACAAATCTTACTGTTGACATTGTATTTGAATTCTTATCTAAGGACTTTGATGATAACCTTTCTCTTTGTCTCAGGGAGACACTACTATGGAGGTCAATTTTAACTTAATTTTAAAACGCGATACACCGAGAGCGTCTTTTTAAAAAACCAAAAAGACTTCGTAAGAATATTCGTAAGTTGTGATGGACTGAAAATAAAATCGAGCAATAGTCGTTTGAGCATGTGCATGACATTTACAACAATTTTGTTCGTAAAATCCATTATTCATTGAAGGTAGATTGTTTAAGTTAAGATATGAAATTGACATAGAAAATAATTGTGTACTATTTCGGTATAGAATTGAACGAATGGGACATGTGAGTTTTAGATGGTAATTAAGGAGTCACATATGTAATACAATATCATAGATTTCGTCCACATGATCGATATTATTAAAATAACATTTCATCCCGTTCAGAAAGAATCTACGTATTTTTCGAAAAATAGATTTGTATGCCTCTTGGGTGCTTCCAAATCAACACCATCTAAATTGAGCCTGTGCGTGACATTTCCAACAATTCCAAATGTGCGCAAAGCTAAGACTCTGGCCAGTCTGTGCATCCGCACAGTCTGATCAGAGTCTTCACTGTGCAATTTTTAGATGGATAAGACCTCAAAATATCTGTAAACAGTTGGGTAATCTTCTAATATACACCATAAACCTGTCTTGGCAACTAAATGTTTGCATATCATGCAGGTGTCAAATTGTTGGAAATGTCACGCAAAGGATCAATTCAAGGAAGTTAGTTGTATAGCACGATTACAGAACGTTTTCGAAATGAATTCTGGACTCGGTGATTCGAAGGAATTTTGATTGGCCAAAAAGTAGGGCCGTGGCAGGTCGGGGCTTATTTTAAGCCCGAAATATTTGAACGACTTCTCCTCCTGAACCACTGGGCCGATTTTAATGAAACTTTACCAGAATGTTCCTTAGGTTACCCTTATCTTCGCGATTGAAAAAAAAAATGTTGATATGCCGATTAATATATCCATGACAGGGCGGGACTTATTTGAGTCTCCTCAGTAATGAATGGGTGGGCAGGGTCTATTTTCACTTTAAATTATTGGAACAACATCTCCTCTTCAATAAGGTAAATGTGAATGCATCTTTGTCAGAAAGTTACTTGGATGGGTTCCACTGGTCCAATAAAATTCAGATGAGCGGTTTAGGGTCATTCTGGCCCTCGTGTTTTATTATACAAATCATTACTTGGTATTGAAACATTTTGGTGATGAATTTCAGACTATTTCGAAACCTGTAAGTATGCATTATTCAATCGTCAGTGGTGTGGGATGATTCACTGTATGAGCCAGTAACTAGGCCTTACCAAAGGGTCACTTATGACGTGGTATTTTGATGGGACAATTCTCGCTATGAGCAGGTACATTCTTATATTTGAATACCCTTTTAGAGAAGATAGTAATATATTATTTGATAAACATTGACTTATTTACAGGCTGGAAAATGGATGGTTTCCATTATATTTTGAATGCCATTGAAAAAGAGTATCGACTTTAATTTAGGGGTCCAGACTGCTGAAATTCAATTATTAACAGCCATCTAAATGACTTAAATCTTTGCAACTGTGGATTGCTTTTGTTTCGTGTATTAAAGCCTTCAAAACAAATAAAGTGTGCTAGCTTTAATGGTGAAACTTCATAGGTAGGGACATCTGATTTTTTTAGCTGGTAAGAAAGAAAACCTTAGGTATTGTTATCACCTCGGTATCGCTTATAATCTGTAGGTAAACTTTAATCTTGGTCATGTGGCTGTTGTTATTGATGATAATGAAACCTGGCATTGGTGTTCACCATCACAAAAGCTAAACAGACTTTCTAGTTGGACTCTTTTGAACGCATTTTTGTAACAGTTATCTCCCCTTAAACTATTTTGACTTTTTTGCATTATCCAGCGTTGGGGAGTGAAGATGGTGCTCTTTTTCTAAACACTTCATATCATTTTTTTTTGTCAACGCTTCCTTTGTCTGTTGATCAAATGACGTCACTACCGGGTCACATGACCTTACGAAAATTTGTAAAATACCTGTCTCTAGTATCGATAGATCTAGGGGCAGTAACCCAGTCAAGCACTTGTATTTGAAATCTCTGAAATTCACATGACAAGATATACAGTAAAACTTGTAAAACCAAAAAGGGGTCGTTTATTGGAATGGTCACTAGATATAATATATCATGGTAAATATGACAGTTCATTTGATAGCATTATAAAGATTGGCGATCAAGTCGTACTGAATCCTATGATGTTCGAACCCATTAGAATTGTCTTATTGAGACAATTCTAATGGGCTCGAACAACATAGGATTCAATTATCACCCATTTGTCATTAAGAATGTTATCTTTTTCACAGATTTTGATGACGGTGTTGGATCATATTTGTAACAAATCATATATGTAACACCTGTTACAAATATGATCACATATGTAACATGTGTTACATATATGACTCGGAAATCAAGCATAAATGTTACATATTTTGTGACGAATATGATCGATGTCGGTTTTTGATGTGACATGAAATCACATATGTCACAGGTCAATTTTGATTTAAAAACAGTAAAAAAAGAACGCATATTTTCATCTGAAACACAATTGTAGCAGGTTTTTATTCACCAGATGGGCCAACATCTTGATACTAATTTGTTGTGTCACTTTGTCCATCGTCGTCATCGGCGGTGACGTCGACGTCACTCTTTCGCATTCGCCCCATATTTCCTCAACTCTTTAAAGTATATTCATGAATATAATGTCCGGTATCGTGGCTGCTCTCTGTTTATATTTATAAACATATATACATGGGCCACAACGTGAGAAAATGTACCTTCGAACAATTGGCGAGTATTTGCTAAACAACGTTGTTTTGAATGTATAATATTTCTGGAGTATATTAGTGTTCATTTGAATAGATTATTCAGGTTATTTTGTGAGTATGACCAATTTACTATATGAACCATACAAACGTCTTTTACCTATAAAATGAAGCCAAAGTTGCGTAATGCATTTCTGCGTGTTAGTAGAACCTAAAAAACTCGATGCATTTGCTTTAAAAAAAACTGTTAAAGCACTGAAAAAACCCCGTATTGTTACGGCAATATGTTGAAATTATTTTTTGTGTATTTTATTGCGATGTGGTTGCTATGGTTACCTTTTAACGATAGATATAGGACAATATATAAAATGGGCTGAGACAAGGGCAGATAACTCCAAGTATTTAAATAAATGTTCTAAAACTCATTCAGTTGAAAGATTACAATTACAGTGAAATTTTTAAAACATTTAAATTACGTGATTATTCCTCCTTTTTCAGCTTTCTACTAGTGATGACAGAATGTCCGAAGGTACATTTTGTCACGTTGAGGTTCATGCGCTTGTGATTACACACATATCTTACATATGTGATCATATATGTGTTACATATGTGATCTTATATGTAACCCATACATTTGTGATCTTATATGTAACACATATATGTAACACATTTTGCCACGTTGAGGTTCATGCGTTTGTGTGATTTCACACGTGTTACATATGTGATCATATATGTGTTACATATGTGATCGTATATGTAAGACATTTTACATTTGTGATCATATATGTAACACATGTTACAAATGGAATATACAACGAAAGAAGCCTTTTACATGTACATGTGTATGTTCTTTTTTGCGTTTTTTATCTTGTTTGTTACGAATTTAATAACCCAGTGGTACAGCATCCGTTCCGAGTGCGGGAGATTCAATGGAAGATTAAGATATTAAGCCGGGCAGAGTTATCTACACAGGTGACGCAATGGTTGTAAGAGGTATATCAAATTACAACTGACCACTCTTTACTATAGAATTACATAGGAAAATGAAAGTAAAAAATATTAATGGGTATAATTATCCTTGATTACCAAGATTTTTTTTTCGTTTTTCACAAACAGATCAATACTTGATATTCAAACCATAAATTAATTTGAAAAATATGTATTTCAAAGCACTAAATGTATTTTAATTTGGCTTAACCTTGGTACACATAGTATCCCAAGCTCAATTACTATCAAACTATGTTTTAATAGTACTTTTACTTTATCAATTTTGTAACATTATGAATATTATTATATCATTTTTATATACCATTAGAATTACAACCATTAGTAGTAGTAGTATCTGTTATTATCATCATTATTAAATAATAAATATATACCCTTAGTATTAAAACCATTATTATCATAAGTAGTATAAATATTATCAGCAGTAATAGTAGTAGAAAATAGTATCATTGACATGTTCATTGTTGTCATTATTATTATTATTGTTATTATTATTTTCATTGATTATTATTATACGTTTAATTATTTATGTTGTTGTGGTAATTTTTCACTCATATTAATTGACATCAGTAGTAGTAGTAGTAGTAGCATGATGATAATTATTTTAATTTGTAACCATATAAGTAGTATCATTATCAAAATCTTTTCATTTATTGTATTATTCATCAAGGAAATGAAATTAATTCATTGGCGTGAAACTTTACATTCATTTAATTATGTTTCTGTTATCTCATTGAGAAGAAAAAAAAAGGTAAGTACAAAAATGTTGACGATAATAAGGACGAGTTATATCATTTTGATACAGAATAACCTCAAACATGATGACTTTAGTGATAATACAATGAAACTAGTAAAAATTCCTATTGAAGTCAAATATGACTCATCCTATAAGCCTAAACGTATACAGTTTGGAGTACTAAGAGTGCTTTGATTACAGTGGATTTCAATTATCAATTACAAGATAACAAATTCATTTTGACTTTCAAACACATTGCCAGTTTTAATTCTGTGTTTTCTCTTTCAATTGGTTTAATTTATTTATCATATCTGAGCTTTATAAAGGGTGATTATTTTGATTGAAAATTCCTAAATTCCTTCTTTACTCTATATAAATTTGCTGTCTGCTAGTGACGTATACCTCTTAATCTCTACTTCCGGTCAGAGGTGTATCTTATCTAAATCTCCCATTCCCGGTCGAGCCTTACCGAAGACGTTAAAAATGACACAAGCAGCCCTTGCTTGTTGCTCAGCATTTACAGGATAGCGCTAAGAAAAACAGAGCTTCACTTGCAGCATAACCTTCGTTAAGTTTGGTCATGAGATATCTACCGCATTCTTCCCCTACCGATGATTCACGTTGGACAGCTGTCAGAAACTGGCGAACATATGCACTTTGTACTGGTCAACCCCTTAGGCCGGAGGCCTAAGTCTACACAGGAACCGTGAGTAGGTAGGTTAACTGACCGCCGTAATATGACTGACAATGTTGAAAAATCTCGGTATGGTACTGAAACTTGATCATGTCCCGTCTTGATAATGTTTGCGAAGTTGGCAGTTTAGTGTCGTGAAGGTGACAGCCTAGTGGCATTAAGTTGGCAGACTAGCAGACATGTGTGGCAGTCTAGGCCAACAAGTCGCTAGGCCGCCACGCCACTAGACTGCTGGACTGCAAAGTCCACGCCGCTAGACAGCCACACATGCCTGCTAGTCTGCCACCTTAAATCCACTAGGCTGTCACCGTCACGCCGCTAAACTGGCAACTTCGCAAACATTATCAAGACGGGACATGATCAATTTTCACTGACCTCCTACTACTGCAGGTGCGCAGGCTGATCTTAGTCTACCAAAGACGGTAAGACAAGGTTAGTTTCTTAAGGATTTATGTCCCTCGACCGGATCCAGCGATAGGAATGGCCCTTGCCGCTGCCCCGTATCAAGGTGTGGACGGTGTACGCTGAATCATGGCTAAATAGACTTTAAGACACCCAATACCTTGTCCTAGGATAAACACCTGCTAATCTGTTATTTGTTTTTACTTTTTCAAAATTAGAAAATCTGAAATTAGTCGGGAAAATATTCTGGAGTCTTCAAAGAAGCATTCCAGACATTTTTTAGCGAATAGCGTAGACCTTGATCAGACTGTGCGGATGCGCAGGCTAATCTGGGTTTACGCTAATCGCACAGTTCCGAAGGGACATTTTTGCGTGACCCGCCTCACTAAGAAAGGTTTATCACAAATCAGCAACAACGACAAAGTCTAGGAACAATAGAAACTCGACAAAAACGTTCACATCTTTATTCTAGAACAGTTTGAGCATCAAAGGCAAGATCTAAGAGCAATCGAAACTCTACAAGATCTTTCACATCTCTATTCAAAAACATGTTATAAACATGTTACAACTTTAATATGTTCTTCCAACATTGTGAAACGTTGAACATGTTCCCCCTAGGAACGATAAAAATGAGGTATGAAAATACGATATAGTTCCCGGACGATCCTAGTAGACTTTCGTCACAGATTTACCGTTATAAATATGAATGAAAGGATTGCGTTTGACCAATAGGAACAGGCGTGTCAGTCATATTTATAACGGTAATTCTGTGACCGAAAGTCTACTTGGATCGTACGGGAACTATACTTAGGTTGTCACTATTCTAAAAAATGATATAAACATATTACAGCTATAAAATGTTCTTCCAACATGTGAAACGTTGAACATGTTCCCCCTTAGAACGATAAAAATGAGGTATGAAAATAATATATAGTTCCCGGACGATCTTAGTAGACTTTCGTCACAGATTTACCGTTTTAAATATGACTGAAATGATTGCATTTGAGCAATAGGAACAGGCGTGCCATACATATTTATTATGGTAAATCTGTGACAAGAGTCCACTAGGATCGTCCGGGAAGTATACTTAGGTTGTCACTATTTTAAAAAATGATATAAACATGTTACAGCTTTAATATGTTCTTCCAACATGTGAAACGTTGAACATGTTCCCCCTAAGAACGATAAAAATGAGGTATGAAAATAATATATAGTTCCCGGACGATCCTAGTAGACTTTCGTCACAGATTTACCGTTATAAATATGAATAAAATTATTGCATTTAAGCAATAGGAACAGGGTGTCATACACATTTATATTGGTAAATCTGTGATGAAAGTCTACTTGGATCGTCCGGGAACTATACTTAGGTTGTCACTGTTTATACAATTCAGTTGTCACTGTTTACAAAATAAACACATTCAACGATAGAAAACAATAGATGTTAATAATTTAGAACCATCCAATACCACACATTCTCAGACTCAACCAGGCATTCGCCCATTTGTTGTGCTTGATAATTTTTCTGATTCCATTTAGAATTCCATAACTTCTTCCGGCTTTTCTAGATAATAAACGGACACTAACGACGTTGGGTACATGCTCCATTACTGATTGTGATATGTAAAGTCGTGGTCTTGCGTAGCCTATCGCTTGAAATAACTTGCCAAAACGATTATCAGCTCTCTCTAGAACAAATCTGAACGACGGATTGTCATGCTGACACATTTAGGTAATCTTTGCTTGAATATGCAATAGTAAATCAAAAAAGGCAAAACCTGGCTTACGCAGTCCAGATCTTTTGGTCATGATCATATTTCTCAGAGTTTTTAACTCTGAAGTCTCACCTGAATCAATTACTGTAGCAGAGTTTGTCTCGGGCTCGGCGCTAGTGGTCATGGTGGCAGTAGTCACCTCGGGATCACTATCAAAGGTCAGCTCGGGCTCGGTACATGGGTATTTTCGAGTTCATTTATAACATTTATGGGAACGGACACGCTTACGTAATGCATGCCCGCATTTTCAGGGAAATGGAGTAGTATTACGAGCGGCAAGTTGCTGTGGAAAATGCCATCATTAGATATGAACGGCGAGAACATCGAACCTCTTGTTGATGCAACGAAGCACTGCTTCTTTAATGCTTTTCGGTGGTTTATCGAGAAATAACGGTAGATTATCACTTGATAATCTCACCGCAAAAGCAGTGAAATCATCAAAATCTTATACCCTGCTTTTGTGCATTTCATCCTATCTGACGTCATCTATGCGAGGCGAAATAAGTGACGTCACAATGAACGTTGCATAGCAATCACGTGCAAAATGACGCGCTTGACGAAAAAGCGTCCTAGAAATTTCACATTTTGTCTCATTTTTGCATTAAAGAAATTGAATAATCGTTTGTTTTCCGTGTAAGATCGATTAATCTTTCATTTCGTGAACACCAAAAGCTATATTTTCACTCGTGGCACTGCCACTCGTGAAAATATAGCTTTTGTTGTTCACTCAATGAAATATAAATCGATCTTACACTGAAACAAACGATATCCTCTATTTATATTCTCGCATTAAAGCGACAAGTGTAAGGTTATCTCCGTAAGTACCATCACGCGCCATTGCTTCAACATATTCTCCGTAAGTTGTGTCGTGAACAAAAATGTCATAAAACTGTCTATTTCTACGTAGATGATCCACAGCTTTTCTTCGAAGAGTTTGGTCGTTTCTTAATATACCTTTCAGACTGAACTGATGTGTAAGCGCTTCAAACTGACAATTCCCATCTGGTCTGGGATCATGTAGAACAGACACTTCATCCATATAATCCGAATGACATACCATGCCAAGATTTTCTTCATGTGAAAGTACTTGGTAGTACTTTTCCATATGCGCCTTTTTCAATTTATTGTCAGGCAACCTGGATTTCCTCGCGACTGTGACTCTGTTTTTCTTCTGTTTTTTGTTTTTCTTCTGTTTTTTTTTTTTCAATAGTTACACTTGTTATATTCTCTACTCATACCCAGTTTTGAGCGTTTTCATTAGACTGTGGTTTTCTATACGCAATAAGGTATCGCGAGCCATTTTTGCTTCTTTTCAATACAATGCCTTTTAATATGTCGTTTTTTTGGCACTCTGGATCTGAAGAATGTGTAACGAATTAACACCCTTTCACCTTTCGTGTATTTACTAGGCTGACAAGCTTTCTTTTCCATGTTGGAACGCGCGAGTTTATGTGCTTGCTTTATTCTTCTTCTTACATCGCGTTCACTAGTACCTTCATCCCGACCACGATGGGAACGTCCGTGGTAAGCCTCGAAAGGAGTTATATTTCCTAAAATTGCTTTCACACTTGAGTTGATCTCGTGTGCAATGACCGGAAGGCCTTCGGGCCAGTTAAATCCGTTTCTATGAGTACATGCAAAGCTGATTCTTTGCCTGAGGAGTCTATTTGAACGTTCACACTTGCCTCGAGATTGCGCGTGGTATGGTCTACCGTGTACAAGTTTTATTTCAAACTTTTCAATTACCTTTCTCATCGATCTCCCCTGAAACTCTTTTTCGTTATCACTCTGAATTTCACTTGGCGCACCGTGCTCAAGTATAACATTTTCAAGGACTTTTGCAATTTCAGATGACTTTTTACTTTGTAGCGGTTAGGATTTTCTTCTTTTATCAGTATAACTGTGATTTTATTTTATAGTTTTGAAAACGTATTTGCCACCTTTCCGAGTTGATGTTCACCAGGTGCATTCATTTCATATTTACGCGAGATTATAATATTTCCTTTTTTTGTAACATAAAACTGTTTAACACTGTTTAAAACGACAGGACAAAGGGTCCTGTAAAGGCTCACCTAAGATCTGCTACATATAGATTTATCAAAAACATGTTTGAATATCATATATTATGGTATTACAAATAAGCCCCAGTGCAGGTGCAGATGAAGCCTTGGGCCATTTTTGTTCATAATAATTAATATTCTGTCTATTTTCTAATTTCCAGTTTTTTTCACTTCAAATGACAATTAACAGTTTTCCCATTCAAATGCATTGGTGACCTATGTTGACCTTGAGGTAAAATAGGTCAAGGTAATCACAGGGTAATGATTTATATACACATTGTAGTACTTTAGTCATCGATGCTTCATGCCAAGTTTTGTTGAAATCGGTCCATCGGTTCCGGTGAGGAAGATTTTTGGATGGTTTTTACCATATATGGGCATGGCGGCCATCTCGGTCATGTGACCAAGATTTCTTATACACACATTGGTTTCCCCTTCCTAAAGATGCTTCACTAAAAAATTTGGCTTTGATTGGCAAAGCGGTTTCAGAGAAGAAGATCTTTGAAAATGGTCCAGAAGAAGGACGGACGGACGACGACGACGAACGGACGATGGATCATGGGTATCCTATAAGCTCAGATTTGAGCCTTCAGCTGAGGTGAGCTAAACAGTAGAATTTTATATATAATTATAACAATATAAAATTTTCTAAAAACAAAATTTTCTAAGACAGGAAATCCATCGTAGTAGACAACACGTTTACAAATTATCCACACTGGTCCGCGGTGTAAATTTGAAATTTTAAGAAAAACACCCACATAATTCAAAATACCGGTATAGCATTTTTTAAGCTTATGACGGGATGCAATGCAAGTCAGGCCGCTGGCGGGCCGTCAGTAGGCCGACATGCTGGGATGTCCACTTTATGCCACCAACGGCCAGATGAAGTGTCAGTATATTAAACATGATGAAAAATTAGTCATGTTAAATTTTAAGACATATATGCAGATATATATCTTTCTTATCCCTGTTACTATCGTGACGACTAGACTAGAAAACAAATATTTCCACATAATATGGGTTTCGACCAGTATTTATCGCCGATCGCTCGCCGTGCTGTCGCCGAACGGTTGCAGTATTCGCAAGTCCGGCGATAAGTTGCCGATCAATCGCCGGCAAGTCGCAGATGATACGCCAATTGATCAGCGACATTGCCTTTATTCTCGTACAAATTTCGAAAAGGGTCACCCAAGCAACCTTCTGGCAGTTACATTGAAATTGGCCCAATGGTTTAGAGGAGATGTCGTTCAAAGATTTCGTGCGCAAAATAAGCTATTTAGGTAACTGCGGACACATAGAGGGCCATTTTAGATCAAAATTTTAAATTGTCTGCAAATCATGGCTAATGCGATGAAACTGAACTTTGAAGTACCCGCTTACATATTTCGGTCATAAAAAGGAGTTCCATAACGTAGAGTTGACGTCATCAAGGGGCCGACCCCTTGTTTAGGGACCAAAATCAGTAATTGTCTATTATTTTCGGAAATAATAGACCAATTTTTATCCCGAAAACGCCATTTGCTTCGTATTAAGCCGCTCAATGTTATGTTTTTATTGATATGAAGATATAAGTGCTAGAAATACAATAAAGTGTAACGTATTAGATATCAATGCCTTCTGTGTTGTTGTTTTCGAGTACAGTTACTGAAAATATTGCCTTTTTTCTCGAAAATTTGTCCGGTGACCTATGCTGAAATTTAGTTATGTTGAAGCCAAACCATTCCGCTGAAGATTTTTGAAATAAAGATCATGTGTGTTCGGGTTAGATTTTTTGTAAAATTCGATTCCACGAAGATATCGCAAATCAAAGGATATTTCAACGTCGCGTCAAATGTTCACAAAATCTGTCTTTCTAAATGGATAAAACTTAAGTGAATCTTTGTATTTCTTAAAATCATATTCAGATTTAGTACTTGTGAAGCCTATATTTTACAATAAACCTTAATTTCAAATACTTTAGAATACGTTATTGCACGAAGACCGGCGTCAAATAAGCATAGTAACGATGGTTGTGGTGCGACGACAAATTCGACGAAGAGTGTTTCAACAACTTCACAAAATCGATTTTTTTTAAAAATTCTAACCCGAAGACATATCATTTTTATTTGATTAATGCAAAGCATATTCTTTCTAAATGGATAAAACTTAAGTGAATCTTTGTATTTCTTAAAATCATATTCAGATTTAGTACTTGTGAAGCCTATATTTTACAATAAACCTTAATTTCAAATACTTTAGAATACGTTATTGCACGAAGACCGGCGTCAAATAAGCATAGTAACGATGGTTGTGGTGCGACGACAAATTCGACGAAGAGTGTTTCAACAACTTCACAAAATCGATTTTTTTTTTTTAAATTCTAACCCGAAGACATATCATTTTTATTTGATTAATGCAAAGCATATTCTTTTCGCTACAAAATAACAAAAAATCAGCATAGGTCACCGGACAAAATTTTGAGAAATTTCTGTTTATTTACAAAAAATGAAATGAAAAATGCAACATCAAATCTTGAAATTCGCGAAATAGTTAGCGTCTCGGGCCTTTTTTCTTCCTGAATGTGCACAGAAATCAAACAACTAGCTCGGGCGTTCTTGGACTTACTAAATGAAACTTTTTTTCGTGAAGATTGGCCGATTGATTCATAAAATATTTGCAAATAATGATTTCGGCGGGTCGAAAAGGGATTGGCCCCTTAATGACGTCACGACGTCAAATGAACGAGCTTCAGACCCTTTTCATTGCGTGTTCGCTAATTCCCGCACTTCAAATATAAATCTCAGAAAATATTGAGAGATTTTAAGAAAGTCGAAAATTTGACCATGTTATTTGTCCGCAGTTACCTTAATGGGCTAATCAAAATTTCGCGTACCATTTTAGAATAGGGTCACCCATAGAACATACTGGTAAAGTTTCATAGAATTCGGCCAAGTGGTTAAGGAGAAGTCGTTCAAAGATTTCAAGTGAAAAAAAAATGCCACGCCCTGCCTAGCCCATATTTATCGGCCAATCAGAATTTTGCAAACAATTTTTAAAAGAGGGTTACCCAAGGAACAAAGTTTCATTGAAATCGGTCCAGTCGTTCAGGAGAAGACGAACGGCAGACTCGGTGTCATCCTAAAAGCTCCCCTTGAGCACGTTGTGCTCAGGTGAGCTAAAAAGGATGATAAAAACTCTAACTTTTGAAAATGACTTAAGAAATTTATCATTATTGATACTCAGTTGATACATCTTGGATGTAGAGCTCAATTGTGTATAATGGCAGCTTAAGGACCTTGAGAGGGCAAATTGTTGTTCTTATAAAAAGATTCAACTTTCATATTCTTATTTATTTCATTTATTATAGCTATATGTTCATATAAATAAAAGATTTATACCTCTCATTATTTATATCGAATTCAGTATCAACATGATACAAATTCCAAAAGGATAGTTTTCAAATGTATTCCATCATGAGTACAGCTAGCCCCTAAATGTATACAGGTTCAAGCTTAAGTAAAACATTTTTTAGCTTGGCTGTTTTAGAAAACAGTTGGTTATTGTGATCCAGAGCTGAAATGCTCACCATTTCAATTGCTAACAAGACGATGACGATGAAAGCATTTTTATACGCCCGTCGAAGACGGAACGTATAATGGGATCACCCCTGACGTCTGGCGACATGCACGTCTTTGCCCGGAGCATAACTTTACCTCATAACGGAATGCAGTGAACAAGAACTATAACTCTACCTCGTATATTTTTGAGTCAATGCCCGGTGTTGTTTTTCATACTTGGATCTTGTTCGGGGCAAACCTCTAAAAGTAAAGAAGCTAGGATCACGAAATTTCTTAGGTAGAATGATCTGATCGAGGAAAGTGCGTGTAAAAGAACCTCAACTCTTCCTGACTTTTTTTAGTAATTGCCCTTTGATATTTTTCATACTTGGATCTTGTCGGGACTTTATCTATAAAAGTACAGAAACTATGATGACGAAATTTTATGGAAAGATAGATGTGACGGGTAATGCTCCCCGAATAGGTGCTAGATAATTAAGTATGCTTTAAATCAACATATGAAATTTTACTTATAACAGTTTACCGTGATACTTGTTAGTAGTTTATGCTGAATGGTTCCGAGGGTTGTGGAGAAAAAAATAAGGACATCACATCAAGCGCCTATCAGAAGACATGTTTATTGGAAATAAATTTCTAACCAGTGTTTGTCGCTAGTGAATAACTATAACAGTAGCTCATGCTAAGGCGAAGTAAATTAAATTTTCTTCAATGTTATTTGATGGATAAACAAACAAGAGTACCGACTACAGGGCCTATGCTCGGCTGTTAAATGCTGGATGGTGAAAAGACCCAAGTCGAAAAAAGGGAATTATTTGCACAAATAGCCTCAGAGACTGATTTTCAACATATAGTGTCTTTACTAATCAAAATTTTAAGCGAATTGCGTAGTATTTATGTTATAAATGAGTGTCTTTCATCAAATCATATTGACCTTCCCCAATGACCTTTGCATGCATGAAACGGTCTTGTAATAAGGAATGCACTTGTGAAATTTCAAGGCTTTATGACTTACCAATCAAACGTTATGGCTAATATTAGTTTTAACTTCAAAAATTTGACCTTAAAAATTACCTTGACTGATGACCTTAGACTTGATACCAACAGAAAGGCCTTGTCTCAGGCAATCATCGTGTGAAATAAAAAGACCCAATCACTTACCATTTGCAAGAGGACCATGATGGCCTTAGATCGCTCACCTGGGTCTCTTAAATCCATGGGACATCACATCAATAAAATAAGCAGATGTCATAAAGATGATAATTTCTAAACAAAAACAAGTTTCATGAAGGTTGGGCAAAAATTGAGGCCTCTAAAGTTATAAAGAGAAAATTATCATGTAGACCCCGATTCCTGTGATAATATGGCATGGATCCTTCCCATTTTCGATAGGGTTCATCCTTGCGACCTGGCTTACATTCTGACCAAGTTGCATGAAGATTGGGCCATATTTGTGGCCTCTAGAGTGTAAGCACTTAAATTGTCATTTAGGTCCCTGTTCCCGTGATATGGCATGGACCCTTCCCATTTTCAATACGGTTCGTTCTTTTAACATGACCATTATTCTGATGAAGTTTCATAAAGATCGAACCATATTTGTGGCCTATAGAGTGTAAACAAGAAAATTGTCAATAATGTCCTTTATCCATGATATGGCATAGATCCTTCCCATTTTCTATAGGATTTTTCCTTGTGACCTGGCTTACATTCTGACCAAGTTTCATGAAGATTTAGCCATTTTTGTAGAGCATAAACAAGTAAAATGTCAAAAAGGCCCCCTTTCCCGTGATAGTGTAAACATGAAAATTGTCAATAAGGTCCTTTATCCGTAATATGGCATGGATCCTTCCTATTTTCAATAGGGTTAATCCTTGTGACTTGGCCAACATTCTAGCAAAATTTCATTAAGATTTGGCCATATATGAGGCCTCTAGAGCAAAAACAAGAAAATTGTTATTAAGCCCCTTTTCCCATGATAATTTGGCATGGATCCTTCCCATTTTCAATAGGGTTCGTCCTCGTGATTTTGTCGACATTCTGACAGGTTTTTATGAAGATTTGGCAATTTTTGTGGCCTCTACAGTGTTAACAAGAAAATTGTCAATAAGGCCCCTTTTCCCGTGATAATATGGCATGGATCCTTCCCATTTTCAAAAGGGTTAAACCGTGTGCCCTGGCTTAAATTCTGACCAAATTTCATGAAGATTGGACCTTTTTATGGCCTCTAGAGTGTAAACAAGAAAATTATCAACGAGGCCCCTTTTCCCGTGATATAGCATGGGGTCTTCTCAAACCCAAGAGTGTTCATCCTTTAGACCTGGCCAACATTCTGACCAAGTTTCATGAGGATTGGGCCATATTTTTGGCCTTTAGAGTGTAAAAACTCAAATAGTCATTTAGGCCCCTGTTCCCGTGATACGGCATGGATCCTTTCCATTTTCAATAGGGTTCATCCTTGTGACTTGGCCAACATTCTAGCCAAGTTTCATGAAGATTCGGCCATACATGTGGTCTCTAGATCATAAACAAGAAAATTGTTATTAAGGCCCCTTTTACCGTGATAATATGGCATGGATCCTTTCCATTTTCAATAGGTTTAATCCCTGTGACTTGGCCAACATTTTGACCAAGTTTCATGAATGTTTTGCCATATCTGAGGCCTCTAGAGCAAAAACAAGAAAATTGTTATTAAAGCCCCTTTTCCCGTGATAATATGGCATGGATCCTTCCCATTTTCAAAAGGGTTATATTCTGACCAAGTTTTATGAGAATTGGGCCATATTTGTGGCCTCTAGAGTGTAAACAAGAAATTGTCAATATGGCCCCTTTTCCCGTGATATAGCATTGATCCTTCCCATTATTTAATTGGGTTCATCCTTGTAACCTGGTCAACAATTTGACAATGGGAAGGATCCGTGCAATATCACGGGAAAAGGCGCCTTAATGACAATTTTTTTGTTTACACTCTAGAAGCCACAAAAATGGTCCAATCATCATGAAACTTTGTCAGAATGTTTGTTAGGTCATTAGGATGAACTCTTTTGAAAGTAGGAAGTATCTGTGCCATATCATGGGAAAAGGGGCCTTAATGACAATTTTCTCGTGAGAGCTCCAAACGCCACAAATATAGTCTAATCTTCATGAAACTTGATCAAAATGTTTGCCAGGTCACAAAAATGAACTCTGTTGAAAATGGGAAGGTTCATGCAATATTACAGGAAAAGGAGTCTTAATGATAATTTACTTGCAATATCTGGTGAGCGATTTAGGGCCCTCAGGTCCCTCTTGTTAATGATAAAGCATGGATCGTTCCCATTTTCAATAGAATTAATCCTGTTGACCTGACAAACATTTGGACCAAGTTTTATGAAAATTGGGCCATATTTGTGGCCTCTAGAGTGTAAACAAGAAAATTGTCACTAAGGCCCCTTTTCCAATGATATGGCATGGATTCTGCCTATTTTCGAAAGAGTTCATTCATGTGACCTGGCCAACATTCTTACCAAGTTTCATAAAGATTGGACCATATTTGTTGCCCATAGAGAGTAAACAAGAACATTTTCAATAAGGCTCCTTTTCCCGTGATATGACATGGATCCTTCCCATTTTCAATATGGTTCATCCTTGTGACCTGGCTTACATTCTGACAAAGTTTCATGAAGATTGGGCCGTATTTGTGGCCTCTTGAGTATAAACAAGACAAAAGGCACAAGAGGGCCTGTATCGCTTCACTGGCTTTAACATCTTTACACTTTCATTAAATAAAGCTTACTTTAAATGAATACATTAACACTCCGTAATCCCTTAAGACCTATTTTATAGTGATTTACTGGTTCTGGTCCTCATTACACCAAAATACTCAGTCCAAATGAACTTGCATCCCTCTACCCATCTTATTAAAATGTAAAGTTCAGGAGATGTCGTTGAAGATTTCGGGCTCAAAATATGCCCAACCCGCCACGCCGATATTTATGGGCCAATCAAAACTGCTTGAAAAAATTAAGTAAAGAGTCATCAAACATTCTGGCAAAGTTTCATTTAAATCGACCGAGTGGTTCAGGAGGAGATATAGTTCAAAGGTTTTGGCCTCAAAATATGCCCCGCCCTGTCACGCCCATATTTATGGACCAGTCAAAATAAAACAAATAATTTTTGAAAGAGTACCTCAAGGAACATTCTGGTATAGTTTCATTAAAATTAGCCCAGAGGTTCAGGAGGAGATTTAATTCAAAGATTTCGGGCTCAAAATAGTCCCAGCCCGTATTTATGGAGCAATCAAAATTTCTTGAACAATTCAAGTACAGGGTCAACGAAAGAACATTCTGTAAAACGTTTCATTGAAGTCGGCCCAGTGGTTCAGGAGGAGATGTTCAAAGATTTCGGGCTAAAATAAGCCCCACCCTGTCACGACCATATTTATTGGCCAATCAAAATTTCTAAAACATATTAAGAAAAGGATGACCTAAGGAACATTCATGCCAAGTTTCATTGAAATCGGCCAAATGGTTTGGGAGAAAAAGATTTATAAAGATTTCAAATTGAAAAAATGCCTCGCCCGCCACGCCCATATTTGGGGGTCAATTAAAATTATTTGAACAAATTAAGAAGAGGGTCACCCAAGGATCGTTTCTACCAAGTTTCGTTAAAATTCGCCCATTGGTTTGGGAAGGGATGTTTAAAGAAAGAGTTTACGCACGGACGGAAGGACGCACGCACGACGGACACTCCGCTATGACAATAGCTCGTTGACCTTTGGCCAGTTGAGCTTAAAAATGTCAATAAGACCCCTTTCTCGTGATTTCGTATGGATTCTTCCCATTTTCGATAGGGTTCAAAGGGTTGTTCATCCTTGTTACCTGACCAACAATCTGACAAAGTTTCATGAAGATTGGATCATATTTGTGGCCTCAACAGTGAGAACACTTAAATTGTTGACGCCAGACAACAAATGATCACAAAGGTCACCTTGTGCAAGCTGTGCTCAGGTGAGCTAAAAAGTTATGGCAAATGTTTTTTTCTCACAAATTTGACCTTGATAAAAGACCTTCACTGATGGCCTTGAGATTGGTACCAATAGAAAGGCCTTGTCCCAGGCAATCATCATGTGAAAATTGAAAGCCCTTTCACTTTCCATTCAAATATTACGTCCAATGTTCAACTTTGATTTTTCAAAAATTCGCTTGAAAAATGACCTTGACCTTGACTGATAACCTTGAATTTGGCACCAACAGAAAGGCCTTGACGAACGCAATCATCATGTGAAATATGATGGCCCTATCACTTGTAATTCAAAAGTTGTGGCCAATGTTAAAGTTTTATTTCTTTCGACAAATTTGACCTTGAAATTGACCTTGACCGATAACCTTGAACTTGATTCCAACAGAAATGCCTTGACCCAGGCAATCATCAAGTGAAATATGTAGGCCCTATCACTTGTCATTCAAAAGTTGTGGCCAATCATAAAATTTTATATTTTTTTGACAAATTTGACCTTGAAAAATGACCTTGATTGTGCCTTGAACTCTGTACCAACAGAAAAGTGATATCGCAGGCAAAGCACGTGTGGAATGTGAAGACCCCATCACATTCCAATTACAAGTTATAGCCAACTGAGTTTTTATGATGGAAATTATTGACCTTGACATTGGGTTTGATCCTTACCTTAGTTTTCTAATAATAGGTCTTGTCACAAGTAATTAACATTTGAAATATGAAGGCTATATCACTTACCATTACCAAATTATGGCCAACTCTAAAGTTAAAATTTTCTTAATTCTGACCTTGACCTTAGTCGCAACAAAAAGGGTTTGCCACAAGCAATGCACACGTGAAATATGAAGACTATGTCTGTAACCAATCAAACGTTATGGCAAATATAAGTTTTTGCATGACAAAAATAGCCCGTTTTAATCTTTAAACGACTTGTATTCTGCTGGCTTCCTAGTCATGTTGGCATCAAAGGTAATGAGCTGGCTGGTAAATGCGCTACATTAGCACTTTCTCTTCTTATAACAGGGTTCAAAATTCCTTTAACCGATTTTAAATCTTCGATTTTAGACCACACCATTTCACTTTGGCAATCCCAGTGGGATGCAGATATTCATTATAAACTCCATTCAATTAAACCGAGCCTCAGTGAATGGTACAATGTACCCCCTCATACAGGGTTGTTCGTCGAGAAGAAGTAATAATTGCTCGTCTTCGAATCGGTCATTCACGCCTGACGCATTCCTGGCTCTTTACTAGAGTAGATCTTCCAGAATGCATCCCTTGCAGTGCCCCATTTTCTATCCAACATATTTTGCTAAAATGCACTGACTTTAAACCAATTCGTTCTAAATATTTTGATGCTTACAGCGTCAATGATCTGTTGGCTATGTAAAAGAGATTGGCCTTTATAATCGCCTATGCTTTTCTCGACCCTTCTTAACATTTACAGTTATTCATAATAGTAATTGTTTATACTTTCCAGCTTACCTACCATAATAAATTGAATGTTCAAACGAAGGGACTTGTCCGTTTGTGGGTCCTGGTCTGAGGAGAGCCGATGTACCTTCGTCCTCACATTGTATTATTCTGAAATCGCTTATAGCTTTATATCACTTTCTACATATATTTAACTGGAGGACACACACGAATTTTTTTGTTTCTTTCCTTCTATTTTCATTTCAAGGCTCGAGAAAGTTATAAAGCTTATGCACACCTTATGTGAAGGGATGTGGTTATTTGGTTTTATGGCCTTTTTATCCGAGTTTTCACTTATTTTTTATCTATTACCAACTTTTATATAGTATTTTTACATAGTGTGTTTTTCTTAGGTCTATCGTGCTTGCGCCCAAATTGATCCTGGCAGTCGATGGGCCATAAAGCACCATTAAAAAAAGTTTACGCAAAGCTAATAACATTTAGGCTCCCTTTTCCATGTCATGCTTTTTAAAACGTATATTTTTGATACTTAGTGTCAAGAGGATCTGATTTGCTACTTAAATATGATATTTCATAAAATTCTGACAAGTAGCCTAAGAAAAATTGACAAAAAACTAATTTTTACCTTAAGGACCCTTTTTCCATGACACAGCCTTGATTCAAGAAATTTCTAAAAGATCTTTTTTGTAATTTTGTTGGAACATTATATATGAAGTTTCAACCAATTAGGCCCAGGGGTCCTGAGATATGTCTGACGGACGGACGAGCTCAAAAGCCGACGAGTATATGCTCCCACGAAAATTTTCGGGAGAGCATAAAAATTTCAACTCTAACTTGCATAGTTTTTGAGTTGTTGCCCTTCGGTTATTTTAATACTTGAATCTGTTCCAAAGCACATCTCCAATAGTATATGAGCTTTGATCATTATTATAATTTACTCCTACTACAATAAAAAAATCTGTCAAAGTAGCGAATTCTACTTATATGTGCGGCATATGTGTTCTTTTCAAATATTACCAACCTTACTATACGTACCTTGATTTAGGTATTTTGTTTTACTTGTGTCTGATTCTGAGAGTATGTGAAAATTCTCTTGATAAGAAAAGATGAATAGAAAGATGTTTTATAAGAATTGCATTTCAGACTGGCTTGTATGGAGGTTCAAAGAATAGCAAAAAGGCGGCTGAATATCCGGTAAAAACAAAGAGAGTAATTCTGACTAGGGCTAGAGAATACCTGAGAATATGTACAGGCGAAACTGAAAGGAATCTGAAGCCTGATGGACCATATGCGTATATTTGTGAGCTTATGTCTTGACTATCCAGCACGAAGATGAACAGAAAATGTCTTCAGACCCACTGGTTCCGGTTGAAAAATCACATGTACATGAAGGTCTGTAACAATAAATGAAAAGTGTTTTTAGGTTCAGCCAGCTTGCGGTGAGCTTGAAAAAAAGGCAATGTAAATGCGATTTGTCCATTCTTTCTCCTATATCTATGGATGGTTTTAAAATAACTATTATTTTTCTTTATCGTGAGTTGATGTGCCAATTGAAGAAAGTTTCAGTAAAAGAAATTTTCAGATAGCACCAAGCTCCGTGTTAAACGTTAAAATTAACTTGACTGGAACATATCACTTGTTCCTATGGATGATTTGCAAATTAACTTGGTATAATAATTAGGGATGGAAACTATTTCTCGATTCATCAATTACTTGATCAAAATGTCCGAGTATCGATTATTAATTTCACTAATCGATTAATCAGAAAGAATTATAAAATTATCTGAAAAAATGGTTACCAAATCAATTTTTTTCTTTAAATATTTACTCAGAATTTTTCAACTGTACAATGCTCAAGGTACAGTATACAGCGTCTGGTTGTCTGCCGATCACCTTAACCGCCGATAATTTTCAAATTTGCAATCAAGAGCCAGCAGTTATCTTGCTCGCCGTTACACAATCATGTCATGATTTTCGTGCCTTTGACACTTAATACCCTGAATGGGGTTGGTGCATAGTAATTCGACACCCGCTAGATTTCCCTGATAGTTCACTGAATTCGATCTCCTTGGGTCAACAGACTACCGTATCCTATTACTAAAACCACAGACCCTAAATACTGAGAGTCCCTGCTTCAGATATTTTACTTAGTTTGGTCTGCCAAAGATGCAAAATAAATCGGCTGAGAAATGACAGTCTTTGCATGTGAGGATTTAATCACTTTTCTTTTTTTCAAAATACATCAGCGACCAAATGACGTCGCATTTTGGGAAAAGCTATGCTGCAATTTTCGTATAAAAATGTTTGAAACCCATAGTCAATATCAAAAGTTGACAAATCTATCCGATTACTTGAGTGCTCAATCGGAGAGATTACTGAGTACTTAGTAAGTAAACGGGTACTCGTTACCATCCCTATTAATTATTCTCCATGTAGAGTAGATGTAATAATAAAGTTTTATGGCAATTTGCCAAAAATTGTTAGACTAATACTGTTCAATTGGTTATCCATAAATAACGGTAGATTATCACTTGAGACCTCATTGCCAAACTAGTGATATAATCACTCAATTGACAACTTAGTGGAACCTATCAATAAAAATGACGTTTTGGTGTCACTTGGAAATAATATGCATACCCGTTCAATGTAATCTTGGTTACAGGTTTGGTAAGTAACGGGGATCGGATATTTCAAAGACAGATACAGAGTGCATTGCGACAGGAAAGATACTCAACGATTAGGTAAAGATTGAGAATGTTTTAAATCTTACAGAATGTGGTCCCTATGCAATGGTTTGCAATTTACTTGGATGGGAAACTCAACTTCTAATAAGCTTTTCATGCCTAGAATATCGAAGGAAAACAGAGGAAATGTTACGGATAATGAAAACTTTAATTTTGTTTTAAAACAGGAGGAGGTTTCAAAAGCACAAAAGAGAAAGCATTTACAGGAAAAACAGAAACAATACTAAATCAAGATGTGTTTGTGAAACACGAATGCCCCCGTAACGGTATTTTTTTAGAGTTTGACCTTGACAGATGACCTTGACCTTGTCACATGACCTTGACTTTGGTACCAGCGGATGCGGATCATTGAGATCTATCATCATGCCAAATATTAGCTTTGTGTCTTGAATAGGCTTGAAGGCATTGGCAAGGTTAAGTTTTCGGGTTAAGTTTTCGGACAGACGGACGGACAGACAGACGGACGGACAGACAGACGGACATGAGTAAAACAATATGCCCCCGATCTCTCGATACGGGGGACATGAAAATAATGAACATGCAGAAAATTAGCATTTAATTGAATATTATAATCCAGAGGAATTCAATGAAAACAAAAAAATGCCTGAAAATATTGCTGATTGTATAAGTTCCAAAATTGAATTTTTAAGACAACAGCAAAATATTGATTGATAAAACAATTAAACAAAGAAAACGACAAAATACTTTAAGACTCAAAACAACACTAACATAAAGAGCAATTAGTATCGAAAGCACTTAACAAGAGTATTAAGATAAAGTCTCAAAATTTAAATTACTCAAAAATAACCAATGCCAAAAGTATTGAAAATCAACCTCAGAAAACTTATTATAAACCCATTAATGAAAGTAAATAATTTACAGCAGGTAGTGTTGAAAATATGAATGAGATTACAGAAAGAAAACCTAAACAAATGAAACTCGATCTTTCAAGAAATGAAAGCAAGACAAAGGTAATTGTAAAAAAAAATTGAAAACGAGATACAGAAAAAGTTTCTGGTCGAAACAAAATGACTGAGCCTTTTACTTAAATCGGAAGTAATGAAAACATAAATTTAGATCAGGCATCAGAATTTATAAGTAAACCAGTATAATCATTGATGATTAAACTTATAATTCAAAGACATTAAATCAGAAGCTAATTTAAACTTATATGATGATGAATGTACATTTGATAATTGAACAATTAGTTCAACTTTTATTATTAAACATTCATTAGAAGAGCAATGCTGGGATGCACAGTTAAGAAAAAAAGAAACTAACATTCTTTTCTGATAATGAGTCAATTAACAATGTAAAGCACATTACATTACTTTCTCTATAAAGAAACACTAAATTGCAGATATCTCATTACACTAGTTTAAAAAGTTATTGATCTGGTAAAAGAATGTAAAAGGTAAAGAAGAACTGCTTATACAAAATTTACTATCTTTGGACAGTTTAAATCTCACCCATGTAACTTGCTGGCATAGTTTCATTCACATTTGCCTAATTTATGAAGAGGAGATGTTATTCCAAGAATTTAAAGTGATAATAGACTCATTCATTACTGAGGAGACTCAAAATAATTCCCGCCCTGCCATGCCAATATTCATGGGCTGAAAAGGAGACACCCAAAATTTTGCGAACATTGTTTGAAAAGGGCCACCAAAGGAACATTTTGGTAAGATTTCATTGAAAGCGGCCCGATGGTTTAAGAGATGGCGTTAATTAATTTAAGGCTAAAAATAAACCCAACCCCGCCAAGCCCATATTTGGATGTCAATCAAAAATTGACAAACACATTTAGAGAAGGGTCACCGAGGAATATTTGTGCTAAGTTTTGTTGAAATCCGCTCATTGGAAACTAAGAGATGATGTTTTAAAAGTTGACGAGTTCAGACGACCGACGCATGACGGACAAAAGGTGATAAAAAAAGCTCACCTTGAGTACGTTGTGCTCAGGTGAACGTGCTCAGGTATTCTAAAAACAAAACCAAAAGGACCATGATGGCCCTATATCGCTCACCTAAGTAAGTCAACTCATCAACTATGTTATAAATACCAGAGATTGTTTGATGTATAATAAGGGCGATTTTGAAAGGAATGCAATTTTATTTCGTCCATTTACAATTTGATTTCTTTTTTATTTTTCTAATTGTTCATCCTTTTTTACCATGGCAACCAGAGTTTTTGATAGAATTGCTTTCTTAAAAAACTTTAGTAGACCTACACCAAAGATAATTCCTGAGAAGTTTTAGATTTTAGGTTGGTTGACCCAATAGTTTAGGAGAAGGTGAATTTGTTATCAGATTCGGCCAATTTAAAGACTTTCCCGTTACCATGTAACTAGAGTATTTTATTATTTAACTTTATCAAAAAAAGAGCTTTACCCAAGGAACATTCCTGCCAAGTCTCAACTTGATTGGCCTAGAGGTTTAGGAGGAAGAAAGTTTTTTTAAGACTTCTGGCCTTTCTGTTACCATGACAACCAGAGTTCTTGATAGAATTAAATTATTTTATCAATTTTTGAATAACTTCACCCAAAGAACGCCCCTGCCAAATTATTAATTGACCCAGTGGTTGAGGAGGAAAAGTTGTTTTAAGACGGACCGATGACAGATAGTGAGTGATCACAATAGCTCACCTTGAGTACTTTGAGCTCAGGTAAGCTAAAATAAAAGGCTTATCCAGAAGAATTATGTACAAACGAAACCATAAAGAGTGATGGTAAAGTTGATTAGGAAACTCTTCAAAAACAATTTGTTCGGGATGACCAGTATTCAATTGCTATGTTAGACGATACAATTCCTTTTGATCAATCAAATGATCCATTATCGAAAGAAAATATGACCCTGTGTATAACATTTCCAACAATTTGAAATGTGCGTGAGGTGCAATAATTAAGCAGCGTAGACAGCCATCTACTGTAAAGTTACCTGATAGTCTACAGATACAGACCGTATCCATCTACTAAACGCATATTGAAGACTCTGGTAAGACTGTGCGGATGCACAGGCTAGTCAGAGTATTTGCCTAGCGCATATTTGAAATTGTTGGAAATCTCAAGCATAAGCCCATTATATCATCCATTTTACCAAAGAGATTTCGCCGGTTGTATCTTTAAATGAGAGTGAAATTGACATTGAAAATTTACCTTCAAACAGAACTAAACAGTTTTTCAAAAGAAGTTCATGGCAAAGTGTTTTTTATACAAAAGATATAGGAAAGCAAACCATAATGTTGTTTCAAGTTTACACGTTCACGTCTTGGTACTGCAACAAAAAGATGAAGAAAATCTGGGTCTCCCCTTCTTTAGTTGAAGGAAATTGCACATTTGATGACTGTTCTATCAACCTTAAGTTAGAAATGCATGACAAGAGGAAAGTTAATGTTTTTTTTTGTTTTTTTTTATTTTTTTTTATTTATTTATTTTTTTTTAATCGGGAAATTTGAAACAATCTATAAAGGAAATGCGTTAAAGAAAAATCAAAGGGAATGATCGACATCAACTAAAAAGTCAATTAAAAGGAGGTATAAAATCAATGGTAATTATTTAAATAAACTCCAGCAGATACCTGCTGAATATTTGGCGTCTGGAAATAGAGATGGACTTGGCAAAAATCCAAGCGTCTTTGCACAAATAGAAGCAGAATCAAGGCAGGGTGGGGGAATGGGTGATAGTGTTTTTAAAAGTTTACAGAAATTAAGGGAGGGAATGGAGATGAAAGTAGAGGGTGGGTCTATTCAAAAGATTAGTGCCTTGCCATACTATATTTTATATTGGTCTAAATCTGGTATTGATTTTATAATGAAAGGGCTTAAAAAGATGCTTCATACTGCAAAATGGGTGTACCATTTTCATGGATGAAAACAAATGATCAAAGCCTTTCAACGATTTTAGACTGATTAAGGTGTTTTAGGCAAACTGAAAAACAACGAATTTGCAACAACAATAAGATATGAAATACAACGAATTGGCAACAACAATAAGATAAATATTATAATACCCTAAATTAATAGTAAGTGACCAGGCTATGGTTTTTATATCAGCAGCATTGAAAGAATTTAATGCAGACAGTCTACGTAATTTTTCTAACTTGTGCCTGGTATATAGATTATGGAAAGGCTGATGTAGATGACACCTTAAAACAATTGTACGTCTTTGTGCAAGCCATTTATGCACTCTGCAAATTACATTGAAAAAAGAAAGATATTGGAGGACTACGCTTATGTTTTTGTACAGTATAGGATTATTGATGAACTGTATTAGCATGCATGATTCACAAGAACTACTAAATGATATTTATATGATTTTGGGACCAAGTACTATTGATAATGATATTCAAAAATGTTTTGACTAATTCTGACAATGCAATAAAGAATGTCTAAATGTCAGGTGGTAGAAAATCCTAGACGTTTAACAGAGGAAAGGTTTCAGGTTTTAAGGTTAACAGCCCCATTTAAAGACTTGAATTTTACATTATCCATAGCTCAGAAAATGACATCTGGTATGTGTGAAACACCAAAGACGGACTTATTTGTAAATCCATTGTACTGATCTACATTTACAGAGTATTACCCACTTTGGGGCTCTTTGCTAGTGGGTGATCTTTGTAGATATCATGAGAACTAATAACCCGCTAATGAGAAAAGAAGATGATGTATTTTTTAACTTCATTAACAATGTAGGGAAATCAAAAAGCACTAAAGAATAAAGGTTAAGAATTCTTAAAGATATATGTTTGGGTGGTAGAAATTTTCATAGACTCTATGAATATTTTCAGAGAGCTTAAAAACATCTACAGTTGGGATACAAATGCTTGTGGCCCTTGATTGTTTGCAATATCCTTCATTCATTAAAAGTTCAGCTAAAAGACAAACTAACACAAAAAAGAAAGTCACTAAGTTCCTATTCTAAAAAGAATAAGAAACAAAAAACTCTTGTGCAGGAACAGTGGAATAAGAATAGTCCTTTGCCTGAAAAGTTAAAAAAAAATATAATGGATAGCTTTGTTAGTCCTATCGAAACCAGGTGTCAAACTTATTCTACTGAAAATGGCACAAATAACAAAGTAAACAAAAAAAAAAAAAAAAAAAGATTTGAAAAAAGATTGTGAAAGTAAAGTATCTATTTTCTTGTAGTATGTCAAATTTTGGAAATAGCTGTTTGGTTAACTCTGTATTACAAGATTTAGCCAATAGTGAATACTCTAGTGCTGTATTAGAATCTAAGGATTTGTGAATCAAATTCCTAAATAGCAATTTATGACATAATTGAGGTATGGAAATATATGAAAGATCCAAAATTCTTTTGAACTCGGGTTCCTTATAAAATACAAAGATCTGCATTTCGAAGTGTTGTTGCAGCGATACCAGGATTCTCCCCAGACAACAAGATTTTAGACAATGGTATTCATCTCAAACCTTAATCAGCAATTTCTTTCATGGTGATAGTTTATATAGAAAATGTAATGCCTGCAATAATGATACAGACCATAAAAACAACTACAAAAAATATACTTAAATTCCATAGAATTCTTATGATTTTATTTAGGAGATACATCATACGATATGTTGGAAAGAAAAAAACATTGGGTCAAAGAAGCTACACAATAATATTCATGTAAGTTCTGAAATTTCTTTAAGAGACCAGAAAAATAATGAAGTCAAATACCAGTTTTAGAGTGTAGTATGTCTTGGTAACAAAACCCCAGCTGGTCATTACAGTGTAGTTATTAAACACAGTGAAGACTATGTTTGCTGTAATGAGACAAGGATATAAATTGTTGACAGTGACTACTCTCTATCAACTGGGTATTAGGTTATATTATGACAGAATTGATCCATCATTATTTCTGTAAGTAACACCATTTAATAACTATTGGGGACAAAGTAAAGGAGTCATAAAAGTTAAAAAAGGTTATGTCCTGTTACCCCTTGATTAAAGGCAAAACAAACCTTTTTGAGAATATACTTGAAAATGGAAAGATATTTTCAGTAATTGATAAAATCACGAAAAGCTTGTCATTGTATCTTATAATTAACAATAGTACAGAACTTGATTTTAAATCTACATAAATATCAAATATTCATTTCAGACGGATGAGTGTTCGAAAATCATGTTTAGGGATAATTTCAATAACTATCAATCACATTCGTCTATGAAAAAACTGGGGCCTTGATGACTCACAATCCCAAAACCTTAGAATGATGACGACTCACTCAGGATGACACTAAAAGCTCCCCTTGAGCACGTTGTCTAAAAAGGCTGTCAAAGGGAACAATCAGTTCCATTTTAAAAATCGTTCTTCTGTTACATTTGTTTGGGCAAACAAGAAATTTTATTAATTACCTAGAGTTTTGAAAGCTGCTTAACCTAAACGAGACGCCTAGAAACTTAATTTTCAATGCATGACCTATCAAACAAAAATGTGGTACTCTCGTCAAGATAGGAACCTGTGAGACGGCTTCATGTCTTTAAATGTAAACAAAATGCCTTGAAGGGGAGGAAAAAAATCAACTGTTCAGCTCAGAACGAGACAGTTTCATATTGACCGTGTACTGGTTATGTATGGCAGAATATAATAAATATGTCATCTACCATTACCAAGAAAAAAGACTTGCACAAAATGAAAAGAGCTATCTTGCTGGAAGACATCAAATGGAACAGTCAAGAACTCATATTGAAAGCGTCCTATAGTAGTAAGTCACTACTGTAGGAAAGATCCTAATAAAGAGAATATTACTTCTAATATAAATATACCACCTGTACTAAGAAAAGTGATATAAAGAAATTGGTCAGTTTCCGTTTATGCAATGATGTCATATCATTTCACAAACCAACAAAAGACCAAGGAGACTTTTCTTGACTTAAAACAATAGTAATTTACAAAGCAAAGCTACTTTGAAAGTTGAATTTGATAATCACAAACTAAATAGTATCTCGGTAGGAAGAAATGGACAAACTGGCTTGCAAAAATGGTTCATCTGTTGTTATATGTGCTATTATTGACCTCAAAGAAATCTAAACTAACAACCCAAAGTTATGAACGTTGCTTATACTATAACATACACATGAAGACTTATTTTTCTCTGCATGACCTATCAAACAAAAATACATTTTACTATGTTCGGAATGAAAGTATTTCTCGTACATGTAGGTACTTGTGATATGGCTCTATGTGTTTAACTTTATACAGCAACATGCAAGGGAAGAATACACCATTTTCTATAGTGATAAATCTTGAGCCAAGAATAAGAACAAAGTCATAATATTCAGACTATTTCGGTATTGCAAGGCAAAATAAAAATTTGGTGGCTAGATACACCATTACGAAGGAAATTACCTACATGTTCAAGGTGAGGCATTTCGATCAATGAATGTCCATCTTTCATCATCAGACGTCAACAAGTGTAAGAGTTTACACTCTAGATAGATGCCAAGACTAAACCCAATATCCATAGAATTTGGTCAGAATGTTTACTCCCCAGGTCTATATCGTATGAAAAAGGGTATTAACATGTTTTTGTTAACACTCTGGAAAAGCAACAAATCTCGTCCATTCTTCATAAAAATTGGTCAGAATGTTTACCAGGTCTATATCGCATGAAAAAGGGTATAAATGACATATTTTGTTAACAATCTAGAGTCAACAAATGCCGTCCAGTCTTCAAAAAACTGGTCAGAATGTTTGGCATGTCTTAAAGATGAATCCTATTGAAAATGGGAAGGAACTATTCAATATCAAACGAAAACAGGCCTAAACGAGTTTTCTGGTTTTTATTTTAGAGCCCACTCTGTTTCTGCCAGCCATATTTTGATAAATGGCCCCTGCCGAAATTTTAGGTCATACATATTTCTGAGGGGGTCAATGTGCTACACGACTTTACAAATCTATTCAGAAGGACATAAATTTTAAATTCATTTTTTTCATTTACTACAGTGTTCCTCAATAGGTGTTTTCAAGCCATAAGAAACACCCCGAGTCCGTTGTCTACTATTCTAAACTTCTCTGAAACAGAGGCGATTGGGAGATTTAGCCTGAATGTTACTTGGTGACCCTTTTTCAAAAATGGTTGCGACATTCTGATTGACAAACAAATATTTGCGTGGTTATTTTTCTCTGAACAGCATCTTCTCCTGAACCACTTAACCAATTTCAATGAAACTTTGCCGGAATGATCCTTGGGAGACCTTCTTCAGACACTGTATGCAAATTATTAACTGGTTCATAAATATTGGGCGTGGGATTTTTTTACTATAAAATTTCTAAATGACATCACCTTAACCAACTGTCTGATATCAGGGAAATTTGATCAATTTATAATATATGTCCCTTTGGTGACCCTCTTTCAAAATTGTACACAAAACTTTTATAGGCACAAACATATTTGCATGGCTTTTAATCACTATGAAATCTTTAAACGACATAACTATTATGTTTCTTGGGTGACCTCCTTCTAAATTTACTCGCAAAATTTTGATTGGCCTGTTAATATGGTTGGCACTTTAATATTGGCTTGGCATTTTTCCCTCTATGAACCTCTCTCCCGATACACTTGGCAAATTTCGACGAAATCTAGTCAGTTTGGTCCTTGGGTGACCCTCTTCCAAATAGTGTTTTCAAATACTAATTGACCCATAAGTATGGGCGTGGACATTTTTTACTATGAAATCTCTGAACACCAATTTCCTACACCCCTTGGCCGATTTCAATGAAAGTTCCCCATAATGTTCACTAGGTCACCTCCTTCCAAAATTGTTTGCAAAATTCTGAATTGCCCATAAATGCTCCGTTAGTGGTTTCCGAAAATTGTGGAATTTTGATTAGACTTGTCATTATCAATATGAAACCATGTCCGACATCTCTTCCGCAAATCATTAGACCAATTTAAAAAAAAAAAAAAAAAAAAACAAGAAAAAAAAACACAAGAGGACCCTGAGGGCCCTGAATCGCTCACCTGATATTTCAAGTAAATTATCATTAGGACTCATTCTTGTGACCTGGCAAACATTTTGATCAAGTTTCATTAAGATTGGACCATATTTGTTGCGTCTGGAGCTCTTACGAGGAAATTGTCATTTAGGCCCCTTTTCCCATGATATGGCACAGATACTTCCCATTTTCAAAAGAGTTCATCCTCATGACCTAACAAACATTCTGACCAAGTTTCATGATGTTTGGACCAATTGTTGACAAAATTGTCATTAAGGCCGATTTTCCGTGATATGGCACGGATCCTTCCCATTATCAATAGACTTAATCCTCAGGACCTAACATACATCCTGACCAAGTTTCATGAAGATTGGACCAAATTTGTGTCTTCTAGAGTGTAAAAAAGAAATTTGTCATTAAGGCACCTTTTCCCGTGATATGGCACTGATCCTTTCTATTTGAGCAATTTTTACAAGGGACCACCCAAAGAATATTTCAGCCAAGTTTGGTTGAATTTGACCCATAAGTTTAGTAGGAATAGTCGTTTAAAGAAAAAGTTGACGCCGTGACGGACAGACGGACATTGATCGATCACAATAGCTCCCTTGAGTACTTCGTGCTCAGGTGAGCTAAAAGTTCCAGAATGTTCCCTTGGTGACCTTTTTCAAAAGTTATTCATGATTTGCCATAAATATTGGCATGACAGGCTGGGTCTTATTTTGTCTTTGAATTCTATAGTGTTTCCTCCTCAACAACATCCACTGGACCAATAAAATTTAGGTGAGCTGTTTAGTTTCAATTCTGTACCTCCTATTTATAACAAGATGTGTTTGTGAAACACGAATGCCCCCGTAACGGCATTTTTTCTCAAAGTTTGACCTTGACACATGACCTTGACTTTGGTACAAGCGGATGCGGATCATTGAGATCTATCATCATGCCAAATATTAGCTTTGTATCTTGAATAGGCTTGAAGATATTGGCAAGGTTAAGTTTTCGGACAGACGGACGGACAGACAGACGGACATGAGTAAAACAATATGCCCCCGATATATCGATGCGGGGGCATTAAAATAAAAACAAGAGCTTCGCAGAGCGGCGCATATACGCCCGAAGGGGCTTGTCAGTAACCTTGGCTTGTCAGTAGCGTGAGCTTGAATGATAGCTAAAAATATTGCAAACAGACAGACAGACAACTGGTGCCATAACATTTAAATATGAAAATATTTTTAGTCCTAAGCACAAAAAGACAACCTACAGAGTCATTATGGCAAGTTTCCTTTCATTCCCATCCATAATGTAGGAGAAAATGAGCCAACAAGAAATTTTGTTTTTCATCAACTCAAGGGCAGATAATCCAAGATAACTCTAGAATAACTGGAGCATTTTCAATTGAAAAGTCTTACGCAAAACTAGACATCAAGGAGAGTAATTGTGTCTAGTTTCAGCTCATTTCACTTGATAGTTAAGGAGGAGTTGCACACAAAATACAGTGATTTTCGTTTAATTCAAGGGCAGATAATTTAAGATTTCTCAAGAATGACAGGAGCAATTTGAATTTCAAAGGTCTTATTCACAACTAGACATCATAGGGAGTAATTGTTTGTAGTTTCAGCTTATTCCCATTGATAGTTTTGGAGGAGTTGCGCACACAAAAACAGTGATTTTTGTTATTTTAAAGGGCAGATAATTCAAGATTTCTCAGGAATGACAGGAGCAATTTGAAATTCAAAGGTCTTATGCACAACTAGACATCATAGGGAGTGATTGTGTGTTGTTTCAGCTTATTCCCATTGATAGTTTAGGAGGAGTTGCGCACACAAAAAACAGTGATTTTTGTTATATTAAAGGGCAGATAATTCAAGATTTCTCAGGAATGACTGGAGCGATTTGAATTTCAAAGGTCTTATGCACAACTAGACATCATAGGGAGTAATTGTGTGTAGTTTCAGCTTAATCCCATTGATAGTTTAGGAGGAGTTGCGCACACAAAAAACAGTGATTTTTGTTATATTAAAGGGCAGATAATTCAAGATTTCTCAGGAATGACTGGAGCGATTTGAATTTCAAAGGTCTTATGCACAACTAGACATCATAGGGAGTGATTGTGTGTAGTTTCAGCTTATTCCCATTGATAGTTTAGGAGGAGTCGCGCACACAAGAAGTTGCTAACGGACGGACAGACGACCGAGGCCATAACATAATACGACCCTTCGGGCGTATAAAAATAGTAAAGCTGCTTTGTAATGATCCAGGAGGCCTTTCCTTCATCAATTTTAGTACTTTGAAATACATGATCAAACACTATGTTGCCCTTGGGAAATTGAGTTCTTAAAGTAATTGCTCGAGATACAATTTATGGAAAAATTCTTACCGCTATTCAACTTTTAAGAAACTCGAAATAAATCATTCAGAGCAATATCTTCGGCGAAATGTTTGGAGCAGTTACATTTTTAAATCGGGTCAATTCATTTATGTGACAGTGTAATGGAAAAATCATATTAAATGCGCATGTTTGTCTTAGGTAAATTGTAACAATAAACAGATGAATCGAAAAGCGGCTTTCCGTTGGATGCCTGGGGCCCGTTTTACTAAACGTCTTACGAAAAAATGATCGGAAGTCAAAATTACAAATCGTAGCCGGTGTTTTCATTTATTGTTAGATTCTACCTTGCAATATCTCATTAGAATCGTCTTTAGAAGACGATTCAAATGAGATGATGCATGACAGAATTTCATATTTAGTTACAATTATACAAGCATAGTTAATTTTCGACTTACGCAAAAAATGATCGTAAGATATTGAGTAAAACAGGCCCCTGATTCCTCACCTGATTATCCGACAGAAAGAATGGCTAGCTCAGGTCAAATTTGTTTAGAGTCTAGGAAATGAAAAATAATTTTCATTTTTTTCCACATATTTAATAAAAATTCCACTAAAATCCTTGAAACATTGTGGTGACAATAGACTTCCTACAAGGCTATGTGAAATTTGAGGTTACTCATTTGTAATGGTTCATTTAGGTCATTCAAATGACTACTCACAAAATAAGTTTGTCGTAGTATCTAAAAAAACTAAGAGGCCCAAGAGGACCTGTATCGCTCCACTGGCCTTCAAATATCTGTCAATGAGAAACTAAGAAAAATATGGAAGTTCACTAGGATATATGTGAAGAGGCCAAAAGATGGAAAGAAAAAGCCAATTTTTAGAGAAGGCTTATCCTTACAAAGAAAGCCGTTTTGCAAAATATATATTAGTGTTGATTCTTAATATTTTTTTTAAGATATGTATGTTTTGATGGATCTTTTACCAGTAATTTAAAATATATAGTTGGAATTGAAAAACGACAAGCATTTTTGTGAACAGAAGCCCCACCACCAATAAATGGGCAAATTAAAATTCGGCTAGGGGGAATTTACCCAAGGAATACTATCCTGCAAAGTTCGGTTGCAATCTAGCCAATGGTTACGGAAGGGAAGATTTTATTAAGAAAATGAGCCCCGCCCTGCCACGCCAATATTTGGGTGGGGTCAATCCAAAGTCCTTGAACAACTTATCAACCAAGGCTCATTCATGCCAAGTTTTATTGAAATCGGGCAAATAATTTGGGAGGAATAGATTTTTAAAGATTTAATAGAAGGAAATAAGCCACGCCCTGTCACAGCCATATTAGGAGATAAACAAAATTTCGTGAACAACTTAAGACGGGGTGTAATTCAATGATCTTTCTTCAACAATCTTAGAAAGGGTTACCCAAGGATCAATCATGCCAAGTTTCATTGGATCATTTGCCTAAGGGAAGATTTGAAGAGAAGAGAAGTATTACCAAAGGAACATTTTTTTCAAGTTTTATTTAAATCCTTCCTACCGCGCCCATTTTTTTTTCTTTTTTAAGGTTAATCAAAATTCCATGAACAAGTTTTGAGAAGGGTCACCGAAGAAACATTATACCAAGTTTGGTTAGCATCAGCCCATTGGATACTGAGGAGATGTTTACCGATTTCGGGCTTAAAAAGCCCGCCCATATTTGTAGGTCAATCTAAATTCTACAAGCAAGTTCTGAGAAGGGTCACCTAAGAAACATTTCTGCAACGTTTGGTTGGAATCGGCCAATTGGTTACTGAGAAGATGTTAGAGTTTTAAATAAATGGCCCTCACTGCCATGCCCATATTTGGGGGTCAATCAAAATTCCACGAACAAGTTTTGAGAAGGGTCACCCAAGGACCAGTTTGCAAAGTTTGGTTTAAATCGGTTCTGAGATGTTCAAAGAATTGTTGATGTCTTTCGACGACTGACGCACGACGGACAAAAACTCAGGTGAGCTAAAAACAGATGACTCTGTTTTTCAAAAATAGCCGCGCTGAAACTGTTGAATTATGCGCAGAATGCTCATATATTCTCGCGCATTTAACACGGAGGACAAGTGTCAGATGAAAGTACCCGACATTGCTCTATGTACTTACTAACACAAACGAAGTACACATCACCCTTCATGACTCAGTGAATGTTTGGAGTCGCAGAGCTATAAAATGGAGCAAATTTTCAAGATGGTAACGTAAGAGGACTTGGTGAAAGCCATCCATGAACGCAATGCTATACAAGATCTTTTGGACTCAAGAAAGAAGCAATATCGGTAACCAAGTATGGCACCCATTTATCAACCCTTGGACAACTTATTGGCATTTCCTCGTTCTGGTTAATATTTCACAAAGCATTCTGACTGATGATCTCAAGTTGTGTGTGGGAAAAATGGAATTTCACGCCATCTCTCGATATATATTCAAAATTCACATTGTCCCATCTTTTCAAACAAGCTTTCTTTTCTAACATGCATGACAACTTCGTCATAGTCTACGTCATCGGACATCTTTTCGCTAGCCTATAATGTATGCATAGAGGACCGTATTTTTCTAAGGCATCGTATTATCATTATGTAAGACAAGTTTTAGGAGCTGAATATTATAAAGGAGACCGACCTCAATTCCAGATCAAGAAATCTTTCATTCCTAACCTTAACATGGAGTTGAATTGGATTTATGGCAAAAACAGCTTTAAAGACATCTTCTGCCGAAGAGATATCCGTTATTTTCTGGTATTTTGTCGCCACTGACTTGCTATTTGAAATAAGAAATATAGGTCATTGTAACATTTTTATACGCCGCCGGCGTCATATTCTCTGTCCGTCCGTCCATCCGTCCGTCCGTCCGTACACTTTTCTTGTCAACGCAACTCCTCCTAAGTTTCTGGCTGGATCTTCTTGAAACTTGGTCAATGTTATCACCTCAATTGGTACATGTGCATGAAGGAAGGATTTTATGGTTCGTTGATTTTTGCCTGTGTTATGCCCCTTAAAAACTGAGTCTCTAGGGCTTAGTTATACATGCCCCCTTAAAATTTAGTATCTGGGGCTTATTGAAATTGCAGCCTTGTGAATGCAACTCTTCCTGAGTTTCTAGCTGGATCTAAATGAAACTTGGTTGATGTTATAACCGAAATTGGTTTAACATGAAGTAAGGGTTTTATTGTCCATTTAATTAATTTTACACTAAATTATGCCCCCTTAAAACTTAGTATCTGGGGCTTATTAGTCCCCCACCAGTTACCGGTTGGGGGACTATAGGTTTGCTCGATTCCTTCTGTCCGTCCGTCTGTCCGTCACGCTTTTGCCCGGGCTATATCTTCTGAACCATACGTGCTAGCAATTTCAAACTTGGTACACTTATAGATCTCATTGAGGAGAAGTGTCATGTTTAAGAACCGTTACTCTGCCACCCCTACTTTTTCAGTTATTGCCCTTTGTTGTTTTTACCCCTACATTCTTGTCCGGGCTATATCTTCTAAACCATATGTGCTAGCAACTTCAAACTCGATACACTTATAGATCTCATTGAGGAGAAGTGTCATGTTCAAGAACCGTTACTATGCCACCCCCACTTTTTGAGTTATTGCCCTTTGTTGTTTTAACCCTTACATTCTTGTCCGGAACATATCTCCTAAACTATGTGTGCTAGCAACTTCAAACTTGGTACACTTATAGATCTCATTAAGGAGAAGTGTCATGTTGAAGAACCGTTACTCTGCCACCCCCACTTTTTGAGTTATTGCCCTTTGTTGTTTTTACCCTTACATTCTTGTATGGGCTATATCTTCTAAACCATATGTGCTAGCAACTTCAAACTTGGTACACTTATAGATCTCATTGAGGACAAGTGTCATGTACAAGAACTGTATCTCTGCCATGTCCACTTTTTGAGTTATTGCCCTTTGTTGTTTTTATCCTGACATTTTTGTCCCGTACTTATCTCCTAAACCATAAGCCCTAGCAACTTCAAACTTTGTACACTGGTAGATCTCATTGAGAAGAAGTGTAATGCACAAGAACTGTGACTCTGCCATATCCACTTTTTTAGTTATTGTCCGTTGTTGTTTTTTATCCTGACATTTTTTGTCCGGACCATATCTCTTGAGCCATCAGTGCTAGCAACTTCAAACTTGGTACACTTAAAGATCTCATTGAGGACAAGTGGCATGTACAAGAATCATTCTTCTCCGCTCACTTTTGGAGTTTTTGCCATTGGTTGTTTTAACTCTTATATTTTTGTTTGGGACATTTTGTTCAAAACCTAATGTGCTTGCAACTTCAAATTTTGTATACAGTTATAGATCTAGTTAGTAGGAGATATATTATAAGAAAGGATTTTTTGTTATCCGGTGGGGGACCCCTGTATTGCATCGCAATACGACATGCACTTGTTGAAATTGCAGCCTTTTGAACGCAACTTCTCCTTACTTTTTGTCTTAATAAAATGAAACTTGGTCAACGTCATCACCATAATTTGTAGATGTACATGGTCAAGGATTTTATGGCTCATTTATTTCCCTGAATTATTCCCCCTTAAAACTTAGTGTCTGGGGCTTATTGAAATTGCAGCCTTCTGAAGGCAACCTTCTAACTTTTTGTCTTGATTTAAATGAAACTTGTTTATTTTTAATTTGGTTCTGTCAAAATAAGTAGTGTCTACAATAATTTTCGTGAAACAGTAGCAAAGAGGCGGCGTAATTTGTGACTATGGCACTCTTGTTGGAAAGGGGCGTCCCAAATGGCTAATTGTGTCAATATTTCTTACTATATGAGCATGGCAGGACGGGGCTTTTTTTGAGTCGCCTCAGTAAAGAATGGGTGGGAAGGGTCTATTTTCACTTTAAATTCTTCGAATAACATCTCCTCTTCAACAATTAGGTAAATGTGAATGAAACTTTGTCAGAAAGTTACTTGGATGGGTTCCACTTTGAAAATAAAATTCATGTAAACGGTTAAGGACAACTCTGGCCCTCTTGTTATAAATATTTTGTCATTTGGCGAAACAAATCAGTTGAAGACGTTCGGAATACAAAACGCCGTGGTTGAAGCTAATGGACTTTAATTCTTTTTACGAACCCTTCCTGTACATAATTCCCCTATTTTTAGGAATTTTGTATTTGTAGAAAAAAACAAACAGTTATCTACAACGGCGTTTTCAGCTGCACAATCGGGTAGCGCGTAGGAATATCATTCAAAAGGTCCCGCTTTCGATCTCCAACGGAGGCACTCATCCTTTCCGACTATTTTTCTCCCATTCGCGGGTCGGTAATCGTAAATGTACGTGGGATAACAGCTTGAGGCTAGAAAAAAACGTAATGGTATTTCTAAAATTTCTGAATCCATTGTTAGGTGGCATAACGGCCCATATTTAACTAAAATATTGCTGAAAGCGACGTTGAAACCCATACAAACATATAAAACCACGACATATGCATGATCAAAAATATAATGTTAGCCAAAAGACGTTAGTAGGCAACATAAATAACGTACTAAAAAGCTGAAGTAACTTTTGGTACACAACCGATACGTCACAGTTAAACGGGTAACACTGGTTTTACGATATTGGTCAGCTATCACATGCCTTGAATCTGTTTTTTAGATACAGGCCTGTTATATTTTTTCCTTTAATTGTTTTGTCTACATATACCTTTCAAAGTGCTTACATTAATTATGTCTAGAACCATGTCCTTTTTTTCTTTACAAAATCAAAAAGTGTTTCAAGGACACATTTTTTCGACAAGGAAGTCAGATTTTATATCGTTTCAACACTGTAGTCATTTCTTTTTATCTCAATTTGAAATTGTGATATGGAGTTAAGAATGGTTTGGTTCGAGTAAACTCGTTGATCTCATTCTTACTGCTGTATAGCTGTATATTGATAATTTAAAATCGGACTCGAATATATCAGCCTAATCTTCTCTTGATAAACATGTAGATCAATTATCATTGATTTATTTATGAGAAAACTTATCTCCTCATTTTAATGAACAATTGTGTATAAGAATTACTTTAAAAAATGAAAATAAAATGAATAAATAAACTACTCGATTACAAGTTCGAGACATTATAATCAGACAATATTTTGACATCACTGTCTGGTTTGTTTTGTGGTCTTCGCCAATAATGACCTTCAGTCACGTAGCACACTTATTTGAGCAGTTCGCCAGGTTATGCGATATATTTTTTGACTTGTCTTTCAAATAAAATAGGGGTCTTTCATTAGCTGAAAAATTAGGGCGATCGGTGAAGACGGATGGATATAAATTCAAAAAAGTATCTCCTTTTCACTTAATTTTCTTCCGCATTCTTTATGGTTATTAAAGCCCCCCCCCCCACCTACGAAGTAGAGGGGGTATCACCATGTCTGTCTGTCCGTCCGTCAATCCGTCCGTCCATCCGTCCGTTGACCTTTTCGCTTCCGGACTTTAACTCAAGAACCAAGTGACCTAGAATCATAAAACTTAATACAAATGTTGCTTATGACCCAAGACCTTTGTTCAATTTTCGTTTCCGGACTGTAACTCGAGAACCAATCGGCCTACAATCATGAAACTTTATGCAAATGTTGCTTATAACCCAAAGAAGTGCCCTAATGTTTTGGGGTTATATAGGTCAAGGGTCATGGTCACTGTCAATTTTTGTTCAATTTTCGTTTCCGGACTCTTAAAGTGACCTAGAATCAAGAAACTTTATGCAAATACCGCTTATGACCCAAGAGAGTGCCCTATTGCTTTAAAGTCAGCCTTAGTTCAATTTTCATTTCCGGTTTAATTGAAAAACCAAGCGACCAAGAATCATGAAATTTTATGCCAATGCTGCATATGACCTCAATATGTCTGACAAACACATCCTGCACTTATAGCACTTGCATTCTGACAAAGTGCTTGTGGGGGGTATAAGTCCGCTCTGCGACAGTTCTAGTTGTATTTTTCCCCCATTTCAAAAGGGGTCGTCTCAATAGCAGCGAAATCATCATTTATAAGCATGAGCTACACTGGGAATGGCTTTTTTTTTGTATCGAAAACTGCATCATTGCTGAATCAGTTCTAGATAACATTATTATCCAGTTAATGGTTTTGTCGCAGATTCTGTTTGCGATAAAATAATTTATTACAAACTTAACATATTTTTCGCGTATAATAAAAACGGGGTCGTCCGAAAAGTTTTCAGTTTTAACTTAAAATGTTGCCTATTTTAAGACATTCGGAGATTTTTTCAACTTTAAAGAGCAATATTTAGCGAAAAATGTACATATATATTGATAATACGGTTTAATTAAAGCTGCCCTATCACAGTCTTTCATATAAAAAAATACAAAACTTGTTCTTACATATGTGTGTATTTTTAGACGATTATGAATGGCCTTAGGGCATTGGCACTAAAATCAACATTTGTCAATAATTTTGTAACTTATTTTTTCGAAGCGGCAAGATCAGTGAGGGATCCAGTCTATTTACTTCGAGTCTATAAATTAGAAAATCGTCACTTAATGTGAATAATCTTTCATTTTTGCTTGTAATGAAATGGATTTTCCAGCTGTCAAATACTTTTACCTTTATCTTTGATTGAAAAAGACAAACATGTGGAATTCAGATGCGTAAATAGTTGGCTTGAAACTCTAGAATAAGTTTTAAGGTGTTAATAGTTGCTTTATTTTTTCAGAATGATTTTCGTTAAATTCAGGAATATTAGTCTTTCTTTTCATGCATTACCAGATTGAATCTTACTATTTCAAAGGTTTCAACATGCTGAGGTCATTACTTCGAATTGATTTTACGAAACTTTTCAAAAATAACATTTACCAGATCCGTGAAAGAGCAGCTTTAAAGAAACGAATTGATATATTTTTCTTTCATTCAAAAAACCTAATCACACTGTTTAAGGCCGCGAAGATTGTTCCGTTTGAAATTTGATGCGAAAGAGCACAGTGACCTTGGCTGACATGCGGAAAGAAAGGATCGGGGATAGTTTTGTGTAACTGCAGCTAACTCAATAGGGTGGTGAATAGGTGCTAAAGAGTTGCTCAATGCTCCCTTTTCATAATTTGATTACTCACGAGAGTAACTACGTTACTGTGACCCGACACGTACATAATGTGGTATGAGTTCGAAACCGGCTTCGCTCAGAGTTTGAATGGACCTTTCCGAAATCGAAATAATCGACCAATCAAAACGCTGCATTTAGTTACTCCGTCACACTGCGTTGCTATCCGCCATTGCGGTGTCCCATTACTTCCTAGTTACGGATCGCTCAAAATTTCGTACCCGCGAAATTATGATTTAAATATGGTTAGATGTGCTTGGGGTACCTGGCATCTCTCCAGGGTTACAGATTTTGCCAGTTTCCCAGTCCAAAGACCAAATAAGACCAATGTTTACGTTGGATAAAGGCCTGTTAACTTAACATCAAGAATATAAGCAAAAACAAAGCTGTTTGCTTGAAGGAAAGCTCATAAATTTTAGCGTTGTATATATATTTATGGTTAAAAATGACAGACATTAGTCTCAACGTGTTTTATGAAGAGAAATCCTTTTAACATCTGTGGAAAGTTGAATATAAAATTTTGTTCTACAGGGTAGCAGTGGAGTCTGTTAATATTCGAATGCGACCTCAGTTTTTTTTGGTTTGTTGTCATTAAAAATAATTTATGAATTATTGACCATGCATGTGCAGATCTATGAAAAAATGGGTCTAACTCCCCTCCTCTGCGAAATAATCCAGAACAGTTCTTGAAAAATTCTGTCATTGTTCTGGAAATGTTCTGGCGATTTAAGGTTGCGCATGCTCAAACCTTTGTGCATGCTTCGGCAAGCTAGTACAAGCTAATCGAATTTTTTTAAATGCCAATTGTATTTAGATTTTCGCAAGCTTGCGATTGCGCAAGCTCAGATTTTGAACCTTTGCACTAGCTTGCGCAAGCTAGTACAAACTAATGGAATCTTGTTAGCCAAGCTTGTTTCTGTCAAACACTTGCAAGAATTAGTAGCACCTAGTTTTGAACATTTATATAATTTTGCTACATCAATTAATTTTGAGACACTTTCATTTTCATGCATTTGTCATTGCGGTACTTTGGAAAATGAGCTCTAACCATGGTGGTTGTCAAGGATAATTGATGTTGACCCTCTATTTTAAGCTAAGCTGTTTCAGAAAACCAGAGGTATTGCTATAAGCTTGGTGTTGTTGTCGGCCTCATTGTTGTGGTCCGTGTAGTCATTCAAAAACTTTGACATTTTGTGATATCTCTGGTTCTACTAAAGGCATTCACTTGAAACTTGACGCACATGTACACTATAAAAAGGGCAACCTATCAAGAGGGATAACTCTAGCTGTGCGGGAACTATGCATCTTTTTCAACCTAAGATGTTTCGTCCACTATACAATACACAACAGCTTAGCATAGGCTCTCTTTACCTTGACCTTGCACTGTGACCACACTTTCTGAATAGTTCTTTCAAATAGCACATCTACTCATGACAGTGAACAATTGTGCCAAGTAAATTTGAAATCCATCAAAAAATGAAGGACTTATTCCCCGGATAAAATCTGACAGACTTTCAGATAAACAGAACCACACCAAACTTTTTTTGTTACAACTTACTTACGGATTAACAGAACCACATCAAACTTTCGTTGTTACAACTATGTCTTGCTCACCACAAGAGGGTTGACAATAAAGCGATTTTCTTGGTCACACAATATTATAAGTACTCTCTAACCCTTGTCATGCTGCACCTAGAATATTCCTACCTTGACAGGAGTAAAAGACAAAGACCAGCCTGTACATATGTGCAATTTGATCTTAGATTATACCACCTGATTTTCCTTTTTTAACAAGAACATTTTGAAAATTTCATCATTTGTGATTCCAAATCATTGCATCCGGTGAATGCAGCACTTTGATTTTACAGAAACTTTGCTAAAGATTTTATTCAGCATGACATGGGTTTCAAAGCTCTTCGAGCTGTCGCACATTTACTGTTAATTAAGCAATTAAATAGTGAATCAGTAATACAAGGTTAACCACTTTCATTGCTGAAGTGTTTTAAATCAACATTTCAATGGCCTTCGCTGCATTGCTTGGCAATGGATTAGGTTTTTTTACAGCATTGACAGCTGTCCTTGTCCCAATACAACTTGACTGAGATGGCTCCTCTCTTGTAAAAAGGACATCAAGCAGAGCAATGACAAGCTTCCTTGGTTTCTTTCCCACATGAAGTACTTGCGACAGTTGTGATTGGGTAATATGACATGATATGTTGCCATCAAGCTAAACATTCTTCTGTCCATTCCTCTGAAAAATAGAAGACATGTTTGTGAAACACAAATGCCCCGAAATAGCATTTTTTCTCCTTGATAGGTGACCATGACACACAACCTTTGTACTTCAAGATGCGCATTTTTAAGATCTAACATCATGCCAAATACGAGGCTGGTACCTTAAAAAGGCTAAAAGATATTAACAGTTTTTGAGAAGTTTGTTCTTGACAGATGACCTTGACCTTATATGACTTTCACCTTGCTATCAGCAGATGTGTATCATTGAGGTTTATCATCATGACAAATGTAAGCCTTGAACTTTAAATAGCAGGCTTCACGAAATACCGTCAGTCCCACTGACATGTCTGGTAAAACTCACGACAGTCCGATAAGTTGCACATGAATACAGGACCAACTGTCTGGTAAAATCTAGCTATATACATAAAGTGTCCTATTGGAATATCTGGTGGAATTTTGACCAGTCTGGAAAAAAATTTAGATTAATTTACTGTCCGGTTAAAAATATGGATATTTTGTGAAGTCTGAAATAGGCTTGGAGATATTGGTTATGTCAAGTTTTTTGTGGCAATGTTAAGTTCTTTGATTAAGTTTTTTTTTTGAAGTTGACCTTGACTTTCGTACCATCAGACGCGTATCATTGAGATCTATCATCATGCCAAATATGATCATTGTATCTTCCATAGCCTTGAAGTAATTGGCTATGTTAAGTTTTAGCTCCACTGGCTGAAAGCCACTGGGGCTATTGTCATGGCGTTGTGTCCGTCGTGCATCCGTCCGGCCTTGCGTCCGTGCGTAAACTTTTTCTTTAAAAATCTTCTCCTCAGAAACTACTGGAATAATTTCAACCAAACTTCACAGGAAAAATCCTTGGCAGGCTTCGACACTAACTACATTTAACCACTAGCCTGAAGAACCTGTTAGCCCTAAATATTACAGGTCCTCCCTGATAACAACAGGCCCTGCATGATCCATGTTTGATTTTTAGCAATTTAAGGAAAAACTGCAAGGAAAACATTGTTCGAAAAGAAGAAATTGCTTGCCAAAAACAATTTCTTTTTTCCACGGCGTTTTCCATTTGGTTATGCAAATTGTAGTATTGGAAAGGTAATTATTTTCGAAACTGGGTGGACTTAAAATAATAAGTAATTCCATTAACTACAGGCCTGAAGGACCTGCACCATGGTAACATTTACCAGTCCTCCCTTAAATCCATAGGTCTCTGGCCCGAGGACTGGTGTTAGTGTCGATCCCTGCTTGGGTGACCCTCTTTCAAAGTTGTTCAAGAAATTTTGATCCAATGAAAAACATGGATATAATGAGCGTGGATAATTTCCAAATATGTTAAAAAGTGAGCTTTCTCAGATTCAAATTAATGGATTTTACATAACTGATCCTTGGGTGACCCTTTATTAGTCTACAAAAAATTATTGTGATCGATTAGAAATTATTCATTTTAAGGGCGGAGGTCATTTCTCTATATGTTATATAATGGAAAATTTGAAAATCATTTTCTCAGAATGTAACTGATGGATATCAATCAAACATTTTTGGTATGTTATTTGGGTGACCAATTATGATGCAGCCAAAAATTATTTTGATTGGATGAAAAATATGTCTTTTATTGGCGGAGGTCATTCTCTTTATGTTATATAGTTGAAACTTTGAAAATCATTTTTGACATTAGTAGAACCTAAAAAATCTAGTCAAAACTTTTATTTGCTTTTACAATAATTTCAAGCCTGTGGAGCGACTCAAGCCATTTATGGCTTTCTAGTTTGGTTAAGTTTTGCACACAGACAGACAGACAACGGTAAATCAATATGCCCCACATCTTATGGATGCAGGGGAATGAAAAAATAAAGTTATACTTTTTAGTGCTCAACTCAACTGAGCATGAAATTTATATTGCTCATAAATGGTAAAATGCTAACAATTGAGCAAGATAAATAATTGGCTTTGATGATTTGAGGATTAAAATACCACTGATTCTGGTTATTTATTATTCATTAGAAGTTAAAATTTCGAAATCAGCTGATTCAAGCATGAAAAATTTATTACCTCAGGGCCGTGAGTGACTAAGAGTCTGTTAATCAAAATGATAACAGTTTGATTTACTGCTGAAGAATTTTCAAAGAAACCAAGGCTGTTGTGGGTTTCCTCCTGATGTTATGCCCCAGTTAACATATTTTTACATGTGTGGTAATATGTTTTTTATAACAAGGAATTATTGCCTAAGTAGAAGTGATGTTATGTAGATACCTGAGCAGCTTACATAGAAAATGTCTGATTGTTACTTTGACCATCCTCTAGTACCAAATTTATGCAAAATTAAGCACTACTTTCAAGAATAGTAAATAAATTACCGTCACATTTTCTTCCCAGTGGTACTGTTTTTCAATTGCAACAGGCTGTTCAGCAGTATCAGTCTGTCTCTCAAATACAGGACTGCATGGTGAATAATTATTTGTTGAATTGCTCTATGAAGGAGTACTGCCTAAAGGATTATTAGTGGAGTACTTGTAGCTGTATTCCCTCTAGAGACGTTTGAGATGGGCTTCTGCAAGACTGTGGGCTACTACCAGATTGTCCAAACAGTTGTTGACACACATATCTGTTTCATGGCAAAAAATATATGCTTTCTTTTTTGTACAATACTTGTTAACTTTACGTAACAAAATATACCTCTAAACAAATATTCTGCAGGTTTATTTCTTGTCTGATATCATAGGCAAATAACTAGGATTTTGAAATTTATATGCACTCAGAAGGCGACCATCATAGAATATAGATCTAGGTTAAACGCACTATGAGGACTGTGACAAAAGACAAATGTCCTGCGTCCTCTCCTTTTTTCTATGATTGGAGCATTGGTAAATAATCAAAACATTGTACATACAGCTTAAATAAGCTGTAGTTTTGATGTTATGATTATTCATCAACAACATTCTTCGAGGCTTTATTTCTATTACACACTTGCGCAATGTGCGTAATGGTTGATACACCTTAGATATGTTCAAAGTAAATCAAGTCTAAAAGATATTTAACAAGACATTGAATGTCTCTTAGACATAAGTATATAATGCCTAAGTGGGGTAAAGTTTCAAGTAAATAGCATTTATACATCGAGAGATAAAATGAAAAGAAGAGTGATTAAAAACAGTGAGTTTACCATTATGAAAATGATAATGGTGTGACAGTAAAATTTTAATGTGATACTCCATCAAGAAATTTTTAGTATCTACTGGAAAGCATTTAGCTTCAATACACTTATAGACCTGCAATTTCTCGTGAGTGATCAATTTTACATTGAAAAAGATAACCAGTTTCTCGAACCTCACTTTTTCTTGCGGAACTATACCTACCTTCAACTACATCTGTTCCAGATCTAACTTAATGTTGTTGTTTTTTCAAAGCTACAGTTGTTATCTTCTTCACTCATGTTTTTCTCAAGACTCCAAAATATTCAGCAGTTACATTATAAGATTCCCTGTACTATGTTTTGAGTTGTTTCTACAATATAAAAGAAAACTGAAAATGTGCAGTTAAATATATAATAGCTTACACTTATGAATTTCAATTACAATTATTCTTAAGCCTACTACCATTTGAAAGAAAATTTTCTTAGCTCTCAAAGGGAAAAGCTCAAGGTCTAATGATAAAAAGACTGTTGTAAGTGTGACTATTATAGATTCTACTACTTCATATTGAAATCGCTGTTTAAGAGTCGTGTTGGGTATGGCCATCCCAACTGTAAAATCTTGATAAACTAAACTGTCGACTAATACCCCAAAACAAGTGCTTGTCAATAATGTTTAGCCATTTTCCATCAAGCTATAACTCTGTCAAAACCCAAAAGTCAATGAATGGATCAGTACCAATATATCACTTGCACATTTCTACCTGATACTGATCACATCTGTTAAGTTAAATGGAAATCTGCCCATTAGTTGCTGAGAAACTGAATGGACAAATAAAAGCTACAAATGGATGGATGGACCAAACGATGAACAGACAGATTAACCAACCAACAAGCTTACTCCTAATACCCCCCAAACATAGTTTTTGGGGGGTACGATACGCTGAAGCTAGCGAGAATTAGGGTCCTTAGATACTGCAATTCTATCTCCTCACTAAGATCTATCCACCTGTGAAGCTGAATATTTTGTGAAAGTTCCATGAAAATCTGTCTTCAATTGAATGAGGAGATGTGCTAAAAATGGACATACAGAGATAGAAGATGAACATGTGCCCACCCCTGATGGCATGTAATAAGACCTGAAAGAGTATTTTTATTTTTTAATAAATTTGACTTCGTAAGATGACCTTGATATCAAAACATGTGGAATGGAATGGTGAAAGAAACCTTTTTGCAGTTTTTTTTTTAACATTGTTAATTGAATAGTGTCCAAGTTATAGAAAAAATGTTTAGTTGGCATCAAGTTTTCATAGGGAGACAGAAAGATGCACAAATAGCATAAAGCATTATACCCTTGATCTTTTGATGTGTGGACATGTATAACAATAATGAATACAGTGTCATCTTATTCTACTTACAAATTACTTGAACATATCCGTTTTCACAGTGACAATCTTGCATGTATATATGGTACCAGTAGTGCTGTTAGGCCTACATATATATATACATATATTTACATATACAGCATTCCCACTACTTTTTTTGAAAGTGGGTACATGTACCCACACGTCAAGTGAAAAGTGGGTACATAGCACAAAACTGTGGGTACATTGCTGAAACATTTTTTCCATTGTAATAAAACAATCTGTAATTATATGCTTATTAATGTACAACTCATATAAACAAATAAAAAACACTATGTTCATTAATTTTGTATTCTTTATCAGTAAACTCTAGCGGAAACAGTCACTCAGTGAACAATGAAAATCAAGGGATTGTTAAAGGGTTAACCCATTCCATACCAATAAAATTTTAGATCTGTCCAATTTTAAAGGAAATGTAGACGACATTTCAAAGTGAGTGTAAATCAAAGTAACTATCACATACTGTATAAAACATTGTGGTAGAGAGAGAAATTGCTTGTAACAAGCAACTTCTCCTTTTCCCACAATGTTTTCCACAACTATTCTTCTGCAGTGAATAAAAACGTGACATTGGGTGGGAATGGCTTAACTCTTCAATGCCAGAAGACGCATTTTGCGACCTGCAGCAGAGGACTTAGGAAAACATTGAGACAAAAGCAGAAAATGCTCACAATGAATATTTTCTGCTTTTGCCTTAATGTTTTCACACATTATCTACTTTGAAAAATAGAAATTAAAAAAGATATATTGTATTCTTACTAAATTGTAAATGCGTCTCCAGGCATTAAAGAGTTAACAGTGTATCAATACTTATCAGCACAAATTTTTTCTGCTGCCTTGTTTACAACACTAGACTTATCTTTTTCTGACATTGATTTACAGTAGTATTCTATGGTCATCCTGTGTTTAACATTTTCTACTGATCGCCTACAAGAGGAAATATTCAAACAATGTGACTGTGAATAAATCGTCAAGAAACATGAATAAGTGACATGTCCCCATAACTGTTGCCAAAAACAACATTGCACTTCATAAACAATATTAGTCTCTATGGACACAGCATATAAATTAATTAATTTAGATATCTAATTCCGAAAGTCAAGTTAAAAATGTTATCACTCGATACTCGTGAGGCCTTTGTCGTTTGCATGAATGGAAAAATGTTTCAGAGTTGGTAAGATAAAATGGATCAATCAATAAACACAATTTAAAAATAGCTTATCAAAGTGTTAAACAATATGCCAACTTACTATTACTCTCCCTATCCCGGCCGATGTTGTTAAGGCCGAAGAAAGTATTAAGGGTCGTCTGGTGTAACATTTTGACCTGATAAAACTGCAGAAGAAATTCGATGACGTCATACGAAATTGTACGTTTTCGACCGTTATCATTTATGAACCCGAGTTAACAATGACGTACGCTAATTATTGCATGTCAGCCGACCTGCTAGGTAGCTAGAGTAGGCAGCTCGAAATTATCCGATACACTTGGATGGGATAGATTTACGGCGATGTTTGTTTAATTATCGATATATCTATTTCTTTGCAGAATTTGACACTGTTTTGACTCTTTTTTTGTCCGTACATGTACGCAATATGTAAAACAAACCAGCGTGCAATGTCATTTTTCTCCGTGAATTACGCAGGTTTCTGCGTGAATGGGAATGCTGATATACATGCAAGATTATCACTGTGACATTTATGATTTATCAGTAATGATTTTTTTGTATTTATTCAAAATAATAAAATATCGAGTCTAAATTATTAATTATCACTGAAAATTATCTATCTATTCTTATTGATACTAACAAGAAAAAATCTTTTGTGAAATTTTCTCAGTTTTCAGAGACTATATATGAAAGCCTCAATCAGCATATTTCTAAATACATTTTCAAATAAAACTATCAAAAGGGGAGAATATCATCAGCATATTTCTAAATACATTTTCAAATAAAACTATCAAAAGGGGAGAATATCATTTTTGGATATTATAAAATGCTAAATTGGTATTTGAAGTAATTTTTGTCAAATTTAATCTAAAAAAGATAACCTTTTTTTCAAAAATATGAAAAAATTCTATATTCTATTTTGTAATAGAATAATTATTTATCAAATCTATTTTAGTTTCATGTATAAATTCTTAATTCTGATGGGTATAAATACATTTGTTTGGTTAAGTGAATAAATGTCTCTTTGTTTATAAATATCCGAAAAATGGCTTGTCCGGTTACTATTAAACTTTACCTGTCAGCTACGAATTATTTAATTCATGTTAGGATAATATTTAGGTGATTTTGGAAATATAATGGATGTTAATAATCAATTCTGAGGGAAGAAGACATTCTACACTTTCTTTTCCTATCATTTTTTTATGAAAATTCTTCTACAACAATGGTGCAGATAAATGTTTTCCTTGCACGAAATCACTATGTACAGTACAAATGACCAGTAAAATACTAACAACTCATAAATACCTTAATATCATTTGCATTTCAAAACCCGCTTCACTTGTTTTTAAGATTGTGAGGCTTAAAATATTCATTTTATTTCATTAGACATCCAAAGGGTAAGATAAATTTAACAGCTTTTGGAATTCCGTCTAATCTAAAAATAGAATCAGTTGACTATTTGTTAAACGAAAATTCCTGACCGCCATTTTGATAATCATTCCAAGGAGAGAAATCCATTTTGAAATACGATTTAATGACATTGGTTGAAGATTTTATCATTGCTAAAAAGACAAGTAAAGAATATTCATTTATTCAAATATATTCATTTTATTTTTTTCTTGACGGAATAAGAATTTAAACTGTTGCCAAATATTGCACAAATCGGGAAAATTGCAAGGTCAAGTTGAAAACGGAAGTTGTTTATTTTCAATTCAAAAACTTACGCGGTTCTTTACGTTCCGGTTTGAAACTCGTTTTTCGGTTGGATTATGATATTAACAGCATATCAATAGCATAACATAGCCATCTCTTACGGTTATTTTTTTATTTAGAACTACACAAAATGAGCCAACAATCTGACCTCCGTCGTTTGCATCATGGCGCGTGATAAGTTTATCCGTGTAACATTTTAATTGGTTCTTATCGATCACATGACTTAATCAAGACTAGATATTATAGACTGGAAATTTCTGTTTACTCTGCGGCATTAAGAAAATTTTAATTTTGTCATATAAATTTTCGATTTAATAAAATAATACTAATAGACAAACTCAAAATGAAAATTTTTAATTGCATGAGAAAAAGTTTGTTACAAATCACATAATATCATTTATTATTCTGTAGTATCTTTTAAGAGATTCTTGTGACTTGAAATTGTCCCAACTACTATCAGATAATAAATGGAGTCGTGCTAAAGTAACAGATATTGTGGTTGTAGTATGACAGATTTCCTTGCATAAATGTAACAAAAAAAACAACATACTTGTTGTGTTAACAAATAATATTTATAGTGTATATAAGTGTTATTTGTTCATATTTAGTTGTGTCTATATCTTTTTTTAATTGACATTTTCAAGCAATTAGAGAAAGAAAAAGCTTCATGGGAGGGAAGAACTGATGCATTTCTTCAAACATATTTACTACTTTAAGCTTAGGAACACAATGGTCGACAATGTTCACAAAAGTTTATTCATTTTATGTATTTCTACTTCTGACCATCTTAATAAACATGTCTTTTGCTACAATTATATTGTGAATCTGTTGTGTTTCTACCTTTTTTGGTGCTTTTATAAAGATTCAGTTTTATTATAAACACATTTCTTAAGTTGGCATATACACTGAAATTTCTTAAGTTCAAAAAAAAAAAAAAAAAAAAAAAAAAAAAATTGAAATTTCACTGAAATTCTAGCCTCATAAAGAAAAAAACATTTCACTGAAATTTCAAAATTTTTGGCCATAATTTCTATGAAATTTGGTCATTTTGCTGATATTCAGTGATATATTAACATTTCACTGAAATTTCACTGAAATTTCAATTCAATTTTCACTTGGGCATGCTAGAATACAGTTGGAAAGAATGAGTGCTGCCGTCAGGGAACGAACCCCGGACCTCTTGATTGGCAGTCCAACTCGATATCGGCTGCGCTATGCTAACAAGGAGAATAATCAAGTTAAAAACTCTATTTCAATGTCATTTTTCCCCTCTGCGCGTCTTTCAAATACCTGTGGATTTTGAATTTGTTTCAAGTGGCCTTACAAGAGTCTGGTGTTGTAGATTGTTTTACATGATACATGTATTACCTTATATTTCTTTTTTGAAAGTGTTCTAACTTGCCTAAGAATAAATGGAACACATTGTGTGTATTGGACTCATATAGAACATGCAAGGACCTTGATTTGTTCTGGAAAAAAGTTCTAGATTTTCTTTCAGAACACTTGGAGTGCATATGCAGAACATCTTAGGACCTTTATTAGTTCTGATATTATTCTATAAATTGATTCAGAACATTTTTATACGGAGGCGGACGTATATTGGCGTCATCTTCTCCGTCTGTCTGTCCGTCCATCCATCCGTCCACTTTTCTTGTCAACGCAACTCCTAAACTTCAGGCTGGATCTTCTTGAAACTTGGTCAATGTTATCACCTCAATTGGTAGATGTTCATGAAGGAAGGATTTTACGGTTCGTTGATTTTTGCCTGAGTTATGCCCCTTGATAACTTAGTCTCTGGGTCCACTTTTCTTGTCAACGCAACTCCTCCTAAGTTTCTGGCTGGATCTTCTTGAAACTTGGTCAATGTTATCACCTCAATTGGTAGATGTGCATGAAGAAAGGATTTTATGGTTCGTTGATTTTTGCCTTAGTTCTGCCCCTTAAAATCTAAGTCTCTGGGGCTTATTGCCTCAGTTATGCCCCCTTAAGATTTAGTCTCTGGGGCTTATTGAAATTGCAGCCTTGTGAATGCAACTCTTCCTAAGTTTCTGGCTGGATCTAGATAAAAATTGGTGGATGTTATAACCGAAATTGGTAGATGAGCATGAAGTAAGGATTTTATGCTTCATTAATTTTACCCTAAATTATGCTCCCTTAAAACTTAGTAGCAAGGGCTTATTGAAATTGCATCCTTTTGAACAAAACTCCTCCTTACTTTTTTGTCTTTATTTAAATGAAACTTGGTCAATGTCATCACCATAATTTGTAGATGTACATGGATCAAGGATTTTTTTGCTCACTTATTTACTGAATTATGCCCCCTTAAAACTTAGTGCCTCGGACTTTGCAGTCTAGTGAAGGCAACTCCTCCAAACTTTTTGTCTTGATTTAAATGAAACTTGGTCATTTTCAATTTGGTTCTGTCAAAATAAGTAGTGTCTACAATTATTTTCGTGAAACAGCAGCAAAGTGGCGGCGTATTTTGTGACGATGGCACTCTTGTTGGACATGTTTAGAACATGCTTAGTTCTTGACTGGTTCTGAAAAAGTTCCACATTTTGTTGCAGAACATTTGTAGATCATTTGTTGAACATCTAATGTTCTAGAACTGTTCCAAATTCTGGAACAGATTTAGAACACTTGAAGGAAAAAGAAATGTTCTTCAAATGTTCCAGACTTGTGAAAGAAAGAGTTCTAGAACAGTTCCAGAAAAAATGTGAACTTCGCTTTAGGACGGTTCTAGAATCGTTCTGATTAATTCTGAAACAATACTAGAACTGCACTGACTTTTAGAACAAAATTTTCGCAGAGGCTCCCCCTCCACACACACTCCCCTTTCACCCGGACATTGATTTATATAGTCAGTAGGTGGGCAAAATATCGCAAGTTGCAACATTTTACTCGCCAACTGATGAATATTATGATACTTGAATATTTTAGTAAGATCGGCAGTGGGTAGACTCATGACCAGGTGCCTGGCTAGCTCAGTAAGTAGAGTTCCGTGCTATCGTTCCGGGGGTTGTAGGTTTTAGTTCCATGCCGGACAAATCTTCTCCGCCCTTATTTACTTCAATGGTGTCAGAGGTAAACAGAAAACGCTGTGTTCAGCCATTTGGGAGGGATATGGGACTGGCTCCAATATGTTAAAAGGACAGGGATGTAATGATCGACTCAATGGATAGTCTCATGACTAGGTGCCTTGGTAAGATCAGTTGGAAGAGCGCCATGGTAGTGTTCCACTCCTATGATAAGCACATCTTGTCCACCCTTATTTACTTCAAAAGCATGAATTTGGAAATTGTATTCACTGAAATAGGTACATGTTTCATAAACTTATCTTGACAGGTTTCAATTATCATTTACAAGATTTTGCTGTCTTATAATTAACACAGCAATATTTTGACTGAATAAGTTTAAAAGTGACTGAAGACAACAATGTAATAAAATATTGTGATTGGTTTTTTTTTGTTTTATTTTTTTTTCATTCTTTACATTTATAATTTTTTTAACTATAGTATTTTATATAAATTGGACTTTATTCAGTCTTTCACATGATAATTTGTCCACCCAGACAAAACCATGTTCATTTCAGCATTTCGTTCGTAACAATGGTCCTATCCAGATCCTATTCCAGCTGATGGAGGTAGAGTAACTCCTGCAAGACGTCCACCAAAATGTAGACGTTTGACATAGATCTAGCTTTTAATCAAATTATAGTCATCAGTGGGATAAATTCAAATTCAAATGAAAATACTGAGTATGTTTACTATACTAACAAAACACATTTTTACAAAAGATTTATTTTTTTATGTATATAGCTAAAAATGTGGTTGTCACAGGCTCCTATCAAGCCCACACTTACGATGAAGAAAATAGTTCTTTTTTTGAAAAATCCTTTCACAAATGTTGGCACTATATTCTGGACAAGTAATATTTTTACATTTGGCATTGACCTGTGACCTAGACCTGGAACTTTCGTAAAATTTCTTAAAATACCACATATACTCATCATGGTGAACAACTGAGCCAATTTATTGTGAAATTCATTCATAAATTTAGGTTCAATTGACCGAATAAACCTGAACAGACTAATAGACAGTCTTACTAACACGCCGACATCAATTAGTATAGCACATTACATGTGGGCTGTACTAAAATTGTTTTATTATGCTTGTCATGCATAAACATTCAAGGGTTATGTAAAGTATTAAGCTTCATACAGCAATAAACTAAAATAATCATGTTCCATTTTTTTGGATTATACGTTTGATGGTTTGTCTTTTTAGCTACTTTGCACATAAAAGATAGCAAAAGATAGTTTTTACCTAAGAAAATGGATGCTATAGGTTTGTCTATCATAATCTGTACAAAAGTTTGGGTTTTTCCTTGCTAAAAAGTTTGGGTTTTTCCTTGATACAAACAAGTTGAGTAAGTAGCTATTTTGTAAGCGTCCTCAACAAATTAGTCAATAATCTGTTACATTATTGATAAACCTTAAAATTTTTGCTTCGTGATGATAATGATATTAAAATATGAAATATGAAGAGAATATTTATTGATTTAATGGATGTATGAAACTGATGACCTATTCAGACCGATGTGACATTAGATTTTTAGTTTCATAACTCAATGAAATCAACAAGTAATCTCATTTCTAAAATTAAACATCTTTAAATAAAATAATTCACATCAATTAGATACTAAAATTGAAGATGTTTATTTCAGAAATATTGTTGTATGACAGACACTTCTTTCCAAGAGCCAGAAAGAACCAATGAAGCAGCCTGTCAAACAGTCATAGGTAATTTATGCCTTTTTCATAACAAATTTACAAACTACAAAGCCTACAAATTTTAAAACTTGAAAGTTTTTAAAGCCTTTGCTGGCTAAATTTTATGTAGAGATGGATTTAGAAAATAATTTTTCAACTAGTGATAATTCTAGTTCTAATTCTAGTTGTTTCACCAGTTGTGTGCATTCTGAATAGCTGATAAATCAGTCTCATTCCTCATGAAAACAATCTTGAGTTTGCGCGGAAAGAAGTCCCATAAACAATCTATGTAATTGAGGGTAAATCTTCACATAATGCTTCAAGAAATTAAATTAAAAGAGAACAAGAGCCGTCAGAGACGGATTATGCTCCCCGAATAAGGCATTGTCACAAAAACAAGAGCCATGTTGGACATGGACATCCCCCGCCACAAAAGCTTGATAGTAAACTGAAGCCTATACAAGCCTACATAATAGATTAAAGATTATTTTGTACTGTCAGAGATTTACCTCCTATTAAATGTATCAAAAATAACAAAGGGCAATAACTCGAAAATTATGCAAGCAAGAGTTATAGTTCTGGTGTATTGCACTTCTCCTCCATGAGATCTATCCACCCATAAAGTTTCAAGTTGATAGCTATCATACTTTAGGAGATATGCTCCAGACAAAATCTAAGTATCAAAAATAACAAAGGGCAATAACTGCAAAATTATGCAAGTAAGAGTTGTAGTTCTTGTGCACTGCACTTCTCCTTTATGAGATCTATCCACCCATAAATGTTCAAGTTGATAGCTAATATACTTAAGGAGATATGCTCCAGATATAATCTAAGTATAAAAAATAACAAAGGGCAGTAACTCCAAAATTATGCAAGCAAGAGTTGTAGTCCTTGTGCATAGCACTTCTCCTCCATGAGATCTATCCACTCATAAAGTTTCAAGTTGATAGCTGTCATACTTTAGGAGATATGCTCCAGACATAATCTAAGTATCAAAAATAACAAAGGGCAATAACTCCAAAATTATGCAAGCAAGAGTTGTAGTTCTTGTGCACTGCACTTCTCCTCCATAAGGTCTATCCACCCATAAAGTTTCAAGTTGATAGCTATTATACTTTAGGAGATATGCTCTGTGGTCAGATTTCAAAGACTCAAATAAGCTGTTATCTTATACAGCTAACATAAAGGTAACAAACATTAAACCCCCTTTTTGCATGACATATTTTAAGACACAAGTTTCAAGTAGTTTAGGATAAAGAGCATCTTATTTGCTACTCAAATGTGAAATTTCATCAAATTCTGAGCATAAGACTAGGAGAAATGAAAGAATAACTTTAATTTACGCCCTTACGTAAAGGTAACAAACATTAAGCCCCCTTTTTCCATGATATATTTTTTTTACGTTAATTTCAAATTGTTTATAGTTAAGGGCATCTGATTTGCTACACATATATGAAATTTCACTAAATTCTGACTGTTAGACTAGGAGAAATTTGGGAAAAACTGTTTTTTACCCTAAGTCCCCTTTTCCCCGTGACGGGTGCATCATCACTATATCATAGGGAGTTCAAATGGTAAGTTTCATTCAATTTGGCCCAGGGGTTATGGAGAAATAAGTGGGGACGGACTGAATTACGGACGGACGGACAGACAAAGCGGCGGCTATATGCTCTCCCTCCGGGGAGCATAAAAATAGACCATTTACTGACTTAATGGAGGTATGAAACTAAAAACCTAATCACGACCTCATAATGAATCAGTTTCATATATTAATATAGTGTGAACATTACCGTATAGTAATTGAATGGTGCTTTACGGCTATCGATTGTCAATTACTTTCAGTTGATTGGGCTGAACATATTTTCATTGAACAATACCTATTTCTTTCAAAACCTCTTACAGATTTTAAAAAAAGCTTTGTAATCAAAATAGTTTTTGTGGAGGTTTGAAACTACCTTTTCAATCAATCATAATGCTTAAATTCTTGATAGACTTGAAATAGATTAAATTATTATGAATTGAAAAGAGTTTTGATTAAATGAATACTTTAATCTGTTTTGTTGATAAGGTATTGCAAAACCGACAAAAAATTGCTAGTTTAGAGAGCATACTACCCATAAAATCCTTGTTAGGCGTTATTCTCTGAACAAACAAATATTGTTCATTTTGGCAAACGACAACAAAATCACAAAATGAACAACCTGTAACCATCAATTGCCCTTGGACCTGTGCATAATGATTATGATTTTCTTTTAAAGAAATCATTGCATTTGCTTGTTTAACTAAAAGGAAATCGCTCAGTTTGGAACAAGCATCATGGAAACTCATGTCTCGAGCACTACTTCTTTTTCAAGCACTTTTCAATCAGATGTTGTCCACATAAAGGGATACTCATTATTGACTACGAGACCACACTCATGTAAATGTCTATCTGGAAACTGTTGTAGGTACTTAGCCTTAGCCAATTTTTTTTTCGTTTCTTTTACCATATTCCAGTGACTCGGCTGTTATTTCTTAAGTACTGAACAATCTTGATAGCATTTTTTCTGTAGGCACTGCTTTTCTGTAGATAATCTGTCCAAATGTTGAAGCAGTTAATCTTGATTTTCTTTCTTTCTGCCATTCCGGGGAGTCTGCTTGGCTTCTGGTCCTAGCTTCAATTTCTTCTGGGCTCCCAACAAGATACATATCATTGATGTGCTTGAATATATCATGTAACTTGATTGGAGCCATTCTTATCAAAGAAAAATCTCCACAATCAATATGCTCTATCCTTTTAATTGAATGATGGTTTCTTGTATTTAACTGAAGGTCTGTCTTTCAAAAATGTTCAAACTTCCAGGAACAACACTGAAAATATGGTTGTTATTGTATGCCTTTTCAAAAAGTTGTTTCATAAGAAAATTTGCTAAGTTCAATGGTATCATATCACTCTCCCAATGAAGATTAATGGATCTTAACCTTTGTCGTGCTATAAAATTCCAAGCAGAATTGTAAAAAAATAAGACGAAAGCATCTGAACACTTGTTTTATTAGTATTTCTTTTGAAAATATAATAACTTAAATACTCTGGTTTTAAAGGAAAAACATAAGGTGTAGACTAAGATCAGACTGCATATACATACAGGATGATCCTTATCAATTCCTCTTGCCAAAGAAGCAATATTTGAGGCTCAGCATGACAAGGGTTAAAATAATTCATTTTTGTGTTCATCATGAATCGTGACTTCTGATTGGCTGAACACTGGTTTTACTTTTCAATATATATAACCTTCTGCACATAGTAGTCCCAACAAATACACTTTATATGTACAGAATGTTTCAGTTGCTTACAAAATAATCCCCCCAAAACATGGTTTCAATGTGGAAGCATAATAACATTTCTGCTTCATGATGTTTAATCAGAAGGTATAAAAAGCGTGTTTGTTGATTTCATGGACGTATGAAAATAAAATTTTGATAATCATATTACTGTATAAATCTGCCTGCATGTTCTTTCAGTGTGATTAGGCCTTAGTTTCGTTGCTCCATGAAATCAACAAATTATCTTGTCATCTCTTAAATGAATTAAACAAGTGGGCCAATGAGGGCCTGAGACACTCTTATGGCTATCAAGTTATTCCTCAGTTTTAAATCAAAATGTTTTGTATTACTTATAATGTAGGTAACAAAGAAGTTGAAGACCTTCGCAAGACAGTTGATAATTAGGGAAAGGAGTTAAAACCAAAGGATAGAGAAATGTGTAGGAAAAAATCACATTTGAAAGATCTTGAAAAAAAATGTTCTAAACTTCAGTATTTAAGTGCTGAAGGCATCAGATATAGAGAACGGGACTTAAAGAATTTGTTTGTATATTACACAGGTATACCTTATATTAATTTTACATTTCTTTTTTTATTTGGTTTTCCTGACTCTCTGCAGAAAATTACTTATGTAAGAAAAGATACAAATTATCTTTCAAATGAGAATGCAATACTACTATATTTTGTATATTGAGACATGATTTTTGGCTGAAGGATTTAGCTATGAGATTTGGTTTATCTATACAATCCACAAGTATTGTATTTAATATAATAATTCTTAATCTTGTATATTTCAAATTTGTTCAATTATCTATTTGGCCACATAGAGACACCATTATCTCTAGAATGCCTGCAGAATTCAAAAAAAGGCCAACTTCACTTATAATGATAGACGGAACTGAATTTAAAACACAAAGTCCAAATGCATTTGATCTTCAAAGTCAATTATATTGTGACTATAAATCTTCAACAACTTTTAAAGCTTCAATTGGATGAGACCCTAGTGAATATATAATTTTCTCTCAGAACTATTTACAGGTTCTACATCAGATGAAACGATATGCGAACAAAGTGGATTTTATGCGTTGTTAAAAAATTTATTGAAAGCAGGTCTCATTGCTGTTCGGGATAGTGTTATAGCTGACAAAGGGTTTACCATACAGGATGAATTGAAAGAGCTTGGTCTTACTTTGAATATACCACCATTTTCATCTTGTACCTCCCAGATGTGCCCATCTGATACATATCTAACTCAGAAAATAGCGAAACACATAGTGCATGTTGAGAGGGTTATTGCAAAAGTAAAAACATACAAGTTACTCCCTCAAGAAATTCCAACTACCTTGTTCAAACAGACTAATAAAATATGGTCTGTGTGTGCCATTTTGACTCTACACCAAAACATTTTTGTACAAGACAAGGCTTAGGTATGACTTGGAATCTGTTACATATAAGATATATCATTTTCCAAAGTCTATTCATGAATGACAGCACATTATTTTTTTGAGTCCAATTGTAAATAGATTAGAAGTTTTACTAAGTACAAGGAGTGGTGACTTGGATAGAATATCATAACATAACCAGACTTTGTCCAGCTTTGTAGTCAATCCATGAAAAAATGATAAATGATTGCTAAATCCGTAACAGGATCGGCTGTTATTCATTTATTGGCTCATGTTATGCACCCCACCCCCTTATACACATGTACTGTTGTTAAAAGTAAATCAAACATTTTACAAAAGTCATTGATATGAGTCATAAATGTTTCTTAGAATTTGGGAAAGAGATAAGAAGTGAATTTAAGCAACTTAAACATGACCCAGATGGAATGTTGTCGTTGTACTGGCATGTCATTACAGTAAGCTTGAAAAATTTAAACAGATTGTCTTATTTTGAAAAAGATGTTGTGTTGACCAACTTATATAATCTACATGTGCACTTGTCATTACTACTTTTTTTCATTTTATCTTGAATTAACATCTAGCTGACTTGGTTTTCGTTTTCGGAATTCTGTTGACTTAGCAACAATAAGATGATATGCTGAGACAGGGCTCACTTTGTCACCTCAAGGTACATGCCATTGTTTGGGAACATTTGTACAGCTCAGTAACTCGGGTACCTGAAATGTTGTTTTTTTTCAAATACATGTAAAAATGCCTTGATTGTAGTACTGATGCTATTATTTTTAACCTTTGTCATGCTGAACCCAGATAATTACTTCTTTAGCAGAAAGCCTAGACAAAGACCAGGCTGCACATATGTGCAGTCTGATCAATGGTTTGTTCCACCAGATTATTCATTTTATACAGAGAGAGTTTGAAAACTAAATTTTACTGACTCACAATAAGTGTATTCAATACTTTCGGCACTTTGATTTTATAGCAGAATTATCCAAGTTTTTACTCGGCATGACAGGAGTTTAGGGCAAAGATACACTATTACATTAAACTGACTCCTCCTTTTCTTCAGAGCGGTGGTTAGGGCAAAAATTGAGGCTGTTTGAATCATAGGCATATCTAGGACTTTAAAATTTTTACGCGCTCAGAAGGCGACAACTAAGGAAAATATAGGACAAAGGCGATATGAGGACTGTGACAAAGGTTGAATTCCCTCCACCCCCTCCCTTTCTTTGATTAAAGCGTAGGCGAATAATCAAAACATCGTAACTACAGTAGTTTCGATGTTATGATCATTCATCAACGACATTTTTCAACAGAGGATTATTTCTTTTACGCACTTGCGTAAATTGCGTAATGGGAGTTATGCCCTTGGAATGCTCACCTGTTTATTTAGGTTAAAAGTATGAAAAATGAAATTTAAATTTTACTATTTTAGCCATTCTTTGCTATTTTCAAATCACCCAATATCCCATGTTCTTTTATTCTTGCATTTACTCTCCTTACATTAAAAGAAAAGTCATTTTCTCCAAAAATCAGATCCAACTCAAAATTTAGGGGACCATGAGCAACTTGGCCTCTGCCAGATACTCATTAATGTTACATCATTCTACAGTTTGTTTAGATGTATTGAAATAGGATGGTTAGTTTGAGGGACTAATGAAGTAAGTTTAACGGAAGAAAGAAATATATAGTGAGATGAAGGAATGAAATGAGTGACATGAGTAAATGAAACAAGAGGGCCAAAGTGGCCTGAATCACTCACCTGGATGAACTCAAAAATTGTTTTAGAAAGAATGAAAAATTCTGACCGAATTTCAGGTTGATTGGACAAAAAAAAATGCCTCTACACTGCATACAAGGTTTTTCAAAGATTTGACCCCTCGACCTAGTTTTTTATCCCACTTGATCCAATTTCAAATTGACATAGATTTCATCAAGATGATCATTCTGACAAATTTTTAGATTGATTGAGCAAAAAATACCGGTTTGAGAGTGTCTACAAGGATTTTCTATGATTTGACCCCGTGACCTCGTTTTTGACCCCACTTAACCCAATTTCAAACCTGACGTAGATTTCACTAAGAATATAATTCTGAGTTCTAAGTTCTTACCCTTTGAACTCATTTTTTTCATTACATGACCTAGTTATGAACTTGACCTTGATTTTATCAAGTCATTAATTTTGACCATTTTGCAGGTTGATTGAGTAAAAAATACAGGTTCCAGAGTGTCTACAAGGTTTTTCTTAGATTTGACCCTGTGACATCATTTTTGACCCAACTTGGCCATATTTCAAACTTGGCCTAGACTTTATCAAGATGATCATTCTTTCCAATTATCGGGTTAATTAAGCAATAAACATAGCCTCTACAGTGTCAACAAGGTTTTTCCAAGATTTGACTCCATGACCTCAATTTAGCCCAATTTGACCTCATTTCGAACTTGACCTAGATTTTATAGAGAAAATCATTCTGACCAATTTTCAGATTGATTGAGCGAAAGATATGGCCTCTACAGTGTCTACAAGTTTTGTCTAAGATTTGACAGTGTGACCTCGTCTTTGACCCCATTTTGAACTTGACCTAGATTTTATCGAGACATTCATTCTGACCATTTTGCAAGTTGATTGAGTAAAAAATACAGGTTGGAGAGTGTCTTCAAGGTTTTTCTAAGATTTGGCCCTGTGACCTCATTTTTGACCCCACTTGACCACCTTTCAGACTTGACCTAGATTTTATGAAGATGATCATTCATACCAATTTTCAGGTTAATTGAGCAAAAAAATGGCATCTAGTGTCTATATTTTTCTAAGATTTGACTCCATGACCTCATTTTGACCTCATTGCGAACTTGGCCTAGATTTTATAGAGACAATCATTCTGACCAATTTCCAGGTTGATTGAGCAAAAAGTACGGGTTGGAGAGTGTCTGCAAGGTTTTTCTAAGATTTGACCCGGTGACCTCATTTTTACCCCACTTGACCCAATTTTGAACTTGACCTAGATTGTATAAAGATAATAATTCTGACCAATTTTCAGGTTGATTGAGCAAAAACATGGCCTCTACAGTGTCTACAAGGTTTTTCTAAGATTTGACCTCATTTATGAACCCACTTGACAAATTTTTCCAACTTGATCATGATTTCATCAACATGAACAACATTCAGAACAATTTTGTGGTTGATTGATCAAAAAACATGGCCTCTAAAGTGTCTACAAGGTTTTTCTAAGTTTTTACCCTGTGACCTCATTTTTGATCGACATGACCTAATTTTGAACTTGACCTTGATTTTATCAAGACATTGTTTCTGACGATTTTTCAAGTTGATTGTGTAAAAAATACAGGTTCGAGAGTGTCTGCAAGGTTTTTCTAAGATTTGACCCTGTGACATCATTTTTGACCCAACTTGGCCATATTTAAAACTTGACCTAGATTTTATCAAGATGATCATTCTTACCAATTTTCGGGTTAATTTAGCAAAAAACATGGCCTCTACAGTGTCTTCTAAGTCTTTACCCCGTGACCTCATCTTTGACCACATTTTGAACATGACCTAGATTTTATCGAGACATTCATTCTGACCATTTTCAGGTTGATTGCGTAAAAAATACAGGTTCGAGAGTGTCTACTAGGTTTTTCTACGATTTGACCTTGTGACCTCATTTTTGACCCCACTTAACCACATTTCAGACTTGACTTAGATTTTATCAAGATGATGATGCTTACCAATTTCAGGTTAATTGGGCAATTGGAAATTAATTAATTGAAAAAAATGGCCTCTACAGAGTCTACAAGGTTTTTCTAAGATTGACCCCGTGACCTCATATTTGACCCCATTTCAAATTTGACCTAGATTTGATGGCCTCTAGAGTGTCTACAAGGTTTTTCTAAAGTTTTACCCCATGACATCATTTTTGACCCTATTTGACCCAATTTCCGAGATTTCATGGAGACAATCATTCTGACCAAATTTCAGGTTGATCGGGCAAAAATGTGGCCTCTTTAGTGTCTACAAGGTAAATGTTGACGACGGACATCACTCGACCACAAAAGCTGACCTTTCATCAGTAAAATGAGGTAGGTAGGTAGAGAGGGTGTGAGAGAGAAAGAGATATTTACCTCTTTTTTATTATGTAGCTTGAAGACTTGTAGTGTTTTTATCAAACCAATTATATGGGAGCAGTGACAAGTCAATCTACAAAAAGAAACAAAAAACAAAACAAATGGAATATGCAAAGTATCATATACCATTTTATACTATGTTATACCAAAATTGCACTGGTCCAAGTTTGCTCAGTCAGTCATGTAGTGTGCTTTTAATTATTGGCTTTATACCTAATTTTCAATTGACATTTCGCCATTTATGTCAAATGACTTGCGACATTTAAGTCCCTCCAATGGGAAAATGAATAGTAAGCATAACTGAGATGGCAGGTGGTAGCTTGGATAAAGTGTTGAAAATCTAAGGATGGTTACACAATCCACCTAAATAAAACTGGAGTGGTATACATGTATATCAGGATTTGACACTATCTTTGTTAGGGATTCAGAACCAGTTGATTCAAACTTTTACCGGTTCTCTTCTCTGATGATAGGTCGCCCAGATCTTTCTTAGTCCTTGCACGATATAAACTCAATGTATTACTTAAGTAATAAGTATGACATCATACATGAGATAATTTCAGACATAAGAAAAACAGTGTGAGAAAGAAGTAATTGCTTGATACAATCCCACTGTGTTTTGCCAACATCTTTTGAGTTTATACTTCCAACTTTTGAAGTCACTTTAACAATCAGTCACTGACTGATGAAAATTCACAGCCTGGAGGACCTGCATCAATGATTATACCACGAAAATCATGAGAAAAGTTAAAGGATCACAGTTTAAGATAACTAACTATACGGCCCAATCATAATAAAGTTAGGAGACGTATATGAAATATATATCATTTCTTTTATGTGACCCATCATGTGAAAAGAGACCATCTGGGAATTCTTTAAAATAGATATTTGAAAAATAAATTGATTCTAGTACAGGCCAATCAGAGGTCGCATTTCAAAAACTTATTCATAGGAAGGTAGATTGATTTTCTACATTCAGAAAAAAAGGTGTAAAAAGTTTCGATTCTAGTCAGTCTGCTCTGTCCACGTAGTCTGACTAGGATCGACACTTTACTATCCAGATGATCTCTTTTCTCCTGATGGGTCAAATATAAACAAAACAATGTACCATTCCAGATATTCCGGTATGTTTTAGTAAAACCATTCCTCCTTTTTCGGCAATTCTAGTTTAATGATTAGTCACAAAATTGTAAATACCCTTCCCCTTCTTTACATGAACAGTATGATTCCGATATTTTTTTTTCATTGAGCTTAATGTTCAGGTTATGAGGCTGTTCACTTTTTTTCATGGACCTCCAGCATCTTGCTATGACCTTCAAATGAATGAATGTTGTTTTATTGCCCGTCGACAACTAAGGTCATGTTGGGCGCAAACACTTCTGTATAAAACTAGAATAATCTGACGTGAGGACGAAAGCACATGGACTTCCCTCAGATCAGGAGAACAGCCCATGTGCGAGTCCACCCGACCAAAAAATTAAAAAAAGTCAGCATTCATTGTATGCACTGATATTTAAGTGAACAACATTTTAAAACAATCTCGATGTATACATATAAAAATTCAAAAGAATTTTTCAAATGTAAAAGAAATAATAGCCAAAAGAGCTGTTGTAAACGGTAAAATTTAATACAACCATTTTAAAACTTTACAAGAAAATACATTTATAGAAACTAAAAATCATATTTTACTATATAAATGAATTGCCTTTAAAACGTCAAAAATAAGTTCTAGTTTGACACGGTCAAACAGCTGCCCCATACTATCAACTTTAAAATGTCTGTCCCTGATAAAAGAAAAATCAATACTATCTATAAAAATATGTTTGATAGTAAGAGGAGCATTACATGAAAAGCACATTGGCATATCTTCTCCTTTTAAAAGGTAGGAGTTCGTTAAGAGAGTATAACCAATGCGCAATCGAGTCAAATCAGCTCTTCGCGACGGCATGACCTGTAACCAGGTAACCAAACGCCAAGTTCCTGTCGAACAGACAATAATTTATCATTCTTGGTGTCATTATTCTGGTTGGCTGGATCAGTCCAACAGTTCCTCCAGACATCATGAATAAAACTATGAATCAGTAAAAGTAACTTCAAATGGTAAAATTTCAAGTGACAATGCCTCATTTAGCAGCTTTATCTGCCTCCTCATTACCACGAATTCCAATATGGCTTGGAAGCCATCAGAAAACGAGATCAACATCATAAAGTAGCCTTACGATTACGATAAGGGGATTGTCAGTTTTGCATGCTCAATCGCTTGCATGCTTGACATAGAGTCAATAAAAATGATATAGCGAAAGAAACGTTCCGCGATCATTTGATCGAATGCGAGATCAATGGATTCAAGCTCGGCTAAAATAGAGTTATAAGCAAGGCGGAATTGTTTTTTTTTTTTTTTTTTTTTTTTTTCGCCATCTAAAATAGTGGCTGAAGCAAGTATTTCGCCATCTTTTGAACCGTCAGTGTATATCTGTTCATATGATGTGGAATTTTCCTTTACTTCCAAGATCTTTGTTTAAAAATAGATGGATATGGTGTATCCTTTTTGCTTGAAGCAAGATCATAATGAAACGTGGGACTTTTATACGTCCATAAAGGAAGATCAGAAATGATATGTTCTGCCACGTCAAAATCTAGAGAGCTTACATCAGCTTCACAGCACAAACTTTTGGGAAGTACAGGGTTCTTATTTTTCAAAAACCTCTCTATATCTAGGTTCAAAAACATTATTATGAGTAGGATTAACGGGATCGGATTTCAGTTTTAGATAATATTACTGCGTAAATTGAAGGAAGGCTCATTTGCTTCTTTATATAGACTGTTTACTGGTGATGTTCTAAATGCACCAAACGCCAAGCGAAATCCCTGATTATGAATAGTATCAAGTTTGCAAAGGTGTGAAGAGCCCGCCGAACCATAAAGAACACAGCCGCAGTCTAGCTTTGATTTAACAAGTGCCCTATGGAGGCGCAAAAGAACTTTTTTATCGGCTCCCCAATCCATACTGGATACAACACGTAAAAGATTAAGTGCCTTTGGCATTTATTTTTCAAATAGTCAATATATGGAATAAACGAAAGCTTAGAGTCAAGTAATAGCCCAAAGAATTTAACTTCTTTGACAACTTCAATCGGTACCCCGTCCAACTTAAAATCTGGATCAGGGTGCATTTTTCTTGATTTACAAATATGCATAGATTTAGTTTTTGTCTTCGAAAACTTGCAGCCGTTTTCATTGGACCATTTTGAAAGATTGTTCACGACTTGTTGCAATTGTCTTTCAATTGTATGCACGTGTTTTGATCTGTAGCAGATACAAGTCATTAACGTAGAGAAAACATTCCACACCAGGGTAAACGGTTTTTACGACTTTGTTATTTGACAATAAATAGTGTCACCGATAAAATACTTCCCTGGGGAACACCCATTTCTTGTTCATGAGGACCAGGTACAGTATCTCCACATGGACTCTAAACTGACGTTCATAAAAAAGGTAAGATGAAAAAGGCAAGGCGACCTTGAATACCGTAATCAAAGAGGTCGTTCATAATTCTATTCTTCAAATAGGTGTCATAGGCATTTTCGAGATCCATAAAGACAGAAAATCGTGTTCCTTCTGTATAAAGGCTTCTCGAATAAATGTCTCGAAGCGAACAAGATGATCAACCGTGATGGTTTGTTTTACACTTTGGACTTGCGTAATAAGTTGGTTCTTTTCAAGAAACCAGACAAGACGATCATTGACCATTCTTTCCATGGTTTTACAAATGCAACCAGTTAATGCAATAGGGCGATAATTTGATTGATTTGTGGAATTTTAACCTTGTATTGGAATAACGATAGCTTCCCGCCAAGAGGCTGTAATGTCTCCCGTCTTCAAAACCTGATTATACATTTCAAGCAAGCAATGAAGGGAGCAAACGTTTGATGTACATGTATTGATTATGATTAGCATCATTCCTTTAATTTTCCATTTTATCTAAGACAGGCATTTGCTAAATTTAGATGTTCAAATCACCGTTTAAATATTGAATGAGGTAGACATAATAACGTGGAAAAACAAGAACGTATCTGTATTTATTGTTATGAACACTTTTCAATCAATAAATTAGATAATGAGTTTCATGTATTTTGTGAATGTTCACAATTTGATTTTTGTAAACAAATATTTCTGGGTAAAAAAAAAGAATTCAAAACAATAATACTTTTAATAAGCTTCTCACTGAAAAAGATGAAGCAAAGCTTTTGAATATATGTAAATTTGTTTATAAGATTTTACAAGTAAGATCGAGCTAACTCCTTATTCTGGAAAAATCTTTCAGTAGTAGACAGTAAATGTCTCCAAAATATGACTTAGATACTTTGGTATGAGAATTTGTTTCTCGAACGATGTATAATACTATTTAGACATGTTTACAATATGAATCTTTCGTATACTGATATGCTGTTAAATAATATGTATAGGGTCAAAAAGTTTTTGTTTACACAACCAAGGAGCCATAATAATGTTTCTGTTATATCATGTTTTGTAAACTGGGCCGATGGCCTTTATTACTTGAAGAAAATATGTTATGTTATGTTACGTTATGTTATGATCCCCACAGCAGTGTCGTGACACTTTTTTTTCAATTCCTTAGCCGAAAAGTCTCGTTTATAGTGTTTCAGATTTCTGGAACTAAAATTAGTTCAGAATTTTCTTTTTTCACCTTGAAACATCTGAAACGTAGGTGAATAATTTGTAGAAGGAAATTTCTTGGCAAATGCGTCTGCTAAGACATTTGCAATGTCATGTTTGGAAGAAACTGTATTATCGCCATTTGTTTCAAGATGACCAACACTAAGTGCTGTATTCTTCCCACTAATTTACGTATCATGTCCCAAGTCTTTGCTTAAGATGATCTAGAATTTAATCTAGAGACATACCGTCTTCAAGACGAACGCTTACTTTGTTTCATAGTACGACGTGTTTTGCACGTGTAATTTTGAATTTGTAAAGTTGTAAACACTTCAACCGAGTTTTCACATCCATCAAAGGCTTCTGAATTAATAGGCTGTTCACAGGTAGTTCGAAAAAATCCCAATTAGCCTTATGGAGTTTCCAACGCCTAAGGCGCTCCTGAACAGATGGTCCTAATTCGGAGGTATGTATAGGAAAATAGTCACTACCATGAAGGTTGGAAAGAACTTTCCGTGAAAAATCAGGAAAAAATATCAGGACTGCAAATAGTCAAATCCAATGAAGAATAATTTCTAGTTGCAGGATGAAGATAAGCTTTAGGTTCATCATTCAATAACAACAGATCATGCCTAGTTACAAAATTCTCAACAATTCGACCCTAGTCGTCTGTTGGTCATTTCACTATTAGCGTATATTTTTTGTCTCTTGGCCAAAATCCGATATATACTATTTAGTTTCAGAGGCATTCGTCAAAAAACAGTATAAACCAAGTATTTCATTCGAGAAGTATATAATTTGAAAGTAAAACAGTATTGTTTTTTTTCTTGAAATGTGAGATTATAATTTCAAAATTAATCATATCTGTTAAATGTATGTCCCTTAAGCAAATTCGTATCATAAACATACGAAGTTTGTGTATAGCTCGACTTAAATTCTATCTTTCAATCGTCCTAGTATGAAGAAAAATAGTTTACTATGTCAAAACTACTGATATATAATTTCATTTTTGTACCAATTTCGAGAGAATGCGTATGACAACCCAGTCTTTCAAAATAATGTCACATCGGTAGAATATTAAATATTTAACAATGATATAAGTGCTATTTTTGTGACGTTGCATGGTAACTCATTTTTCAATTATCGAGAAGTTGAATGGCGGGGAGATTTCTAATCGATACAACCGGAAAAAGGAAACGATACAAATGCCAGGTAAGATCTTTAGTCCGTATGTTTATTGTATGTCATTACCGAACGCGTTATTGTTTCAAATGAATTCTTTATTTTCAAAGGAAATTATACTCTATCATCAGTTTTTGATGGAAATATGTGAAAACAACTCGTTGCCATGCTTCAAATCTATAATCAAGTCACTTATCTCTTATCAAGATTGAAAACGTCACAACCGTAACAGTCACAGCCGCAACACTTACTTTGGTTACGGTACGGACACAATTGTTACGGTAGTGACTAGGTTTTCCTAGCTGTTTCCTATTTTGTGCGACGGTCCATGTATATAACTTTATAAATACTTCCGATTACAGACATTAACATTGAAGCTCCAGCTTATGAAAATGTGGATTTTGGTTTGCAGTCGTAAATATCCGATATGCAAATACATAATTTCGATATTCTTATGAAAATGAATACATTTCTTGCAGATACAAAACAGTATATAAGCGAACAAAAAAAAAAGAAACAGATAAACTAGAGGAAAGTAAAGAGATCTTGACAAGTCAAATTATTATCTAGAATATAATCCTTCCCTGGCAGAGAGGCACGGCTGGGTGGAAGAAACATTCAAGATGTTTGACCAATTGACTCTTATTAGAGATATATAACTGCTTCATAGGAAGAGACTTCGTCTTGAATATGCCTCTTACAGGGGCAGAAAGGGTGAGACTATTTCGACAGGAGAAGAAAATTGACGAGGTGGATATGTAAGGTACCTACATAAAGGAAGAGAACGGTATAAAAAAGGAAATAGAAGGGAGAGATAAAGCTAACAAATGGCATGAATGAGGGGGAGCAAAGAGAAACCAGGAGAAATTGTCGCATTAGGTCTTAGGTCATTACAAATTCTTGTGAATGTAACCCTCCTTCATTTATGGACCTTTTTAATGAAACTTTTTACCTACATAAAGGAAGAGAACGGTATAAAAAAGGAAATAGAAGGGAGAGATAAAGCTAACAAATGGCATGAATGAGGGGGAGCAAAGAGAAACCAGGAGAAATTGTCGCATTAGGTCTTAGGTCATTACAAATTCTTGTGAATGTAACCCTCCTTCATTTATGGACCTTTTTAATGAAACTTTCACAATATGTTTCTAGTCACCTGACCTGTGAATATAAGCAGTGTCATGAAAACAAGAGGGCCATAGTGACCCTAAATCGCTCACCTAAATGAATTTTCTAAAATTTTCAAAAGCAGGTTTAGAAAGAGAATGGTGATTAAATGTCTCTAAGCTAAATAATGCTGTGCTTCTATAAAACTTGAGAATCCTTTTTTACAATTTTCAGGTTAACTTATAAGTTTTTTTCTATGATTTGACTCTGTGACCTAGTTTTTGACCCCAAATGACCTGATTTCAAAGTCATCCAAAATTGCATCAATTCAAATATTTTGACCGAATTTCAAGTTGATCTGGCATGAAATGTGGCCTCTAGCGTGAATACAAGGTTTTTCTAAGATTTGACCCAGTGATCTAGTATTTGACCCCAGTTGACTCAATTTTGAACTCATCCAAGATTTCATCAAGACAACCATTCTGACCGAGTTTCAGGTTGATCGGGCAAAAAATGTGGCTTCTAGAGTGCATACAAGGTTTTTCAAAGATTTGACCCCGTTACCTAATTTATGACCTCATGACCAAATTTGAAATTTGTCTGAGATTTCATCAAGACAATAATTCTGACAAAAAGTTTTGGTTGATCAGGCAAAAAAAGTGGCCTCTAGATTGACCTAGTTATTGACCCCAGCTGACCCAATTTCGAAGTCATCCGAAATTTCATCAAGACAATCATTCTGACCAAATTTCAGGTTGATCGGGTCAAAAATATGGCCTCTAGAGTGCATACAGGGTTTTTCAGAGATTTAACCCTGTGAGCCAGTGTTTGACCTCTAATGACCCATTTGCAAACTTGTTCGAGATTTCATCAAGTCAATCAATCTGACCAAATTTCAGGTTCATTGGGTAAAAAATATGGCCTTTAGAGTGCATACAAGGTTTTTCTAAGATTTGATCCTGTGACCTAGTTTTGACCCATGTTGACCCAATTTCGAAGTCGTCCAAGATTTAATCAAGACAATCATTCTGACCAATTTCAGGTTGATCGGGTCAAAAATATGGCCTCTAGAGTGCACACAAGGCAAATAATGACGACTGACGACGGACATCCACCTAACAAAAATAGCTCACCTTGAGCACTTCGTGCTCAGGTGAGCTAAAAATGGCCTCCTTGAAAAACTTCTTTGAAACACAACTTCCACCCATCCAAAAACTCCATCACAATGAACCTGCATCTCTTTAGCCATCTTATTAAAATATAAGGTTCCGAAGGAGATGTCGTTCAAAGATTTCCGGCTCATAATAGGCCCCGCCTGCCACGCCCATATTTATAAGCCAATCAAAATTTCTTGAACAATTTAAGTAAAGAGTCACCCAAGGAACATTCTGGTAAAGTTTTATTGAAATCGGCCGAGTGGTTAAGGAGGAGATATCCTTCAAAGATTTTGGCCTCAAAAAAGCCCCCCCCTGCCAGCCCATATTTATGGGCCAATAAAAATTATGCAAAGAATTTTTCAAAAAAAAGTCTCTCAAGTAACATTATGGTAAAACTTCATTGAAATCGGCCTAGTGCTTCAGGAGAAGATGTGATTAAAAGATTTCCGGCTCAAAATAGGTCACGCCCTGCCACGCCCATATTTATGGGCCAATTAAGATTTCGGGCTCAAAATAAGCCCCGCACACCCACGCCGATTAGTTTTTTGAACAATTTCAATAAAGGGTCGACCAAGGATTGATTGATTGATTGATTGAATTGAGTTTTACGCCGCTTTCAACATTATTTCAGTTATATCGCGGCAACTTGAACACATAACAATGGTATGGTATTTCTCTCACCAGTACAACCACCGCATCCTTTCCTAGCCTCCAGCTGCTTTGTCACATAGGTCTACGATTATCAACCCATTGGTGAGAGACAAAGTCACCCAAGGAACATTTTTGCCAAGTTTCATTGAAATCGGCCAAATGGTTTTGGAGAAGATTTTTAAAGATTCCAAATTAAAAAAAATGCCACGCCCATGTTTCGGGGTCAATCAAAATTCTTTGAACAATTTAAGAACAGGTTCACCCAAGGATCATTTCTACCAAGTTTCGTTAAAATCTGCCCATTGGTTTGGGAGGAGATGTTTAAAGAAATAGTTTACGCACGGACGGAAGCACGACGGACACTCCGCCATGACATAGCTCGCTGGCCTTTGGCCAGTGGTGCTTAGAAATGAAATCGACCTAAATTGTAGAACTTGGAATCATTTTAAGGCAACAAGTCTCAATACGTTGCTTTCTTCAAAGAAAAATCATCTTGCCCTTTTATCATATCTTTAATTGAAGAAATGACATGTTTCCAACAAAAAATTGATAGAATTTAGTGTATATTTTTCAGAATAATTTACGCCCTTTGTTGAGCTACCGCAGCAGCCAAGAGTCGAAAATTGTCATCAGCTAACTCCAATGAAATCGCAAGGCAAATATTTAGATATGTTGTCCTTATCATGTAGGCATTCTCTACCATAAATAATGAAAATTTCAGGTAAGTAGGCGTATTGAAAACATATTATAAAGGATCATTTAAGATATTTAAAACTTGTGCTTGATTTATCCAGCCTTTATACGTTTATCTATTCAAATAAAAAAAAAAGACAAAAAAAGTTTCCATGTGGTACATTTAAATAATGCAGAGTATAAGACCTATGATGTTTATAATACAGAGCAATGCTACATGCATTATGCCAAGAGTACAGCTTTCCAACGGTACCAACCTTGTCTGATCAGTATGAAAAGTCCAAATATAAATTAAAAATGAAAATTCCCAAATACATGCAAAAATGAAACTTACCAAACAAATAAACATGATCAAAAATAGAGTCACTGATGTGGTCACCTCACAGCTTTTCGGAACTCTTTTTTCATAAGCAGATAGTTGGCCTTTTATGTTGAAGCTAACGTTATATCGAAAGTCGTTATAATTGACAGGTTAGAGAATTCTTAAGAAGACTGTCAACAGTTGAGCATGTGAGCTTAACCTCGGATGGATTGACCAGTATCACACAGGACCACTATCAAACAGTGATCATTAGTTTAATTGAAAACTAGCGGATAAAAACAAGGTAAAGAAATAAGATTCTTATTCCTAAGATTAAAAATGTTTTAATTTAAAAATATAGTTGTATATAATACCCTTTTAGGACAATTATCATTAATCGAGTAGCTTTATAGGTCAAAAATTATAATCAAAGACCTGGAGATCCGTGGTTCGAGTACCACCGGTGTGTTTATGGGTAAAACACTTGAAAGCAAGGCCAGCCCTAGTTCCACCAACCGTAAAACTTGGTAGCAATGGGTTTAAACCATTGACCCTCTCTCGGGTACATGAAGAAAACGGGATCGAGCGTTCGAGGGCGACTCTGATAAGGTTAAACTTTCGTCGTAATCGAACTAAAATAAATTTGTCCAACTAAAGCGTTTTCATCCTGGTCTATTTATTTAAATTTATTTACAACACTTTTTATTAAATGTACCACAGTGCGGGCTTGCTACCTTAGAACTAGAAGAAAACGTTTTTGAACTAGAAGAAAACGTTTTTTAAAATTATTCATGTACTATCTACTAAAGCTGTGTTTATTGCACAGTCAGGCTAAGCAGTCATCTTTCAGTTAGATGACATCTATGCCTTTGGTGTGCATGACAAGGTAATGGGCGATATCAGTAATAAATCAAGCTTCTCCAATACTAGTATTTTACTAAGTTTGGGCAAGAAAATGTTAAGATATGATGATTGAATGGTACTTACATTTTTCGTCTTTTAATATATAGATATGTAAAAATAAAATACTGGCCTAAACTGTAAACTGCCATATAAATCCGTTGTGAGCAATAAAATATAATTCGGTATTGGAGCAGATTTTTTAATTTTAGACCTCATACGAAATGCATTTTAGAACAAAGCAGTGACAGTAGATAATTCCGACAACATGGATGTTGCCGTAAGTAACATGCACCTGCCAAAGATTGGTTGCTTCACTCATACCCTGCACCTAGCTGTACAGAATGTGTATGATCTTCCATCAGTTCGATCCTGGCTACCACATATAAGATCAATAGTTTGATGATTCAGTAGGACGAGTATGGCAAAGGTACAGTTGCGTTGATTCTTATTGTGAAATGTAAGATGAAGTTGAAGTATATTGAAAGATAACTCATGTAGGCGTAAAACCATGTTCAAAACAAAATTCTGTATTGTAGGTTGTTTTGCCGGATAAACAAAAGCAGACATGCATAACTGGCATGACCTCATCCTAGACTACGAGATGCTACAGCCGGTCATAAGGGTCAGGAGGATGAGTATGTCAACGGTACAGTTGCGTTGTTCCTTATGGTGAAATGTAAGGTGAAGTAATGACTTTGAAGTATATTGAAAGACAACTCAAGTCTTCGTAAGCGCTTTCGGGATGATACCTCGCTTGCACGTATGTGCACGAGCAAAGCGGGGTATCATCTGAAAGCGCCCGAGAAGCGTTTTTACATCCTGAATGCAAGGCTGATGCACAATGAAATGAAAAAAGATTGAAAAATAACAAATAGTCAATATGCTCTCTGGAATAAGCATAATGGTTTCTATCTTTCAGTGACTCTGTAAAAATTATCTACTTATCATATGTTGGAATAGTAAAATCTTCATATCTAGCTTCTGGCTTATTTTGCTTGTAGCTGTTACCAACTATTTCTGCATTGTAGGACTGGAAGATTGTCGAAAGTGGCGTAAAACCATATTCAAAACAATTCAAAACAAAAGCATGCATAGCTTGCATGACCTCATCCTAGACTATGAGAGATGCAACAGAGGGTCATAGAGCAATACCCAGCATTGGTTGTTTTTGCCCTTGATCCAAGGCTCAAGGAACCTATGGAAACAGAAAAGTGAGTTGATTAGTTAATACTCGTATATTTTTCAATATACTTATTAAATGGAGGACCGTTTTGTCCGGGGTCGCTCACCTGACAAAATAGCTATATAACCGAGGTATGTCAAAGCAACCAATGAAAAAGAAATTTTCAAATATTCAATCATTTCCCCGCTGTGAAACTCTCCCTCCTAAAGGGTTTGAAATTGGCAATATCGTTTCACTATTTTGCCGACTCATAAAGATTTCTGTATTGATCCAAGATCCTTTCCGCAGTGCTCTGTTCCTGGTAGAACTAGAACTGTCGCAGAGCGGAGTAAAACCCCATACAAGCGCTTTGTCAGAATGCAAGTGCTATTAGTGCAGGATGTGTTTGTAACTAATATTGAGGTCATATGTAGCATTTGCATGAAGTTTCATGATTCTAGGTAGCTTGGTTTTTGAATTAAGTCCAGAAATGAAAATTGAACCAAATTTGACCGTGAGCTTGACCTTTGATCTATATGACCCCAAAACCATAGGGCACTTCCTTGGATTATAAGCAACATTTGCAAAAAGTTTCATTCTTGTAGGTCACTTGGTTCTCGAGTTAGAGTCCGGAAACGAAAATTGAACAAAAATTTACTGTGACTGTGACCTATGTAACCCAAAATTAATAGGGCACCTCCTTGGGTCATAAGGAACATTTGTATAAAGTTTTATGATTGTAGGCCACTTGGTTCTTGAGTTAAAGTCCGGAAACGAAAATTGAACAAAGGCTGACTGTGACCTTGACCTTTGACCTATATGACCCAAAAACAATAGGGCACATCCTTGGGTCAAAAGGATCATTTGTATAAAGTTTCATGATTGTAGGTCATTTGGTTCTTGAGTTAGAGTCCGGAAATGAAAAGGTCTACGGACGGACGGACGGATGGATGGACAGACAGACAACCATGGTGAAACCAATATACCCCCTCTACTTCGTAGGTGGGGGTATAAAAACATTAATTGCTTAATGTATTTTCATAAATGTACATATGAACTGGTGATCATTGACAAATATAAAGGCTGTCAGCCTTCTGGTTTGGACAAAGAAATTTTAAGACTTTTTCATATCCCAGAGACCCACACTTCCTATGGTGTTCTGGTCATTATTGCCTAACAGTCATGATATAATTTATTTCATAAAGGTATATGAACTGATGATTTAACCAAATATAAAGGCTGTGAGCCACCTGGTTCATCAGATGAAGACTTTTTGAGATCGTTTATAAATAGTCACTTGGTCCTATACCTTCCACCTATGCTCTACCCCTTTTTGCTCAACATTGATGATTTTGGCATTTTTTCTTAAAATGTGTATTACGAGGGATGTTCAAAAATAAGCCGGATTTTGCCTCTCAAAAATTTATTTTTTAAGCAATCTTATTATTTTTTACATGAATATTTGTCGTCTTTTAACCCTCGCGAGGCTGGGTTATTCTTTTTTAATTTTCTAAAAACCCGCGGGCGCACTTGCCATTTGAGATACCATGGAAGCGCATACCCGGCGCATCAGAATATTTCTGCCTATACCTATCTTTCACTTGTATTTTTACAACTCTATAGCTCTTAGCTTTATGAAATATTAACAGATCATTGAATATGGCGCTATCCACGTCATGTGTAAATTTTACGTCATTTGACATTTAAATCTTTGAAAACTGCGCTTTTTAATGCCGTTGAGGTAGACTTTTTGACATTGAAATTCGCATCAACTGAACGTTTGGAAAGTTGATCGATAATTACATTTTGCCAGCCGCTAGGAGAAACACCGAGAAATACTTATGTAGGTGACTGACAGTCCGACCTAAGTATTGGAAGTGTGCACTCCATTCTAACCAATGTATTGATGACAAAGGTAATAAGGAAGAAAAACAGGTTATCTTTCAATATTTTACAGTAAAAATTCAGTGTTTAACCAAACGATTGTTACGTAGCTTCTGTACGTTATCGAAGGACTTATGAAGCTGAGCTGATTTTACGATAGTCCGTGTAAGACATAAGCAATGTGTGATATTCTTTACAATTGTGATAAAAAATGTTAAAAGTATTTTCTCGTATATAAAGAAAAGGGGTAATTTGAAAATTATTTGTAATATTTCTGAATGATACGATTGGCATTATTTTTACAGTATTAATTTGTCCTGTCGTATCTGGACATTACATTAGAAGGCGTGATTGACAGTTGGTAGCGCGTCGGACTGTCACTCCAAAGGTCCCGGGTTCGATCCCCGACGGCGGCAAACATTCTTTCCGACTATTTGTCTCTCACCAATGGGTTGAAAATTGTAAACTTATGTGAGATAGCAACTGTGGGCTAGGAAAGGATGTGGCGATTGTACTGGTGAGAGAATTACCAGGAAATCATTGTAAGGTGCTCTAGCCGCCGAGATATAACTGAACAAGAGGACCCTGAGGGCCCTAAATCGCTCACCTGATATTTCAAGTAAATTATCATTAAGACTCCATTTTCTATGATATGGCATGAACCTTCCCATTTTCAACAGAGTTCATTCTTGTGACCTGGCAAACATTTTGATCTAGAGTGAAAACAAGAAATTTGTCATTTAGGCCCCTTTTCCCGTGATATGGCACAGATCCTTTCCATTTGAGCTATTTTCATAAGGGACCAACCAAGGAATATTTCTGCCAAGTTTGGTTGATTTTGACCCATAAGTTTAGGAGGAGATGTCGTTTAAAGATATTGTTGACAAAATTGTCATTAAGGCGCCTTTTTCCGTGATATGGCATGGACCCTTCCCATTTTCAAAAGACTCCATCCTCATGACCTAACAAACATTCTGACCAAGTTTCATGAAGATTGGACCATGTTTGTGTCTTCTAAAGTGAACACAAGAAATTTGTCATTTAGGCCCCTGTTCCTGTGATATGGCACAGATCCTTTCCATTTGAGCAATTTTCATAAGGGACCACCCAAGGAATATTTCTGCTAAGTTTGGTTGATTTTAACCCATAAGTTTAGGAGGAGATGTTGTTTAAAGATATTGTTGACAATATTGTCATTAAGGCGGCTTTTTCTGTGAAATGGCACGGATCCTTCCCATTTTCAATAGACTTCATCCTCATGACCTAACAAACATTCTGACCAAGTTTCATGAGGATTGGACCGTATTTGTGGCTTCTAGAGTGAAAACAAGAAATTTGTCATTAAGGCTCCATTTCCCGTGATATTGCACGGATCCTTTCCATTTGAGCAATTTTCATAAGGGACCACCCAAGGAATAATTCTGCCAAGTTTGGTTGATTTTAACCCATAAGTTTAGGAGATGTCGTTTAAATATATTGTTGACAAAATTGTCATTAAGGCGGCTTTTTCTGTGAAATGGCATGGATCCTTCCCATTTTCAATAGACTTCATCCTCATGACCTAACATACATTCTGACCAAGTTTCATGAAGATTGGACCGTATTTGTGGCTTCTAGAGTTAAAACAAGAAATTTGTCATTAAGGCCCCATTTCCCGTGATATGGCACGGATCCTTTCCATTTGGGCAATTTTCATAAGAGAACACCCAAGGAATATTTCTGCCAAGTTTGGTTGATTTTAACCCATAAGTTTAGAAGGAGATGTCGTTTAAAGATATTGTTGACTGAATTGTCATTAAGGTGGCAATGGACAGCGGCCTCCCGACTCGATAAACCGGAAGTGGGTTTTCGTTTAATTTACGGCTTTTTTTGCGCGTTGTTTAAAAAGACCGGTTTTCGTAAGATTCTACTTATGAAAATAACGTAGAATAATGATGATAAAACTTCATAATTTAGCTTCTTTTCAACATTTGATATTAATTGAATGACTGGATCATAAAATTTAACAATAAGAATGCGTTAAAACCGTCATTCGATTTGGGGGAAACTCTGAAAAATAACGAAAAACTTTCTTATTTGCATGGAAAGGTTTGCTGAATTTTTTACCAAATAAAGGAAAAATATGGATTATATACATGTCGGAAAATAAGAAAAATTCATTGGGTAATTTCTTCAAAAAATAGGTTTTTGTGGCATTTTTACCTAGTAAAATTACGAAAATTAGTGCATTTTTAACTTTTGGAAGCAAATTGTGCAAATGCAATTGATCAAAGAGAAATTTTCTTGTTAATAGCCATTGTGTACATGTATAAGGTCTATCAAAATGTATATGTTTTATAGCTATAACTAAGTATAGGGTTTATACTAGACCTAAAACGAATATAACCGTTTTACTGAAAAATGGCCTATACCACTCAAGGGCAGATAACTCTAGCATGAAAACGAGCGTGGAAAGGTACCTTCAAATTTTGATATAATGACTACACAATGTTAATCTACAACATATGTGACCAAGAAAAAAATTCATTGGGCGGAAAAAAATGACGCCATGTGTCCATTGCTACCTTAAGGTGGCTTTTCTGTGAAATGGCACGGATCCTTCCCATTTTCAATAGACTTCATCCTCATGACCTAACAAACATTCTGACCAAGTTTCATGAAGATTGGACCATATTTGTGGCTTCTAGAGTGAAAACAAGAAATTTGTCATTAAGGCCCCTATTCCCGTGATATGGCACGGATCCTTTCCATTTGAGCAATTTTCATAAGGGACCACCCAAGGAATATTTCTGCCAAGTTTGGTTGATTTTGACCCATAAGTTTAGGAGGAGATGTCGTTTAAAGAAAAAGTTGACGCCGTGACGGACAGATGGACAGACGGACGCCGGACAACGATCGATCACAATAGCTCCCTTGAGCACTTCGTGCTCAGGTGAGCTAAAAACTGTTGAAAGCGACGTTAAACTCCAATCAATCAATGCTAAAAGGAGAGAAGTGTGGTTATATTGAGCGTTTTTATATCCTGCATCTAAAGGATCACTGTGGTCAGTTTTATTGATAATCATCCTTCATTTTTTTTATAAATAAAAAGAAAAAATAGTTGAAAAATATAGAGCCAACGTTCGATATGCAAAAATCTACATATCGAAAATCAACCCTATAATTTTTGTTTTCAGGTCCACGCACGATGGGTTCCCCGCCTATAAAAGACGAGGAAAGGCATAGGAGAGTCAATGAGTACCGTGCGTTTCTGCAAAAACGGTAAAGGGCACGAAGTTCGAATCCCTGAAAGAATTAAGAATATCAAAAAACCTTAATACAAGGGAGTACAAGTCGGAGTGGTACAAGGATGTGTACGGACAGTGGGTACGCCGTCACAGACTTTGCATACAACACGGAGGCGAGTACTTTGAAAAAGAATAGGTTAAATGACAAGGTGACGTCGTTTATTGAAACGTTTCGTGCGCCTGTACCTATCTCCCATTTGTATTTGATTGCGTGTAAAATCAATACGTATTGTTTGATTGTTTCAAATGTAAGCACGCAGGTTCAAATTAAATTTCTCTTCTAGATGACTGGCGTTTTATCGCGTTTCATTATACCGTCAATGATTTTTATTGGACCAGTCCGGATAAAATTTGAACAACCCTCGTATTTCATAATCTTTACCAAATATAAAGGCTGTTGGAGTTCTGGTTCAGATGAAGAAGAAATTTTAAAGATTTCTAAATTGACACCAATTGCTACCCCCATCCCCTGTTTCTCTGCACCTGACTGCATAACAGTCGGGATTTTAGCTGTTTAAATAATGGTCATTGAATTATGATCCATGGGAAATGCAGAGGGTGTTTGGTCCCTTATTTAGAAAGAGAAGAATCATTTTTAAGAAGTATTATTTGATCAGAGAGCTACCCCATCCCATTCATGCAAAATATTAAAGGCAGCTGGGGATCTGGTTTAGAAAGAGAAGAATCTTCTTGAAGATTTTTAAATTGATTCGAGTCCTACCACCCTTTCTCATTACTTTGATTTTTTTCTCATTTAGCCAGTTTCAACGGGATTTCTGACAGAAAAATGAGAAAATCTCTCAATATCTCACCAAAAAATGATCTCTGTCTGGTGCTCTGTGCCTGGTGGCCCAACAGTCATTATTTTAGCTATTTTGATAAAGGTCTTTGAGCTGATGATCCATGCTTAGTTTCAAGAATGTAGGGATTTTGGTTCAGAAAAAAAGATCTAAAAAAATTCTTTAAAAATCACTTATTCAACTCATCGCAACCAGAGTTTTCAACTGAATTCTTTTAGCTATTTTAAAAAAGGACCACCATGGGAACAGTCCTTTAAAAGTTGTAGTATGCCGACTTATTTGTATAGGAGGAGATGTCATTTGAAAATTGTTTACGAACGACTGACGACGGACAGAGGTCGATCACAATTGTGCACTACGTGGGCACTTCGCTCTTCGCTCCGGTTAGATAAAAAACGTGGCAGGCAAATTATGGTTTACTTTCGGTTTAACCATCTAGAAATAATATTATTTCTTGGGTACACAACTGACAATTAAGATCAATAAAATTAGAAAATACACGTAACATATGGTCAATGCAAAGTGTTTGGAGCATTTTGCTTGAACAAATTACTTATTACTGAACGACATATATAAGAGTCATGTAATGATTTATTTCAAAAACCCGAAGTCAGGAAGTTTCTTGAGGAAGTGGCACTTAATGATCTCCGGTTCAAGTCTAAACTTTATATGAAGAAGAAATTTAACGCCTAAAGCAAATACAGAGGTAATAGGTTGGTTGGTTGAATGGAGTTTTACGTCGCTTTCAACAATTTTTTCAGCTATACTGCGCGGCTGGAGCACCTAACAATGTATTCTGCTATTTCTTCCATCACATCCTGTCCTAGCCATCAGTTGCTATCTCACATGAGGTTACGATTATCAATCCATTAGTGAGAGAAAAATAGTCGGAAATAATGAGTGCCGTCGTCGGGGATAGAACCCGGAACCTCTAGATTGACAGTCCGACGCGCTACCAACTGCGTTTTGACGGTTATCTAACGTTTTATCATAGCTTATAAATGTGATCCTTCAATATCACTTCCAACTTTCTAGGTTACCTTAAATTTGTAACTCCTGACTGTGTTCAAATGTGTTAATGTGCAGGATTTTTCGTAAAACACAAGAATTTTGGAACTATACTAGTAGTTACCTGTATATAATAAGTCATGAGTAAAGAGAAGCTAAACTCAGCTAGTTCACACTTAAAGTACATTTAGGTCGACTCATTGGAAAATAAAAATACCAAAGAAGATCATCTTCAAAAGAAAGACAATAAATGAGACATCTTTGTTTTTGCTCGATGGAGATTGCAATTCTTATACATCCAAGTTTGGTTTTTCTCATCTTTTAACTTTTTCCTATTGCTGCGTAGCCAAAATCTGAAAGAAAACTGAAACGCATAATGATGATTTTCTTTCCCTGCTGAGCCTGAGGCGGATGTGTGAAGATTGAACTAGAGACTAAGACAGGTCATTCAATCTATTGGAATAAGGTCTGAGCAACACGTTGCAAGCCTCGGCATTGATACAGAGTCTATCGCCGAATTTGAAAGATCCGAGACTCCATGGATACAGATAAGCGCAGAGTTTATTTTAGTAGACCGATCTAGGTCAAAACGTTTTATAATTTTCCCTAATTCCTTATCAGTTCTCCAAGCTCATTTCAACAAAAATGCGAAAATCCTCTTAATAGTGATCCTGATAGAGTTCTTCAAAAACTGACCTTTAAAAGATTGGTATTCTGCTGGCTTCAGAGCCACATAGGCACCAGAGGTAATGAACGGGCTGATTACTGCGCCAAATCAGCTCTTTCTCTACCTTTATATAGTTCCTTATACTGATATTATTTTTCGATTTTACAATACTTCCGATCTCGTAGGCAATTTAAGTGCGATGCTGATATTCTCAATAAGCTTCACTCAATAAAACGAAGCCTCGGTGAATGATACCCTATTTACAGGTATGATCGCCGAGAAAAGAAGACAATTATTGCTCTTCTTCGAATTGGGCATTCACGCCTAACGCATTCCTGGCTCTTTACCAGGAACAACCCACCAAAATGCGTGCCTTCTAGTCGTCCATTTTCTATTGAACATAATTTGTAGATTGCATTGACTTCAAACCAATGCGTTTAATACCTTTTAATGCTAACAGTGAAAAAGTTTCTCCGTATTGATAAATCATTGCTTTCTTTAAAGAGTGTGGTTTTTACAATTGACTGTGACTTTCTAGGACCTTCCTAACTTTGACAGTCCACTTGCAATTAATTGTTTTATTTTATATTGCCAACAATGTTCGGATTTTCCAATCTGGGGACTTGTGACTTTTGATCTGGCGAAAGCCGATGTGTCTTTGTGCTCACTTTGAACAATTGTGTCATCTCAAATTATTAATTTCATATTATATATTTATATACTCATATATTCAACTGTACAATGACTTATGTACATTGTAGTTGTAGTTTAGACCTGATTTTTTCATAGATCTAAATGTTTTATTTCGATTTCTTAAAAGAAAAAACAGGGTCACCGTGCTTGTTCGTTCTAAGAGCCCTTCGAAACGAGGTATCAAAAACATTTAGTGCCCTTGAGTTCTTTCCTATGAATTTCTTTGAAAATTACACCCTTGATTTGAAGAAATTATTTTTGGACTAATTCATTTAATGACAACTATTGATTTATGTTTTGTTTAAAACCAGCAACCCATCCCACTGAATTGTTAAAAAAAAATGGAATTTTAATTGCGCAAAAGAAAAATATCGCATCTTTATTCGGTCCTTGATAGAAGTATTTTTCATTTAGTAATGAGGGCTACTAATACATACTTAATAGTAAAATAAATATAGTTCTACTATTAAACTTTTTCTTATACTCTCAACATCAATTTATGGCATAACAATAAACATTTTACTACGAAAAAAAAAATGAAATCAGTTCCTTTTTTAGCTCGCCAGGGACGAAAGTCTCGGAAGAGCTATTGTCTTGCCCTCGGATGTAGGCGTCAGCGTCTGGTGTCGGCGTCCGCATTAGGTTAAAGTTTTTTATTTCTATAAATATTTATCCTAGAGGCTTTTTTTAACAGAAACACTCATTTGGGCATAGGCTTTCATTTGAGACCAACATCCATGTCGAAATGACCTTTAAACTGTGACCTTGGCCCTTTCAAAAAAGTTTTAACCAAAAACTTTAACCAAGAAAACTTTAACCTTGCTTATATTTTCTGATAGCTTCTAACTAGAGACATCACTACTTCATATGCACACTCATTAGGTGATAGGCTTTCAGCAGAGACAAAGGTCCTTGACAATTTGACCTTGACCTTGACCCTTTGTGGACTTAGAAAAACTTTAACCGATAACTTTAACCAAAAACTTGAACCTTGCATATATTTTTAATGCTCTAACCTAGGGACATTATTACTTCATATATATACTCACCAGGCGATAGGCTCTCACCAGAGACCAAGGTCCTTCACAATTTGACCTTGACCTTTACCATTTGTGGACTTAGAAAAACTTTAACTGAAAAACTTTAACCAAAACTTTAACCTTGCTTATATTTTCTTGAAGCTTTAACCTAGGTATATCATTACTTCATTTACATACTCACCAGGTGATAGGCTTTCACCAGAGACCAAGGTCCTTTACAATTTGACCATGACCTTTTTTAAGGACTTGGGAAAAACACCGTGTATCAACGTACACCGGATATAGCGATTAGTGAGTCGAGGGAAATATCTACGAAGTGGGATCCATGGTTAGTATTTCTTTTATTATTTCAGTGTTTGTTGTGATTTTACTTAGTGAAAAACGAATTTACACCACTGAGGTAGTCGGTTATGTTTGTCTCTTTGGAAAACATGAAATAATTTGTTTCTGTCATAGAATAAAGGAAAATAAACCGTCTAATCACTGACAATTTTCTTGGCCTTCTGCGAAATCGAATGAAAATGCTAATATTTTACGTAACTGGCCCACGATTTACTTTGCTATACTTTCTTTGTTGACCAAAGATTTTACATGCTAAATTTTACTGCGAGATTATTTTTTGTTTTTGGAATATTTAGATAAGAAAAAATCTACCGGTGTACGGCCTATAGCAGACAATTTCAAATCAGTGTACGAACGATAGAAAAAGTGGTGTACGAATATAGGTCAAGGGAATGGTAAAATATCCTTACTAAAACGAGCGCAAAATAAGAAATTATGTATGAAAACGCCTACATGACTCTGTAGTAACATTTTGGCGTTTTCGATTAGGATTCTTTTCTAGTTTTTGCGAAAAACGGGGGAATCGTTAATCATATTAATTAAAAAATATAGATGATAATCATTTACAGAACTTTATGAACCTCTTAACATAATTATTCATTACATTGATTGTAAACATATTTTTAGCATGGTTTTATTAGACAACGGCTAGTCCCGTTGCAGAAGGCAACTTCCTGTGAAACCAAGTTGTTTCGTTGAATTCAATTTATTTGCTAAAATTTCGCATTTCTACAGATTAAGCGTCAGGTTTATGTCAGACTAGTTTTACGAACTGTTTCAGAATCGGATAGCAGGTCAATTTCTTGTAATATATCAGAATACTATCATTTAATGTTTACCCTATCGTCCTATGTCATTGAATAATCGCGGCGTTTTAACCATGGGGTCTTTGATTTTTACAAGATACCTTTCTACATCAAAATATTAACAGATAGAGAGAAAAAAGATGTGATTTTTAACAAGGTTGTTAAAGAATCACGATTCCACCCAAAACATTTGAGCGGGCTCAGACGATTTATGATATTCACATGGTAATAATTAACGCGTATTTTCGAACCATGTTTATTCACGCACATCAATATGACCGATAACAATATTGAATTGACATATATTTCCTATATCCAATATCCCCGAAAAATAAGAACCAACGAATACGTTAGAAAAGACATGATCAAAATCCATTTCAAGCCTGTCTCAATTGTGGTTCAAAATGGAAGCGCTTGGGAACGATTTGGTATTCGAAACGCAATACTGGTTGAAATACCGTTTACCTACATCATGCAAACGTTCCCAGATAGGTAGGGGTATACAATAATAAATATAAATCGGATTGGTCTCTTTACCGCTTTGAAATTGATAGATTAGCCGAAGCCACATACAATTGTTTTACAATCCAATTTCGTTTTGTAGATTAGTATAGTAAACCTACTACACAAAATCAAGACACAATCTCTTGCAGTCGAAGGCTGTTGCTGTAAGAAGTTCTTGGTGACAAAAGTTAGCTTAGTTTTAGAACGGATCTCATAGGGATTTCCATTTAGCATGGTACCGTTGCTTTAACGTTCTGCAAGGGGTGTGCAAAACGGACACGGCGGAAGAGCAAAGGTTTAGAAAGCGCTCAAAACTTTCTGAGCGGACGTAATTTGAGTAGGTGGGCCCTCGACGGAAAGAGCGTATGCAAAGCCTATGCACCGGGTACCAACAAATTCATGGCGTCTTTTCAGCGTATGTAACAATTTTCGTAAGTTTAACATCCTCAATTCACCAGTAAGTGTAATGCGTCCGTACCTTGTAGAAACATGTTTAAGCAATAGGCTATGTGATAATAATCGAGCCAATGCTGTAGTATTCTTAACTTAAATCGAAACCCAATACAATGCCCTAGTAACCTTTTCATCAACGTTTAAATTTGTAGAACTGACCTTTACCAGAGTGAAGATTATTTTGTGCATAAAGATTTGCCGAAATTATCACCATCGCATTCGAAAAATATATCGCCGAATTAAGGGTAAAATAGACCCTCGTTGCAGACAGTTCACCAGACTCGATATGACGTCACTGTCTGGATTTCACAGTCATTGCCCCCTATGACCCAATTACTCTAGACTTCACTTGGTTGAGCAGAAAGTGGGATGGATATACTTTTTGAATAGTTAAGTTTCATTGTCTAAAAAGCAAAGGCGATCGATAGATACTTTGCTGTGCGTCTCAAACATCCAGGGCATTTAAATTGTAAAAGACCATTAACATAACAATACATGCGCATGTTAAGAAAATTTACAGGGTAAGATTACGTATAACTTATAGGGGTATAATTTATGTAATAATTTGTTGTTGTTTTGTGTGTAGGGGGGGGGGGGGGGGGGTATGGATTCTAACGTAATTAAAATCGACTGACTGACTGAATGGGGTTTAACGCCGCTTTCAACATTATTGCAGTTATATCGCGGCGCTGGAGCACCTAACAATGGATCCCTGGTATTTCTCACACCACTACTACCATTACATTTTTTCCTGTCTCCAGCTGCTATCTCACATAGGTTTACTATTATCAACCCATTGGTGAGAGACAAATAGTCGGAAAGAATGAATGCCGCCGTCGGGAATCGAACCCGGGACCTCTAGATTGACAGTCCGACGCGCTACCAAATGCGCTATGACGGCGGCTTCAATTAAAATCGCGTTAAGGTAGTGGACCCGTAATAGTTATCAAACGATTCGAGAGTAATGAACCTTAGCAGTATTAACCGAGGTTTCCTAATGATTTTCATTAGGAAACCTCGGTTAACATTATGGAAGAACATGTGGTTCGAAATGTTGCGGAACTATTACGGTCCCTCTACCTTAAGATCTAATGATAAAATGTGTTAATCTTATTATCAACCTATAACTCTTTAAAATAGCGTACATATTAAATGCTTTGAAAAGTTCATGGTTGGTCGTTTTCGCGATGTATGATAAAGTTACTTGTATGTTATTAGCTCACCTGAGCGCAAAGCGCTCAAGGTAAGCTATTGTGTCCGATGAATGTCCGTCGTCCATCCATTCGTCTGTCCGCAAATGATTACAAAAAAAATCTTCTCTGAAACTACTGATCAGAATTTTACCAAATTTCACTGATTATGATCCTTAAGCCATACTTTTTCAAAATACTTCAAAGATTTTGAATCGGGGTCAAAATGGGGTCAAAAGCTGCAATCTTAAAAGAAAAATCTTCATCTCTGAAACTACTGATCAGAATTTGACCAAACTTCAAAGATATGTTTCTTGAGTCATGATTTTTGGAAAAACTTAAAAGGTTTTTGATCGGGGTCAAAATGGGGTCAAAACAAGGATCCCAAGAAAGGGTCAAAATGTAAAATCTAAAGATAATCTTTTCCTCTTCAATGTTGAATGTTCTTGAATAAATTAATTATCTTAGACAAACGGGAGGATAATTGTATATCTCAGTCGGATAGCAGCTGGAGACTAGGAAAGTATGCAATGGTAATACTGATGATAGAAATAACAGGAATCTATTGTTGAGTACTCCAGTCGCCGCCACATGACTGAAATATATATAAATCGAGGGTTCAGCGCAGGACTATACTAAGTGTCTATATATTGTATAGACACTTAATACAGTTTTGCGCTGAACCCTCGAAATGCGGCGTTAAAACCCGTATTGAAAATTTGTTAATATATGTTTGAATGGGGCTTACTTTAAAAGTCTTACCGCGGCGGCTGGTGAACCTAACGACAACATCGATGCTAACAACAATTGGACAATGTCTATGCTTCGGATATACCCATGAAGCACGGTCGTGATTAAATTGATTAAAAAATCGTATTTCAATTTTGTTATCTAATCATACGACGACGACAACTACGGTACCGACAACAAATGGACAATGCCCATGTTTTGGATATATCCATGAAGCTTGACCATGTTTATACTGATAAAAGCTATAGGGGCATTCAAAATAAAACACAAATGATTCTCACCGAAAGAATGGTCACTATTTACAATTGAAATTAAAATCATATCTTCAAACCGAGTAAGGGATAAAAGAGCAGTAACAGTACGACTCGTCTGATCTTGATATCCAAAATTTGGAAAGGATGAAAGAGATGCCAGTAATGCTTAGTTTCTTTGCTCTTTAAATCGAGACAGAGAAAATGACAGCGAGGATCTCGCTAATCCCAATTTATACATATCATACTTGTCTAAAGCCTGTTTAAAAGTACACAATTACCAAGGTTTCACTATAACATTATACTTAAACAGGTATTCATTTGTGGTAAAGATTAAATTAGTCATGACAACTGCATTGGTAAGGGAAAAAGGCTCCATCGAATGTACAAAAGACAAAAAAGATAACTTTATCCATCAAACACGTTTTTATTTAGCGCTAGACAATCCATTTAATAAATATTTTTTCTTGCTATAGGCCGTACACTATTAACGGGAAATTTGCTATACGACGTACACCATCTCCCTATAGGCCGTACACCGGGAGAAGAAACAACATGTAAATTAATCGGTATATTCACTTCATACAAAGGGCAGGAGTGTTTCTAGTGATTTTCTGTGTTATGTTAGGCAATTTATCATGGGTTTTAGTATGAGGAACTCTAAAAATACAGTCAAAACAGTATTTTCGCGATGGACAAACGGAAATCATCGGTGATTAGGGGGGTATTTTTTTTAATTGTAGCCGCTTATGGATGCTAACCAATCATTTGATACGGGTTGATAGCTACATGATTATATCAGTAACGCCTGTCTTGTATGCTAACAGGAAAGTTTTACGTGATTTAACAAAAAAAGGAGAAAAAAGCTCACCTTGTAAAACACCCCGTGACATTTCCCTCGACTCACTGATCGCTATATCCGGTGTACGTTGATACACGGTGAAAAACTTAAACTGAAAAGCTTTAACCCAAAACTTTAACCTTGCTTATATTTTCTGAATGCTTTACTCTAGGGATATTATTACTTCATAAACATTATCACTAGGTAATAGGCTTTCAACGGAGTCCAAGGTCCTTGGCAATTTGGGCATTCATCTTGACCTTGCTTATATTTTATCGGTCGTTCTATGAATGCTGGATTCTTATTTATACACTGATGTACAACAGGCAGCCAGAATCGGGTAAGACATCTGTATTTCTTTCATTTTTTTATATATGAGATTTAAATATTTGTGAATCAGTTTCACAATTCAGTTTTAGAGTTTTAACTTATTTTAAAATCATCTACAATACTTATACATTGAGGATATATAAAATTTTGAAGAGGTTGGGGCTTCGTATTTATGATAGTTTGAGAGAGCTGTTATGAAGGACAAATTGAAAAGAGACTTGTCACACCTCTTGCCTCCAGAGTGACCATGGTCTTGTACATTTTATTGCAAATGTACAATACCATGATGATTATATTCCTTCAAGTATTCAGACGCTGAATTATTTTCTACTTTCAGAATAGTAATAGTAATACCTTGGTCTACCAGTACTATCACTGTATTGAATTGTATAATATAAAGTAAGTGACATCATCATAAAAGTTATCTTTTATATCTCCTTATTAATTACAGATTTGAAACAAATTGATATAACAATTCATTTTACTGGGTCCATAGACTGCATTATACTGAAAGTTTACTACATATTGTCCATTCATATGTCTGTTCATCTGTTAGAAACTTTAGCTATCAACTTAACCTGTGAATTAAAAATGATAAATGTTTTAAGAATGTTATTTCAAATAGGTTATTTTTAGTATTTTATCTTATTTGTTATTGATAAATTTGTACTTCAGGTTACAAAGATGGAAGATTCCAATGTAAGCCAGCAGCTAGATCAAATTGTAGAATCAGATGTTGTGTTGTGTGGCATTGCATTTAAACTGCAGCAGAACAAAAATGTACCATCCGCCTGCCAACAAATGGCTAATCTTGAAAGGAAAATAAAGGCCAATGGTTGAAGTTAAAAATGCAAAGTAAAGAAACTTCAAGAAGAAAACAATCAATTACAAAAACAGGTGCATCAGCAAAGTACAACAGAAATAAAACTGAGGGACAAAATTACCGAACTTTATAGACAACTCAGGGCCTCAGAAAATAAGTGCTGTGATCTAAATGATAAATTCAATATAACTGTTGCAGATATGTGCAAGGATGACTTGGGGTCAGACTTTGAAGACGACGCTTCTAATCACAATTTAGATGTAGTTATAGAAAATGAAGAGCCATGTGCCAAGAAAATGAAAAAAAAAAAGATTATTCTTGCTTAATTTATGCTTGTTTTATTCTTTGAATACGCTATAAATGGTTTGAAATTGAAAAATAATGAATACTATTATTTATTATTAAAATAATTTCAGCCTCTACCTTCAGAAGTACGTAAGTATGTCCAATTGTTCAAATGAAAAAATAAAAGAAAAAGAAAAAAAGATAACATGTTTAACTAATATTTCACTTTTTCACATTTCAGATAAGTTCACATTGATTGATTATTTTACATTGATCTTAGGCATAAACTTTCAAGTTAATTCACAAATTCATCATTTATTATAGATCTTACTGTAGATGCACTGTAATAAAATGTGTTCTATTTATTACAGATTTTTGTCAATATTGGACAGCATGTTAGAATAGATGTATTTAAAGTTCAGTTTTTTTATTTGCAGTTTCCACGATGTTGACAAGTTTTGGAATTACTTACTTGATAAATGCTCTCATAGGGCCTAGCAAGCTCTACATATATAATAGTGAATAGAAAGTATACCATGTACTAACAAGATAAAACTCTACTTCCAATGTAGGAGTTTTGGGTTTACAATTTTCTCACTAAAGTGTTACTCAGTTTTTATCATTTACAGGTTAACATAGTATAGTATGATTAACATGTCTTCTAAACATTATAACCCATATCACTTGGCTATCTTACTATTTGCATATCATACTTTGTTCAGGCAAATGCATGAAATCTTATTTATTTAATGTGTTTCAAAGCAGAGGTTTAATTGAAGATGCTTAATGTTCCCTTCATGGAATGAATGGATAGGAGGTATAGACTTATATCCTACTGTACTTAATGTCATATTGATCTTTGTTAAACAGAAATCTTTTGGGGTCTGTAATTGCAAGGTTTGTTTGACCACAAAATAGACAGGCTTATTAAAAGCTAATTCAAGTTAAGTTACTGGACATTTTTGATGAATCATTCGTATATTTTTTATATTATCACAGATATCAGAAAAAAATTAGGGAAAAGGAAAACAAATATATATCTGATTATATGTTACTTTTTAAATTGCTTCAAAACTAAATTGATCATAGTTATTGGTAACAGTAAGTTATAATATACTATTTTTTCTTGTCTATTTTCCATAGGAATGACAAAGTACAAGCACTTCTTGCTGGGAAATGCTGGAGCCCATATTCACAATGGCAATCAAATATGTGACAAGTGCCAAAAGACATACAAATCAGAAAATACATTAAAAAACCATAAATGTGCTTTCTGTCCAGTGTGTTGTAGAGTATACAGTTCCTACCAAAAGTTTCAAGCACATGTTAAGAGATGTAATGAGAAATTCAAACCATCAACAGTCAAAGATACAGAATCATCAATACAATCGAATACTGCAAATGCTGAGAATCGAGTAAATCATGGTCAGAGTTCTTTACTGAATAAACTAGCTTTTAAGCCAGTTGATTTACAATGGCAAATAAGTAAATGCAACCAGTTTAATTTTACTCTAATTCAAGGCCATTATTTTTCTCGTGGTAATGTAAGTTGGACTGGACCGCCTACAAGATTGAAAACGATTCTTGGTGATGGAAATTGCTTTTTCCGGGCTTTGTCATTTATTCTGACTGGATCAGAGCAAGCCCACAATAAAGTTAGAAAGGAATTTGTGGAACATATGAAAAGCAATGGAAATTTACTCAATTGTTTTTTAGGAAGCACCACTGTAGGCTCCTATTTGAAGCAGTCAGGTATGAGTAATAAAAAAGCATGGGTTACAGAGGTTGAAATTTTTACTGTATCCCACTGGTTGAGAACAACAATTTACGTTTATGGAAAATATGGTGAAAATAGACCTTGGGCATGGTTAAAACATTTTCCACATATGATTGACAAAAAACTTCTTGATCAACGATTGTAATGTGTACTTACAAAACACCAATCAAATTCATTATGAAGTTGTGATGGGGACTTCAGAAATGAATGTTTCGAAGAAGTATGACTCATTACCCTGTAAAATGGAATCGAATATTTTGAAAGAAAAACAAAATCAGATGAATATGAACCAGAAAAGAAAATAAAAAAATAGACAGTGACAATCAAATAAACAGTGAAAAGAAGCAAAAATATCACAGACTGAAGACTATCAGATTAACCTACTTCAGAGAAGTGAAAAGGACAGGATAAGAAAACAAATGATGCGACAGTCCTAGGAGCTCAGAGCAAATGAGAGAAATCAAAAAAGGAAGACTATGAATAGGGAACAGGAGAGAAATCACAAACGAGTAAAAAGAAATAATGATACACATATGTGTGAGGATATACAGCTGGAGAAACAACAATCAAAACAACAAAGATGTAGAAACATTCAACAAGAAAGAGAACATAAAAGGGAGAAAAGAAAGAGTAAAGCAAATAGGAAGAAGAAAATTGAAATGAAAAGTCTAACTTTAAATAGAGAAAAAGAAAGGCAACACAAAGAGGATATAAGAAAAGATGTTGAGTCTAGAGAAAGAGAAAAACATCTAAAAAGCCTAACTGTAGACAGAGAACAGAAAAAAGATCCACAAACACAAACACAAATATCGCAGTGGTCCTCAGGTGAAAGAAAGGGAAAAATTTCTCAAAGAAAAAACTAAGAACAAGGGACAAGAAAAGGAACACAAACAAAAATTAAGACTAAACGAAAAATATAGAATGAAAGAAAGAAAACAGAAAAATATAACAAAGATTCGCAAACAGGAAAAAGAGCACAAAAAGAATCTAAGACAAACTCAAGAGCATAGAAATAAAGAAAAAACTACTCAAAAATGTAAGGAAGAATAGAAAACAGGAAAAAGAACATAAGCAGGAACTGAGAAAGAGTGAAGACCATAGAAATAAAGAAAAACTGCTTAAAAATGAGAGTAAGAATAAAGACCAGGAAAAAGAGCATAAGCGGGAACTAAGAAAAAGTGAAGAGCATAGAAATAAAGAAAAACTGCTGAAATATGACAGTAAGAATAGAGACCAGGAAAAAAACATAAATGGAAACTAAGAAAAAGTGAAGAGCATATAAATAAAGAAAAACTGCTGAAACATGACAGTAAGAATAGAGACCAGGAAAAACAACATAAGCGGGAACTAAGAAAAACTGAAGAGCATAGCAATATGGAAAAACTGCTGAAAAATGAAAGTATGAATAGAAACCAGGAAAAACAACATAAACAGGAACTTGGACAATATGAAGAGTACAGAATAATAGAAAGATTGATGCAACAAAATAGGAGAAAATTAGAAATTTCTCTTGAAGAAATTGTCACAGATTTCCATAACAGTGTAGAAAAGGGTCCAGTTTATGAGTGTATAAGCTGTAAACAACTTTTGTACCGTAAAAGTGTTAGACTTGCAATTTTTTCCAGAATCGGTAGATAGAGCAGTGTTACCATTTGTACCTATAAATAATGAGAAAGACAACTGGGTCCTATCAACTACAAATATTGGTCACTTCCCAGAACTGCGAGATTGCTTAAAGTTGACTAATTTAGAAGAAAGGTTAGTGGCAGCAAAAAATTCCATTTATGCAATTACATCATCTTCCAAGAGGTGGTCAATTGGGCATTCATGGGAACATTGTTAATGTTCCGACAAATGTTTCAGCCACGGTAATCATACTACCAAGAAGTACTTCCAATGACCAAACTTTACCTCTTAAGTTAAAGAGAAAAATGAAATTTACACAAAACTTTGATTTTTAAACTTTAAGGCCAAATATGGTTCTAGATGCTGTGAAATGATTAGTTCACAACAGTCCCTTATATAGGGAAGAAGGAATACAGGTAAATGAGAATTGGATTCCTGAATATGAAATGGATTTGGATGACAAATAAAGTCAAAAGGCAAATGAACCAAAAAGTCAACAAAAGAATGACAAAAAAAGTGACGATGAATGGGATGAGATAAAACAGGATGAATTGCCTTCTGGTAGTTTAGATACTATGTTACAGCCTCAAGATCTGTTAGAAGAATCTCGCGAGATCTTATTATTAGCCCCTGGAGAAGGAAATCACCTTTTGAATATATTTATGGACACTAATGCAGAAATTTTATCATTTCCCACACTATTTGCAGGCCAACACAGATTTCAACTAAATGACTTGAAAAGAAAGGTGTACTATAGTGATCTTTGTAAATCTTAATTGAGGAACAAGGATAGGCGTATTGCTGCTAATATGCCTAATATATTTTTCAAGATGAAAAAACTACAAATGAATCATATAAGACAAAAAGCAATGCTATGTTTGCGCAAAATTAAGGGACAGACGCAAGTAACTGCAGGGGAAATAAAATCTGAAGATTTTGTGAACAAGATGATCCAACATGATGATGGGTATAGAGTATTCAAAGAACTACGAGGATCCCCTCCATATTGAGAGCAAGTGAAGAAAAACTTTTTTGCGATGATTCGTTTGATGGGCATCCCCGCCTGGTTTGCTTCTTTTTCTTCTGCAGAAACAAGATGAATTCATCTGTTGAAAATATTAGTACTACACAACAGAAGAAATAACTAAATTAACCTGGATTCAAAAATGTGAACTTATACAGAAAGATGCTGTTACATGTGCCTGCCACTTTGATCACCAAGTTCAATGCTTGATCAATATCATATTGTTGAACAGCCACCAGCCAATTGTTGTTGATTATATCTACAAAGTAGAATTCCAAATGAGGGGTTCTCCTCATATCCACATGTTGATATGGATTGAAAATGCCCCAAATGTAGTTACAAATTTTATAGGTGAGTACGTTACATGTAAAAGAGATGAGGAGGATTGGAGACCTAATAGGACTACAAGAACACAACAATTCCAGAACTTATAGAAAAGGGGGTAAAAAGATTTGTAGATTTGAATTTCCACAACCTCCGATGGAAAGTACACAGGTTCTTGAACCTCTACAAGCAGATGAAGAAAACGTGAAAAATACTCTGAAAACTTCAGAAAGATTACCCAATTTATGAATGATAATCCAAAGGGAACTTCTTTGACTTTCACAGAATTTTTCGATAAGGTCAAATTGAACAAAGAAGATTACATCCTAGCAATTAGATGTTCATTGAAATGTAAAAAATATTTTTGAGAAGAAATTGCACGGAAATAAAAATCAATAATTACAACTATTATGTACTCAAAGCGTGGAGAGCAAACATGGACTTACAATATGTAATTGATGCTTACTCATGTGCCATGTACATTGTATCTTATATAGCAAAGTCTCAAAGAGGAATGAGCCAGTTACTGTACAATGCCTGCAAAGAAGCTAGAGAAGGAAATTTGGATTTGAAAAAAATAGGTTAACTTTGTTGGCAACAAATTCCTGAATATTGTTTAAGTTTCTGCCCAAGAGGCTGTCTATTTCATTCTGCAAATCCCTCTTCACAAAGCAAGCAGACAAGTAGTGTTTGTCAATACTTCTCCTCCAGAAAGTAGAGTTGTGATACTGAACAATCATTCAGCCATAAGTTCAATGCCAGATGATTCTACTGATGATGAGGCTGCAGGAAATGTAATTCATTATTCAGAAAGGCCAAAAATTATGGAAAATGTTTGCCTAACAGACTTTTGTTCTAAGTACATGGGTTCCATCATCGTCTAAGAATAATAATACCCACAAAAATGAAGAAGATCATATCAATGAAGAATTTATAGCAGAAGAGTACAATGTGACAGGTGGCTATCGTTTAAAAAAAAAGACAAAAAGACTCTCCACTCAGGTATGTCCATTATCAAGTAGAACAAGACAGGGAAAACTATTTTAGGGAGCTGCTTCTTCTTTTCCGACCATTGAGAAAGGACAGAAAAAGTTTGAGAAATAGTAGTAACTATGAACAGGAGTTTCAGAAAGCAGTACAAACCGAGCCAAGATTGTTAGATAAAATGGAAGCATACAAACACATTTGTGATACGCTGAAGAATGCTTTTGAGGAACTGAAAAGAATAGATGATTCTATTTTAGATGATGGTTGGAAGAAAATTGCACCTAATACTCAATATCAAAATGAATTAGATAAAGTTGAAGGGCCTAGAGAGACAGACATATTTCCAGAATTTCAATAATCTGCAGGAATTCCAAAATTAGATGAAACAGGAATAGAAGACATAGGAGGAGACAGTGTTGGTTGTAATTTACCTGATACAGATACACACATGATTCCCGACATAGATTGCCTTAAAATGGTCAGATCTTTGAATAAAAGTCAACGTGAATTTTCATGTATATTCTTCATGCCATGAAGGAAGATAGAGAGCCAGTACATGTATCTTTAACAGGTGGAGCTGGAGTTGGAAAGAGTGTTGTTGTTAGAGCTATTCACCAGGCTCTGATACGTGTACTAAATAAAGGTCCAGGGAACAATCCAGATGAACCCAAAAATACTACTAGGAGCTCCAACTGGTATAGCAGCCTTTTTAATAGAAGGAAATACACTTCATTCATTATTTCACATATCTGCTTATCAGGATTACAGCTATAAACCATTAAGTGCAGATGTTTTGAACGCTTACCAATGCAAGTACAGCAAACTGAAGTTATCAATCATAGATGAGATTTCCATGGTTTGGAATAAATTGTTCAACTATTTTAACAGGAGGTTACAGCAAATTATAGGATCTTCAGATGTTTTTGGAGGAATAAGTGTACTAGCAGTTGGAGATTTGTATCAGCTAAAACCTGTATTTGATGGATGGATTTTCAAGGATCTTACACACGACTACAGTTTTTTGGCAACTAACATTTGGAAAACATATTTCTATTTCTTTGAACTCAAGCAAATAATGAGACAAAAGGATATAGAATTTACAGATTTACTGAATAGGCTAAGAAAAGGACTCCACACAAAATCTGATTTGAACACACTGAAACTACATCTGATATCAAAGGATATAACTAAACCAGACTATCCTCTGCATGTTACCCATATTTTTAAAAAAAATATGTCTGTCCACTCCCACAACAACACAGTTTTCCATCTTTCAACACAGTCTGACCAAATATCAATATCTGCAATTGACACAGTCGTAGGAGATGTCATGCCATCAGTGAAAGAAAAAAATCTTAAATCTGTTCCTAATGATCCATCAAAAACAATGGGACTTCTTTCTAAATTAGAAACGGCCATCATCCAAAGAATTGAAATATGTGTCAACATAGATGAGGAAGATGGTTTGGTTAATGGAGCACCTGGAACAATGAGAGCAGTAACAAGTCAGAGTAAAACATCGAAACCGGAGTATACATGGATTGAATTTATAAACAAGGAGGGTGGGTCTCAAAATAGGAAAAAAAACCCAAAATGATGTAATTAAAACGAATGAATAAAGATTGATTCATTGTGTTAAAAGGTCTTTTAAAGTAGGGAGATACAAAACAGCTCAAGTAATGAGAAATCAATTCCCTTTGAGGCCTGCATCGGCTAAAACAACACATAGGTGTCAAGGATCTACAATGGATTCAGTAGTGGTAGACCTAACTGGATATACATCCTGCCATAGCCATTATGTAGCTTTAAGCAGAGTAACAAATATAGACAATCTCCATATAAGAGAATTAAATGAAAACAAAATCTCTGTTGACCAAGGAGTAAAGAATGAAATGAAAAGACTAGAACTTGAAAGAAAATTACATTTATTGCAAGATAATTCTTTAAATGATGGAAAAGAAAATCAAACTTCTCTTTCAGAACGTATGTTCACTCAACAAACACTTTGAAGACATTCTTGCTTATGAGAACTACTTAACTATGGATTTGAACATATATGTTGAAACAAAGCTTGGTAGAACAGATCCAACAGATAAATTTGAAATTCAAGGATTTAAGTTCAAAACATTTGACTGTTATTCATCCAATTGTGGTAAAACATCTTTTGGAATTGCAGTACATTACAGTAGCAAATTAGACAATTTACAAATGAGTGAAAGAAGATTCATTGAAAGTGATGGAAGTGTCTTTGAGTATGTCATCATCAATATGAAAGAACATTATGATCTGGGTGTGGCTGCCTTTTATTCTTCTCCAAAGATATCATCAGTTCAGAAAAGTATTAATTTAAAGACATTAATGTATGATCTACAACAACTAGGAACTAAAAGATCTATTGTAGTTGGGGACTTCAATGAGGACTTGTTAAAAGGTCCTTCAAACAGGTTAAACAATGTATTCACTAACTACAGACAATGTGTTACCTTTTGCACCACAGACTACGGCTCATTACTAGAACATCTGTATACAAATATTGAAAAAAGTGATATCCAAGTGTGTGTCATGGAATGCGATTTTTTTAGATCACAAGGATATCTTAGCTAGAGTTAAATATGACTAAGTTTGTGATATTTTGTATCATGTGAATATATCTTAAAGGAATATCTTTTTGATTATAATTAATGTGCTGATTTCACTCTATTAATTACATGTAACACTGCAGATTGTAATTGTGTATTTGAATAGACATGTGTAAAGTATGTGTTTTAAAATTATATTTTAAAATGGACAGTTTATGGAGTAAGCTTATCTATGTGTTTTAAAACATTATATCTGGATTTTGAAATCAGACATTTTTCGTGATTTTTTTCACTTTTATTGATTGAGGATTTATACAGAATATATGTAGTGATGCTTGTTTGGTCCTAAAATCTGAAATTGAATTGTGACAATGTAGCTTACAGTGGTTTTATTGATTGAATGGAGTTTTACGCCGCTTTCAACATTATTTCGGTTATATCGCGGCGGCTGGAGCACCTAACAATGGTTTCCTGGTATTTCTCTCACCAGTACAACCACCACATCCTTTCCTAGCCTCCAGCTGCTATCTCACATAGGTCTACGATTATCAACCCATTGGTGAGAGACAAATAGTCGGAAAGAATGAGTGCCGCCGTCGGGGATCGAACCCGTGACCTCTTGATTGACAGTCCGACAGCTAACAGTGGTGAATGAATACAGTGAAAAGTTTAATTGCAACAGTACTCTTATCAAATTGAAGGAAACATAAAAACATGCACAAACCTATAATATAGTATCAGCTTTACATAGGCTTTGAACAGTTGTTACACTAAGGTTGAACCAAGATTTTCGACAGATTTATTAACCTATGGTTGAATCCAGACTTTCGACACAAGACTGGATGGAAAACCTATCAACTTGGAAGAATCTCTTACAGCAACATTCAAATTCAGTGGTAATATATTTTCATAATATATGGCATAGGTTAAAATGAATACTCTCACATTTCAAATACAAAAAAGGAACATTAAAGTTGTTTATTCTTGAATGATATCAATTAATTTCGAATTATACAATCTGTCTTCAGGTCTTGTCAAATTATACTCTCAGGCTCCCTAGATCTTTTTAGTACCCTCTCCTCCCCTTCCAATAGCTTCCTTCCAAGGTACATGATTTTGCATATATCATTGTGACAAGCATCCAATAGGGCGAGCTATGTTGTTCTCCGACAACTCTTGTTTCATATTTTGACTAATGAGGGGAGTAATTCACAAAAGAAATGTTCAAATTGCAAAACAATTTTTAGCTCCACTGGTCGAAGGCCAGCGAGCTATTGTGAAGGCGGAGTGTCCGTCGTGCGTGCGGGCGTGCGTCCGTCCGTGCATAAACTTTTTCTTTAAACATCTCCTCCCAAACCAATGGGCGGATTTTAAACCTTGGTGGAAATGATCCTTAGTTGGCCCTCTTCTGAAATTGTTCATAGAATTTTGATTGGCCCCAAAATATGGACGTGGAAGAGCGTGGCATTTTTTTTCACTTTGAAATTTTTAAAAATCTTCTCCTCCCAAAGATTGAGCCGATTTCAATGAAACTTTGCATGGGTGTTCCTTGGGTGACCCTTAACTTAAATTGCTCAAGAAATTTTGTTTGGCCTATAAATATGGGCGTGGCAGGGTGGGGCTTATTTTGAGCCCAAAATCTTTGAACGACATCTTCTAAACCACGGGGCCGATCCAATAAAACTTTAACAGAATGTTCCTTGGGTGACCCTTTATATAAATTGTTTGCTAAATTTGGTTGGTTCATAAATATTGGCGTTGCAGGGTGGGGCCTATTTTGAGCCCGAAATTTTCGAATGACATTTTCTCCCCTAGCACTTGGCTGATTTCAATGAAATTTTACCAGAATGCTCCTTGACTGTGTCTCTTCAAACATTATTTGCTCCATTTTGATTGGCCCATAAATTTGGGCGTGGCAGGGTTGGGCTTATTTTGAGGCCAAAATATTTTAACGATACCTCCTCCGAAACCACTCAGCCAGTTTCAATGAAGCTTTAACAGAATGTTTCTTGGGTGGCTATCTACTTAAATTGTTCAAGAAATTTTTATTGGTCCATAAATATGGTCGTGGCAGGCGAGGCCTATTTTGAGCCCAAAATTTTTGAAAGACATCTCCTTCTGAACCTATGTTTTAATAATTTGGGTAAAGGGTTGCAGGTTCATTGTGATTGAGTATTTTGGTTCAACATGGACCAGAACCAGTTAATCATTATAAAAAAGATCTTAGGTGATTTCGGAGTGTTAATGTATTCATTTAAAGTAAGCTTCATGTAATAAAAGTATAAAGATTTTAAAGCCAGTGGAGCGATACAGGTCCTCTTGTTTCAATATTGGAAATAACAAATATGTTGATATGTTGGTCCAGGGATATAAGAAAGGGGTTCTCTACCATTTTCATAAGTTTTATTTGCTTTCTCTCCAAAAGTTGGACAAGGGGTTGGGTTAAATGCAAGAAGGTCAAAAATGGGGAAAAAATGCTCACAAAATGGCGAAAAAATGGATTTTTGAATCTAACAAATTTTAGCATGTTTTATCAACCTTACATGCAGTTGTATCCCAAAACATAGTTTGAATTTTGATTCATAGTCTTATTACGATCCCACAAACGAAAACGTGTTTTTTTTCAATGGCGGAAAATCCGAAACCGGATGAGCGGACATCCTTAAGTGCCCCGAGCAAGCTCGTTTTTAGCACTGCTGGGGACACTTACTGCTGAGAGATCAATGCTTGACCCTTCCAAGGTTGATATTGTCATTTCCTGAAGAAAAAAAGAGATAATTAATTGGTTACATCAGATAAAAAAAAAATTCATGAGAATGCGCTATTGAGCGTTAAAAAAGAGACCGTCGGACGAGTTTTTTCAACAGCCAAATAACGTTTTCGAGTGTGATATTATTTATACAATACTTAACCAGTTGATTGTTCTATTTATTATAGTGTATACAACTTTTATTTTATTCTTGAAAAATGTGTTCTGTCATTTTCTATCGTCGGTTCTTGGGGATTTCGCGTATTGACACCAAGAAAATTCTTTTTCAAAAATATATACAGTCGCCGTTTTGGATTCCCCTTAAAAGAAACAAGGAAATGGAAAAATACTTTGTGGCAAAAACAAACAAACAAACAAACAAAAAAACTTCTGTGGACGTTTTACTGGATCACGGGGAATCTTTGAATACGACAGGATTCCGAGATAGACATTATGGTAGAATTTTGCGGTCAGTGATTACTCAGTCCTCTGAGATTAGGTATCTCATATTTTGCAACAGAAATATCAATGATTTCATCGCGCATGATAGATAACATTTCAGATTTGGTTTATTTCTTTTTCAATTGTTCGTGCAATCGCTGTCGATCATTTTGTCTTCGGCTCGAGTATACTATCCGGGTAGCTCTGGCATGGGGGGCTGGACACCCGCCCTTTCATGTCCCCTTGTAGGACTCCGTGGAGGGTGGTGGCACCGGATAGTGAATACCTTAAAAAACAAACATGGATACCCAAACAAACAAAAAACGGAAAAACGATATGGACACCGAACACTCTCAAACGCTATCTGGACCAAATGTTACATTTCCACGATTTCTTATAATTGACTTGATGGACCCAAACAGATCTCTCACTAAACTCTCACCATTTGTCATCGAGAAAGTAATATCTTCTGTCATTAGTCAGCCGAAATCAGTTAAAAACTGAAATCGGGTGAACTTTTGATTGAAGTTGAGAAGCCTGCTCATGCAGAAAATTTGATGAAAATGCAAACCTTCTTCAGTATACCTGTTTCTTGCACGCCACATAAAACATTGAACACATCTAGAGGAATAATAAGATGTCGTGACTTGGAAGGTATTTCGGATGAAGAAATTCTTCTTGAACTTGAAAGCCAACATTTCACTAACGCAAAACGAATAACTGTTTATCGAGATGGGGAGAAAAAAACAACAAATACAATTATTTTGACCTTCAGTTCTGCCCTAAGACTATCAAAGTTGGTTACCTGAGGGTAAATGTGGATCTCTATATCCCAAACCCTCTTCAATGTTACAATTGTTATAAATTTGGCCATCATGAGAAGAAATGCAAAGAGCAAGTGGGAGATATCTGTAATAGATGTGGTGTAGATTGGGACATCCACAAGACTCAAATCTGTACGAACACACCAAAATGCTTAAATTGTGGCGGCGAACATGGTTCGACCTCAAGAAAATGTCAATTGTGGAAAAAGGAAAAAGAAATAGTGACTGTCAAGTATAAGGAAAGCCTTTCATTTCCAGAAGCAAGGAAAATAGTCGAAAACCGAGCCAATCTAACTAAAACATATGCACAGAAAGTATCTTCCAATGTGAACAATGAAGAATGTCAAACTGCAAGGACATTTTTCAGAAGCTTTGCTTAGTCTTCCCCGAAAAGAAGAAATAGCGAAATTATTTTTGAATCAAAAATCTGCCTTACCATCTCCATCTCCAAAAAATCCAAAAGAATCTGCCACTACTTCTCAACCTAAAACTTTAAATACAGAATCAAAAGGTCGAGAAATGATAACAAGCGTTGCATCGTCTTCTGAAGTAGAGGAATAATACGCTTAGACAAAGATGAAATGGGAAGACGTAAGAAAGCTCAAATTCAGCTGGAGAAATTAAACGCTCCTGCTGGTAAAGTATCAGAGGATAAAGATCCAAATTCGTTCGTAAAACCCTCTAGGAGCAGAACTTCGTCTCCTAGGGCGGCGACATCTAATCGCCAACCAAAAGGATCTGAGGATCCAATTAAACAATACAACCGCTATCATGGTCTTGAAGAAGACATGGTAACGGAAGACCTGGATTACTCGGATCCTTCAAAAGAGAATAAGCAAGGTAAAAGCATAATAGATCTTTTACACATAAAGAAATAAAATTCATACTTCCACTACTAGTTAGGATACTTTATCCCATTAGTTTAATTATGGCGAACAATATCATTCAATGGAATTGTCGCAGCATAAAAGCCAACTTTGAAGAAATGAATCTATTAGTTTCGAATGAAAAGCCAGTGGCAGTTTGTTTGCAAGAGACTTTTCTTAAAGATTCTGACAAATTCCCTTTTAGTATCACTCTTGCTATTTGAAAAATTTTGAAGGGAATGAGAAAGCTTCGGACGGTGTCGGAATCATTGTTAACAACAGTGTTCCTCATCGCACCATTCCTCTTAATACTTCGCTTCAAGCTATAGCTGTAAGCGTATCCCTTAATAAAACAATAACCCTCTATTCAATTTATCTTCCCCCTAGTTCTCCTATCAATCGTAGGAGACTAGACGATCTTGTCGAACAGTTACCAAAGCCTTTCATATTAATGGGAGATTTCAATTCCCACCATACGCTTTGGGGTTGTACTTATACAGACGACAAAGGTCGCACAATTGAAGATTTCGTAACAAATCATGATCTTGTTTTATTAAATAATAAATCCTCCACATATCATCATCCGGCCACTGGCTCTTATTCTTCACTGGGTTTAACTGTTTGCACTCCAGACATTTTCCCGACTTTTAGCTGGAAATTGGACTCTTATCTTCATGGTAGTGACCGTTTTCCTATTCATATTTCTGAATTAGGACCATCGGTTCAGGAACGCCCAAGGCGATGGAAACTCCATAAAGTTAATTGGGAGTTGTTCAAAACTACCTGCGAACAATCAATAAATCCACAGGCTTTTGAGGATTGTGAAAACTCTACAGAGCTTTTCACATCCTTACTATATTCGGCTGCAGAGAAAGCTATTCCTAGAACGTCACCTGACCCTAAACACCCTAACAAACCATGGTTTAATGAAGATTGCAAAAAGGCCATAGCTGAGCGGAAATCTGCTCTCAGATCTTTTGATTTGTGACCATCGAAGGAGAACCTTTACAAATTTAAAATTGCCCGAGCGAAAGCTCGTCGTACCATTAAACAAAGTAAGCGTTCGTCTTGGAGACAGTATGTTTCTAGATTGAATTCTAGATCATCTGTCAAAAAGACATGGGATATGGTGCGTAAAATCCGCGGAAAGAACACGTCAATTGGAGTTGGTCATTTAAGAACTTACCTCAAAGACGTTTCTTCCAAGGCTGATATTGCGAATGTATTGGCAGATACGTTTGCCAAGAAGTCATCATCATCCAATTACTCACCTGCATTTAAAAAATTCAAAGGTGATAATGAAAAGTCAAAACTTCACTTTAGTTCCAGTCGACTGGAACATTATAATAGAGACTTTTCTGTCAAAGAATTGAAGAAGGTTTTTAGGAAGTGTCATGACACTGCTGTAGGAAATGATAATATACATTATCAATTTCTCAAACGTTTGCCCTCTCGTTCTTTGCATTACTTACCTGAAATTTACAAGTAGGTATGGAAAACGGGAAGCATTCCAGCATCTTGGCGGGAAGCTATCGTTATTCCTATACCGAAACCAGGTAAAGATTCTACCAATCCTTCAAACTATCGCCCCAAAGCTTTAACTAGTTGTATTTGTAAAACCATGGAAAGAATGGTTAATGATCGTCTTGTCTCGTTTCTTGAAAAGAACCTCCTTATAACGTCAGTCCAAAGTGGCTTTCGTAAACAAAGAAGCACTCTTGATCATCTTTTCCACTTCGAGACTTTTATTCGAGAAGCTTTTATAAAGAAAGAACACGTTGTTTCTGTCTATTTCGATCTTGAAAGTGCTTATGATACCACATGGAAGTATGGAATTATGAATGACCTCTATGATTTCGGTATTCGAGGTCGCCTTGCTTATTTTATTTCTGCATTTTTGGATGAACGTCAGTTTAGAGTCCGAGTTGGAGATACTTTTTCTGATCCCCAGAAACAAGAAATGGGCGTTCCACAAGGAAGTATTTTGTCTGTGACACTTTTTAATGTCAAAATTAACAATACTGTCAAAACTGCTTGCCCGGGGGTTAAATGTTTTGTCTATGTTGATGACTTTTGCATCTGTTACAGATCAAAACATATGTATACGATTGAAAGACAGCTACAGCAAGTCTTTAAAAATCTTTCCAAATGGTCCAATGAAAACGGCTTTAAGTTTTCCAAGACAAAAACTAAGTGTATGCATTTTTGTCATTGTAGGAAATTGCACCCTGACCCAGAATTAAAGCTGGACGGAGTGTTAATTGAAGTTGTAAAAGAATTTAAATTCCTGGGACTCCTTTTTGATTCTAAACTGTCGTTCATACCCCATATTGACAATTTAAAAAAAAAATAAGTGCTTAAAGGCACTTAATCTTTTACGTGTTGTATCTAGTATGGACTGGGGAGCTGATAAAAAGGTTTTACTACGCCTTTACAGGGCACTTGTCAGATCAAAATTAGATTATGGTTGTGTTGTTTACGGTTCTGCACGACCTTCACACCTTCGTAAACTTGATACCATTCATAATCAAGGCTTGCGCCTAGCGCTGGGTGCCTTTAGAACATCAACAGTTAATAGTATTTACATTGAAGCAAATGAACCTTCCTTGAATCTGAGAAGGGAAAAGCTTTCAATGCAGTACTATTTAAAACTGAAATCTAATCCTGACAATCCAACGTATAAGGCTGTGTTTGAACCTAAACACAGACGCGATTTTAGTAAGAAACCTAGTGCAATACCCCCGTTTAGCTTACGTTGCGAAGCAGATATTAACTCTCTAGATTTTAATCTAGAGGATGTGGCAGAACAAATTGTTCCTGAAGTTCCTTTGTGGACTTCTAAAAGCCCCACATTTCTTTACGATCTTGCTTCTAGCAAAAAGGATACAACCGATCCATCTGTTTTTAAAACAAAATTTTTAGAAATTAGAGAGAAATACGCATCTTATGAAGAGATTTATACAGATGGTTCAAAGGACGGCGAAAAAGTTGCCTCGGCCACTATTTTAGATGGTGAAAAGTATCAATTCCGTTTGCCAAATAACTCTTCTATTTTTTTAGCTGAGCTAAAGGCGATTGACCTCGCACTCGATCATTTAATCGAAGAGCGCTTCTCTCGCTACATAATTTTTACTGACTCTATGTCAAGTATACAAGCGATTGAGAACGAGAAAACAGACAATCCAATCATTGTTAGATTACTAGATTCAATAGCTCAGCTTCATGATGTTGATCTCGTTTTCTGCTGGCTTCCGAGCCACGTTGGTATTCGTGGTAATGGAGAGGCAGATAAAGCTGCCAAGGCGGCATTTCACTAGAAATTTTACCTTTTGGAGTACCTTTTACCGATTTTAAACCTTTGATTCATGGCTTCATTCAGGATGTCTGGAAGAACTGTTGGTCCGATCCAGCGAACCACAGTAATAAATTATACTCTGTTCGTCAAGATCTTGGCGATTGGTTGCCTGGTTACAGGTCTAACCGTCGCGAAGAACTTGTATTGACTCGACTGCGCATTGGGCATACGCATCTCACCAACTCTTACCTTTTAAAAGGAGAGGAGATGCCAATATGCATTCCATGCAACACTCCTCTCACTGTTAGTCACACATTCATAGAATGTTTAGATTTCTCTTCTATCAGAGACAATTAATTTTAAGTTGAGAGTATGAAGACCCTTTTTGACTCTATTAAGGTTGAGCTAATTTTTGACTTCCTGAAAGCCATTGGTTTGTATAATAAAATGTAATTTTACGCCTGTTTGAAATTTATTCTTAGACTTGAAAGCTTTATCGTGAATTTTTAGAGTTATTTCGAGTGATTTTTATGCCCCCGATCGATAGATCGGGGGCATATTGTTTTACTCATGTCCGTCTGTCTGTCGTCTGTCTGTCCGTCCGTCTGTCCGAAAACTTAACCTTGCCAATATCTTCAAGCCTATTCAAGATACAAAGCTCATATTTGGCATGATGATAGATCTCAATGATCCGCATCCGCTGGTACCAAAGTCAAGGTCATGTGACAAGGTCAAGGTCATCTGTCAAGGTCAAACTTTGAAAAAAATGCCGTTACGGGGGCATTCGTGTTTCACAAACACATCTTGATTTATCATTATCTTCTTTTAGACTTGATTTTTTTTCTGTGCTTTTTACCTCTTATACTGATTTGTCTTATCCTATTTACCATGATTTGTTTTATGATGATTTCGTCTAGTTTAGTTTTGATGTATACTTGACGTCGTTTAAAACAGTTATTCATTTTTCAAAATGTTTTGCGCCCAACATGACCTTAGTTGTCGGCGGGCCTTAAACGATATTCATTCATTCATTCATTATTTCTTTTTCAATTTTATTCCAAGAATATCAGAGATAAAAGCTTTAAACTATTCAGCTGTAGTGTGAGACAAATATGTTGCATTATTCCCTGAAGACAACAGCTCAAGATTTGGACAACCTCTGAATTTCAATAGATAAATCAAAGACTCATATTTAGTGTTGAAAATTTTCTCTTTGGCGAGCCAGACAAAAGAGGCCATATCAGTCTAAATGGCTTCATAATTCCCATCATATAAGTATTTTATTTGCTTTTCCATTGTTACTTTCATTGTCGTTTCAACTATAGCATCACGGTGGTCTCTAAACTTCATGTTTCTTGTTAAAGTACTGGTACGGAAGTTGTTGAAACCAAGATTATTATTCTTAAATTTTTGACAAATTGGGCAGAACATCTAATTTTTATCATTTTCATAGCTTTATAGTATATGTCTTCAGACAATCACTTATAAGCAAAAGATTTTGTTGTAGGTACTGCTTCGGGGCCTGTTTGCTCTGAAACCTATAATTTGGGGTCTGTTTCGGTACTTGATTATGGTTAGGTCTGACAAATCCCATGACTCATAATTTTAGCCATTTTCATTCACAGACTCGGTGATGTTGGCGTCGGATGCTGATGCTTGAGTTCGTTTGTTTGGTGTTTGAAAATAATCGTGAATTATTTTAATTATTGCAGATAAAAAAAAGATCGCGAACGATGTGTGTGAACGGCTAAAAAGCCGAATTTTATCGTAGATCCCGCATCGCGATCAAAGACGCGGATTTCGCAAATCAAATAACGTTAGCCCGAATATATTATTAGACGTAATGAATATTGAGTTTGATCGACCAACCTTCCACGATAATTTCAGAAAAAATCACCATACCCAATCCGCTTCCTTCAATCGCTTTGAATATTCAATAATAGTGAAGGAACGTTTTGATGATCGGGAGCCGCCGTCATAGCGCAGTTGGACTGTCAATATAGAGGTCCCGGGTTCGATCCCCGACGGTGGTACTCAATCTGTCCGACTACTCGTCTCTCACCAATGGGTTGATAATCGTAGACCTATGTGTAATTGTAGCTGGATGCCAGGAAAGAAGGTGATGGTTGTACTGGTGAGAGAAATACCAGGAATCCTTTGTTAGGTGCTTCAGCCGCCGAGTTATAACTGAAAAAAAAAGTTTAAAGCGGCGTTAAAGTCCATTCAATCAATCAATTAATGATCGGGAAGATATGTTGATAGACTCGGAGGTACAAACAAATAGTGAAAAACTAAGTCGATGCTTCTTCAAGTTTGGCGACTACAACGCGCCTTGTTTTCGCATCCTTGAGAAGGTCAAGGTGAAAAATAACTGGTAAACAGACATCCCCGGTATATTTATGACCAATAACTTTTTTCACATTTAGACTTTGGAATAATTTGAAATCTATGCTTTCGTTAGTATGACTGAATTTGAAGTTAAAATCATTATCTTTGGTCAAGTTTTCATTGATTTTCTCTTTGCTGGTATGTTGTGGATTCACGGAATTAGTGTCTTCTTTACCAATATTTTTGGCTATATTCATATAAAAATCATTGAGAATATTGCAGACTCGAGACTGATCCGATATCATATTATCATTTTGTTTTAAGATGATTTCAGATGTTTTAGTACACGATTTGTTAGATAGGAAAGGCTTGATGATACTCCTAAAGTCCTTGGACTTTGGTCCACCTCCACATCTTTCAAAGAAGTAGGTTCTGGTTAGGTAAAGTTACGTTTAATGGACTGCTTTTGACTTCTCAGTTTTCTATAGCTTTCCCAGTTTGAAGATGTTCTAATTTTTAGAAATTAGTTGTGTGCTTTGCTAGTCTTATAAATAATTTTCCTATACTCCTATATTCATATATGGTGGTTGGTTTTTTTCTGGGTCGTGTTTTCTTTATAGATGCGTGATCATTTATGGCTTCATTCAGTAAAGTTAAATATTCAGCGTAAATATCATTTATATCGTTATACACTCCTCAAAACTCCTAAGCGGCCACTTGCCTTTTTGGTCATATGTCATAAACGCCGCATGGTTTCAACTCGTTTTCGCTTGAATTATGTAGCCAGATCATTGATGAAGTCAACTAGAGAAACATGGAGAAAGGTAATTTGGCCGCTTAGAACTTTTGAGAAGTGTATATTTGCAATATGGAAGGGTACTAAAGATAAAGCATTATTTAAATCATCCTTATCAAAGTTTGTGTTACTTCAAAAAAGTATCTGTTTATTCTTAGTTACCGTTGACTGCTCTCTAAGGGAGGATACAATCAGGCAATGACAATCACTAATTTCGCAGTTTATTACTCTTGTATTGCAGAACAGACTCGATGACTTGGTAAGGTACACAACAATAAGAGATGGATTGTAATGTCTTGTAAAACATGTTGGACTATTTATAAGGCTAGTTAAGCTAAAAGTATCCATAAAATGATTTAATGGTTTGGATTGAATTGCACTGATGACATCATAGTTGAAGTCACCATGTACAATAATATGATCAGAGCAAAATACATTCTTTCAAGTGTTTTACTAATGATATTTTCAAAAATATTGTCTTTCATAGAGGGAGGGTCTGTAACAGCACAATATATCCCATTTACGTTTGTTCATGCTTAAATCAAGACATAGAGATTCTAAAGTGTCACACTCAAAATCTCGCATTTTCATGATCGGTAGGTCTGCTCGAACAAACGTCATTATGCCTCCACCACATGCCGTTCTATCACGCCGTCTGAGTTTGTGGCCCAATAACGAGAATAAATTACTATTGAAAGACACATCAAATTTTATTCCGGTAATAGTAAATAAATCTTTTAATTTTTCATCAAAGATGGCGAGAAGTTTATAGAGTTTGTACCTGATAGTGTTAATGTTCAAATAGTATCGGGATCGGTTAAATTCTAACGATGCCCATCCCTATTAAGTGCCACTGGAGGTGAATGATTCTTTTCATTCCGACTGGCGATGGATTTGTAAGGTTGCCAGAGAAGACCTCATTTAAACATTCATTTATTTTCTATTTAATTTATTTATTAATTGATTATTGTTTTTCTTGTAGACGACGAGCCGATTTCAAAATTACTGATAAGGGTTGTACTACCTTAAGAAAATCTGCTCAAGTAAATCCTTGTTATACTCGAACATAAAGGCAGTATTTGCCACCATAGAGCATATAAAATTCACACAACGATTTGCAACGATAAGTCGCAAAAATCAAGACAAAAAATTAATCGTCTTCTTCATTATGCTAATAATTATTGATATAAAAATAAGTGCAGATAGGTAACTTAGATAAATATGATTATGTGGTTAAAGACTGCTTTGCAGCCCTTTTGCAGTTATGTTGTAGCTTTGGACACTTGTCACCAATCGTTTGTTTTTCGCTAGAAGAATAGCCAATTTTCGTTCCGATAACACTGTTGATGTTTTAAACTCGTGATAGGTAATAGGCTGAAAGGTTTGGCGTTTTGTATCCGTTTGTGCCCTTAAAAACAACTCGTCAGCAACAAACTGCACTTTCGGACGATCGTAACACGCTAAAACCGGCAAAGTGTTCCTGGCGGGCTAATAAAAGAAGCAAGCGATCATTTAAAACCTTCTGAGGTATCTTAGGTCGTAGATTTTTATTCGGTCTCGCGCATTTTGCAATCGCAACAGCGTAGACATCAAAGCGCCTCCTTTCGCACGTGGGTTTAATTGACGTCAAAAAAATCAATGATCCACTGAGGACGACATTGAATAAAACATATTTAACGAAAAAATAAAACTTGGCATGCCATAATTCTATAGTAAAACGGAGCAGTTTACTGCATTTTGTCAACAAATTATAAAATGCCCAAACTATGTCTACGGACGATCGGAAAACAAAAAAAAATGTGTTCTTCTTCAAGCGTATTTACCGGAAGCCGAATCACCTCAAATGACAAAAGGTTACTACACTTACGTCCCAGTTACGTTTTGGGTCTACGGTTAAGTCCGACCGACGTATGGAATGATGTAGAACCCTTAAAAACTGAACGATTGAAAAGTTCTTAGAACTCCGAAAGGAAATCAATGACATGACGACGTCCTTAGTAACGTGTTGTAGAAACGTCAATTTTAATCAAACGATAATAACGTTTCTCCTTTTTGTTCAAATCAGTGAAAGAGCGATTGGATGAGACTTTAAACAATTCCGCTTGATCGTTAAGTGTTGCTATTGAACGGATGTACATGCTTACGTCGATCTTAACTTTAAACTTATGTAAATTCGTTGAAAATTTCACACGCATGCTGAAAAGATTGGACCTCGGTCTTTGAATCTTGACACCAGACAAATTCAGTTGTTATCAATACACAGTTAAACATTTTTTTTCAGTCCTATCATGGCGGTTAGAGAAACTAACAATGATTTTCTAGAATTTCTGGCATCCCTACTTCCAATGGAGGAAGAATGTCGAAAATGATATACATTACATCCTTGGGAAGTTAATCCATGAAAGGGCGAGTCCCCGCGGGAACCATTGCTGATTAGAAATCGAGGAAACAAAAAAAGCACACACACAAAGAAAATATCCCTAGGATTCTGCTAAAAAGCGATACACGTGCAAAACTAAGAACGCACTAAGACGCTCGACTTTATTTTGCAAAACACGCTGCCGTCTACTATTCCATAAAATGCATATTCATTTCTTCTACCGCGTTCCTTAGCGCTATTATGATTCCTAAAGAGTTGAGCTTACTTTTCTGTCAGTAGAGTCGCAAAAAACAAAGGATTTTTTCAAATAAATATATTTTTTACATCGATGCTTATTAAAATTTGGGTAGTATAATTAACCTCAAATACTTTGGAAATAGTTTTGTTGACTGTGAATGACTAAGGAATTCACCAACAGACTAAAGCAGCATTTTCCCTCTGTTTTTAATACCGAGTCTTTGATTTGTAGAGACGTTTTTTATCCTTTGACTTATAGATTAAACCAGGAAACACCTAACACGCCATATCAAAGTATTTGGTGACGCTTAACATTGTGGTTTTTATTACAGATGTAGATTTTTGATAAAATATTTTCATATTTCAGTTATCTGGTAATCAAATACTTCAAAGTAACAAGGTTTAAAAGTTATCTGTGGTTGAATTGATTGATTTAAAAGATACGAATCTAAAACAGCTAATAAACTGGGGCCTGTTTTCCTAAAAATCTTACGATCAGTTTTTGCGCAAGTCAAAAATTGAAGTTGCTACTATATTAATAATTAAATACGGATTTTTTCTAAAGACGATTCCAATGACATATTGCAAGGTAGAATCTAATTATAAATGAAAACACTTGGTCCTATTTTAGATTTGACCAGGTCTTTTTTTAGATCCTAGTGAAATATTTCAAAATAGGCTCGATGTCGTTAAGCTTATGAGGGCATTACAATTTGGTTTAACCATTTTTTTCCCTTTTTTACGTCCTCGTAGTACCATAACTGAAATGTTGTAAGAGCCTGTAGGGGTAATGGCACTTACCAAATTGAAGCACTTCAATCACATAATCAATGAAGAAATCGTTAGGTCATACATTTCAGTGGCAAAGACATCGTCTGACAAAACACAAGTCATGCCGATTTCAACATTTTTCATCGGGGATATACACCCCTAACTGTTCTTTTCTAGACAGTTTTAACACCAAAGTGCCTTTATAGTGAAGCCGAGAACTTACATGCGTACATGTAGCATATACAGTTAATAATAGCGTGACGGGAAATAGAGACACACATCACCAAAACCATTACAAATCACTCGCTTAGCTCACAAAACATGTCACCCACTCAATCAAAAGTTTCATAAACGCCCAGTAATCATTCGAAAACGCCCAGGAATTATTTAGTTCTATAGCTAGTGTTGGTTTTGGAGGGACTGCACTGACACACATTCTTTAGTAACTAAAAGAATTATTACTTATTAAATTAGGCGTGCCATCGCGGTCGCTCCCAAAGCAATATCAAATTGGACAAAAAACTCTCTTTAATTTTGCTCAAATTTACTCATGCCACACAAAACATTAAATTTTGATACCATTTCAAAACTTTTGATCTTGTCAAATACACGATGTTGTAACTGTAATAATTGACAACATGGAGGCATGTTGAGATAGCTTGATATACCATCTCAACAGACATTTCAACGCAAACAACGTCACATCATCAAAACATACATAAGGCGGCTTGATGAGCCGGCTCAATTTTCCATCTCAACATACGGTTCGCCAATAAAACTGATAACATGGATACTCATATAGCTTACTCGATATTCCATCTCTTCAGACAATTTAACAAAAAAGGAGACAACTTGGAGGCTGATTGAGCAAGCGCGATATTCCTTCTCAACACACAATTCAACTTATATAAAGCTGTTGTAAAGAGGCTTGTTGTGCAATCTCGAACTTCCGTCTCAACAGACAACTTCTCAAAAAAGGAGACAACTTGGAGTCTGATTGGGCAAGCTCGATATTCCATCTCAACAGATAATTTCACAAAAATGTAGACAACTTGGAGACTTGAGCTCGATTTTCCATCTCATAAGATAATTCAACTTAAATGGCTGACGTTGAGAGGTTTGTTTGGCTAGCTCGATATTCCATCTCAACAGACAATTTAACAAAAAAAGGAGACAACTTGGAGACTTATTGAGCAAGCTCGATTTTCCATCTCATAATATAATTCAACTAAAAAGGCTGACGTTAAGAGGCTTGTTGGGCTATTAAGAGGCTTGTTGGGCTATCTCGATATTCCATTTCGACAGACAATTTAACAAAAAAGGAGACAGAAAAGGAAGCTTGTTGGTATGGCTCAATGAACAGACACTTCGATAAAAAAAACGACAACAGGTATTCTTGTTGGGTTGGCTTGATACTCCACAGTTTACAAAACGAGAGACAACTTGGCTTCTTGTTAAAATGGCGCGTTATTCAAACTCAACAAACGTTTCAACAAAAAGAAAAAAAACTGATTATATGGGCGCTTACTGAGCTAGCTCGATTCTTCAACTGATCTGAAAATTAAACTAAAAGAACTGACAAAATAAAGGCTTGTTGGGCTGACTCGATATCTCATCTCGACATTCAACAGACAATCGAACAAAAATGAAAACTTGGCGACTTACAGAGCCGCCTCGATATAGATACTTGTTGAAGAGGCTCGCTTTTCAATCTCAACAGACAATTAAACAACAAAACTGTCAACATAGATACTTGTCCATCTCAACACTAAACAAAGAATAAAAAAAAAAAAGAAAAGACGGGCGGCTTGGGTTACGTCTCGAAATGTCCTCTCAACAAACTATTGACCAATACAACTGTCAACACGGATGTCTTTTGAGCGGGCTCGATATTTCATTCAACAGACAATTTAACAACAAATTTGGCAACGTGGTTGCCCGTTGAGTCGGCTCGAAATTCAATCTCAACAGACAATTGAACTATAATTGACAACATGAATGCTTGTTGAGATGGCTCGAGATTCAATCTCAACAGACAAGTCTTTATTTATAAATAAACTTACAACCTTTAGGCATATTTGACGGACTTGAAAATACATTTGAACTGACAATTCAACAACAAATCAAACAACATGAAGCTTAGTGAGCTGTCTTGGTGTTCCATCTCAATAGACAATTCAACAATAAAACAGACAACATGGCTGCTTATTGAGATGTCTCGATTTATAAGCTCAACAGACAATTCAAAAAACATTGTTCAATAAGAAAACCTGTCACTTTAAAGGTTGTTTTAGATTGCTTGACATGCCTGCTGATGAGACACATCTCAAAAGACAGTTCAATAACAACAACAAAAAAAAACCCTGCCAACGCGCAGTCTTGTTTTAATACTTTGGTATTCCATCTTAACAGCCAATTGAAAAAAAGACAACATGGAGACTCGTTGAACTTACTCGATATTCCAATTCAACACTCAACAGACAATTCAACAATAAAACTTACAATGTAGGTGCTGGCTAACCTAGCTCAATCTTCAAACACAACATGTATTTTAAAGAAATTGACAACGCGAAGACTTTTTGGGCCTGCTCGATAATCCATCTCAACATTCAACAGACTTTTCAAAAAAGAAAAAAAAAAAAAAAAACAAGTGACGAAATGGAGGCTTGTTGATATGTCTCGATATTCTATCTCAACAGACAATTCAACAGCAAAAACTGACAACGTGGAGGCGTTTTGGGCTGGCTCGATATTTCATCTCAACAGACAATTATACAACAAAAATGAAAACATGGATGACTGGTGAGCTGGATCGATATGTAATCTCAACAAACTATTTAAAAAGAAATTGACAAGATGGGCGGCTTGTGATACGTCTGGATATTCCATCTCAACAGACTATTGAACAAGACAGCTGACAACATGGATGCTTGTTGAGCTGGCTCGATATTCATTCTCAACAGACACTTCGACAACATGAATGGCAAAATGGATGCTTGTTGAGCTTGCTCGATTTTTCATCTCAACTGACACTTTAACAACAACTTCGAAAATCATTGAAATGACACCACATTCTTTCATAAATATTGCTGCGACATAACCCAAGAGTATTTTCAAACAACCTTTGAAGATAGAAATCACATGATGTGCAAACAATTTCGTCTAGTTGGAGACCCTTGATTTTTATTTTTTGCAGGAGCATCACACGTCAGATGAATAATTTGTCTGAATTGCACTTAGCCGAATCATTGTTGCTTACTTAATTTCAAAGTGAGTACAATGCAACAGCGCGGATTGGCCTACAATTATATCGAGTGAAAGACAGCAGACGTTTTGAAATTAAAAACTTCATCAAAATTTATTCCTAAAGAATTTGAAGCCATTACTTTGTTTGGCCTTTAGTACGCAAAATGAGATACCAGAGAACGTCATGGTACCGCAAGACGACAAGTTACTAACATACCTACGTATCAATTACGATCGAAAGTTAGTTTAGATTTGACTTAAGATATCTCTTTTAAAAATCTCTACAATGAAATAAAAAAACATTTTTCCTTCCCGAGAGCTGTAGGGAGGAAAAATCTCATTACTATAGATTCTGACAGCGGGTATGTGGTATGATTGTTTTTATTACAATTAACAACATTGAAATGTCAGTGAAATTGACAAGGTGAAAAATTTTGGAATGATTTCCGAATGTAAAAGAGAAAAAGAGCTGAAAGGAGGGAAAATCTTAACATCATAGATTCTGACTGCGGGTATGCAGTATGATTTTTTTAATACAATTAATAACATTTAAATGTCAATGAAATTGACAAGGTGAATGATTTTAGAATGAAAAAGAATGAATGGGAGGAACGCGTTATCTCATGTCACTAATGTCGTTCAATTAGTGATATCTGAATGCTCATTTATACTCATACCTGACGATGTATATCTAAAGATCATTCTTCAGTAATTTGCTGTATTTTAGTTTTGCCAAGTATTCCGCAAGATATGGCGAAAAAACAACGGCCATTTCTATTAGGATGTTACGTTAAAGTCGTATATGACGATTGTATATAACTGCGTGGAACACTTAATTTATATATGCAAAGAACGCATGAAATTAGCTGACTTGCATGACTTTTTATGGTATAATGTCATCATATATGAGAACAGAAAGAGAAATATAATTAAAAAATTACTTGTTTCAACTCTATCCTAAAATCGACTTTTTAATCGGCATTATGTCTATAAAGTTATTGGTTTATGGTTTTGAATGATAAATCTGTTTTGTATTTATGAGGCATTTTACAGGCTCCATTTAGCACATTGTTGAAAGTTAGGGTTAAGATAACGATCTGCAGATTTTACAGTCGATAGTGAAATTTGTTTATTGCCATTGTATCTTCAGAGATGACGAGATTGTAAATAAATATATAATACGTGCTTAGTTTTTGTATGAAAAAAGTATCTAACGAGGTTGGGAGAATTGAAAATTGTATCGTTGTAGTATTACAATGACACCATTTGAACGAAATTTAAGATGCTGTATCACCTTTCTTTTATATCGCTCAAACCTCGTTCATTTATTTCAATCATTCAATTTTAGTCCGAAAATCCGTCCAAAAACAAAGTTGCAGATGCGAAATATTTGGTCGCCAACAAAAGACAAAATACTCTGTAATTAAGGGAGGTAAAACATAACCTCGTCCAATTAGGAGAAATAAGCGATATTTTTACCTCCCATTTATGAAATCTACGTAATTTTTTTATTTTTGCCTTTGTTAACAAATCAGACGCTGAAAGATCAACACCAGCATAAAATCATGCAATTATTTGATCGATTTGATTAAAATGTTGATCATTTCGAACTATTTTGAAGCATTTTATAACTATTTCGGAGCTTTTTTGAGAAATTTAAATCAGGAATGAAAAATTGGAGCGCATAGTGAGCGGTTTTGAATGGTTTTAAAAGAAATGAATGCTTATTCACAATGTTTAACCTTTAAACCGTGTCATGCTAAAAACAGAATATTCCAACTTTGACGGCAGTTATAGACAATGATTAGATGTACGTATATGCCGTCTGGGTTAGTACATACCAACTGAATATTGTAGTTTCAAAATGGATATTGTCTCAGAACGAGGACTTCCAGCGCTTTTCGGCACTTTGATTTTAAATGCAACTTTGTCTAGGTTTTCCTTTAGCATAAAAGGGTTAACAAATCCCATAAAATGACGATTACAAATATTTTGATATAATGATAAATTGCATTAGTAGGTAATCAAATAAACATTTCAAATTAGGTATATTTACGTTGATTATAGTAATCTTTTGGATGCTGAACAAGCCTGTTATTGTTAAGTTGTCACTGATCAATCTAGAGATGGCAACGCTCCGCTAGCATTTTCATCCGTCATAGACATAAACATTAGCCAATCAAATCAGACATCTGAATCAGGAAGACGGATATAATATTTTTCATTTATTCATATGATCATCCGACTACACACCTGATTTGTTTAAATTATTAGAATTAATCAGTGTCCATTAAAATGCAAGTATTCTGATTGGCTGAGAATTTTGTTACAACCCGAGATGAAAACAAGCGTCGGTGCGCATATATTTCGTAAGCTTGAGCTCGAAGAAGTCCCATGGAAATTGTTAAATTTTGTATACGACTTCTTACGGAGTCGGGCTTATTTTATATTGAACTAATTCAGTACGACCAACTTATCTTTTTTTTAATCTGTTTTAGATGTCTAAAGTGTATGGCAATATTTATTTATCAGTTATTCAACATTTTCTATCTTAGGACACATACTGTGCAATAATGCGGACACCACCTCAATTAAGCGACCGCTTTCATTTGACTACAATCATATTTACTCCCATTTAGGAAGACGTTAAATTTGAACGATTTGCTAGAAATTATCGAAACCGAATCTTATTTCCTGTTGGAACTCGTAATAACGTATTTCTCGACTAGACGATTTTTATATGATCTAACAATATAGGGCAACATTTGGCCTAGATTGGAAATAAAGGAAATAAAGAAGAGACCAGACAGCAAGAAGTCATCAATTGTGACCGAAGGAAAGTGCGTGACAAGTCCAACAATTTGAAATATCCGTGAGGTGAAAATATTGAGCAGCGTAGACAGCCATATACTGTGCATATTAATTTACCTGATGATCTACAGATACTTTGAGATCTTATCTATTTACTAAACGCAAAGTGAAGACTCTGGTTAGACTGTGCGAATGCACAGACTGGTCAGAGTCTTTGCTTTGCGCACACCTGATATTGTTTAAAATCTCACGCACAGGCTCAAATAATACAGGCCTTGTTTGAATTATACACAAGTCGGGGATTGGATTAAAATTAAGTCATCAATCATCGTATCTAAATAAACGTATATAATATTTTATCATTTTGATCTATTAATTTTGTCAAAATAATCTTAAGAAAGTAGTTTTTTGATGAACTCAATGTTTGACAGAAGACAAGAAATCACTTGTGTTTTATTTTTTTTAATTAAAACACCCCAAAACTATGTAGGTAATATCGCAGTACATGTATATGATTGCACAACTCCTCATTCGCCGTCAAAAAATGTTGTGCAGCAGGTACATTTACTGTAAACCTTGAAAAGTTCGTGGCTAGAAATGTTCGCGTGTTCGTGATATCAGGCTTTTTCGTGGCTATGTAGATTCGCTGTTTGTTTTTACCCGCGAAAGCCGCAAAACAAAACACGCTACGGTAAATTTGCACGTGAAGTTCATATAAAGTGTTTGAGACCCAATTCTTAGGGCACTTCATTTGCCAAGAAAAAGCAGTATGTCCAGGTACATTGTATATCAAAATGAAGATATTTTTAAGCACAAGCAGTTGAGCAACATAAGACCGCCATAGCTATAGCGGTAAAGTCAAAACATTGTGGAAAAGGGTCATTTTGTACAGAACAAGCAACTGCATGACTGTTGGATAAAATTGGCTCATATTTTAACAAAGTACAGTCTAAAGTTCTACCCAGGTACTACTACAAACGTTGGTATAAAACTCGAACCCAAAGCATAGTTATGCAAGCAATTTATTTTGACTTATTTTATAAACACATATGTCATATATGTCATTCTAAATTTGTAAACGTGTAGAAGAATGAAAGGTATGGTGTGTTATCTCAACATAAATGGACATTAATAGTGTATATAACTGTAAGGTTCTTTAGCAATATATCAATTTCTATTTCACAAAATGATAATATATAGTAGATTATTATAGATCATCGAATTAAAAAAAAATATAATTTTAAATAAATCGCAGAACATATTTCACAAAATTATGTTGTGATGTTGCACCATACCTAACATCTATTTCAAAAACAGACCAAACCGGTTTGACATGTATGTTGACAAAATAAATGGAAATCGATTTTTTCAAAAAAACCTTTTGAGACTGAGTTTTATATCTAAGGTTGTAGTAGTACCTAGTAGGAACATTTGTTTACATTCTGATAAAATTTAGGCAAATTTTATCCAGCCTTTATGAAGTTGTTGGTTCTGAACAAAATATCCCTTTTCCGTAATGGTTTGGCTATTCTGTTATGAGATGGGTCCTCTTATGTTGTGCAACTGCTTGTGCTAATCTACAGATTCGATTTGATATATTGTATAGCTGGGCAAACTATCTTTTATGTAAATAGAAGCAGCATTAAATTTGGTTCATAAACTCTTTACATGAACCTTAAGGCCTATTTAACATATGTTTACCACAGGTGGAAAAGGTTTTGTCAACATAAGAAGTTAAAAATCGTGAAATCTATATTCATCTCAATCAAACCCATTCTGAATCGCTCACTCAGTGCTCTATTCATTCATTCCAAACACTCTCTCAAACCATTCAAAAACGCGTCAAAATCACATCACTAAAAAGGAAATATTAACAAATACATTCAAAATAAAAATAGCTAGAAAGCATCGCGATTTCACGAACTTTATTGAAATTATAAGCTTCTCTCTGGTTCTTGAAGAACAGTCGCATACAAATGCTACAAAAACAAACTATGGAAACGTTAGAATGTTGTTGCGATAACTTGTGGAAAAAACTCGGTTGTCAAGAATTGTAAGGGATCAATGAAGTATCTTGATAAATAATGAGGAAAATAATATTCTAACGATATGCGTTTCTTTTTCAAGTCTGCAAAGTTAAAAACATTGTGAAATTGACACTCGCTCCGATAAAAAAAAAATACATTCTAAAACGCTGACTCAGCGTTCGTTCATTTATTCAAGACAATGAAAAACGCTCCGAAATCTTTCTAAATCGGCAAAGACAATCAAACCTTACATGAACATATGGGCATGCTATGAAAAAACTTCATGAAATACAAATGAATGAGATAATTATGAAAGTCCCTGCCGTCTGGTTTCAGAAACCAAGTTTTAACAATTTCCTCCTTCTTGTCTATGAAAAATATGGTAGGTTCATTCAGAGCCCCAAGGGCATAACCTGAAAACTTTTGTAGAAGTCAACTTTGTAATAAACAAACATAATATGGAAGATGTCTGCCTTTTGGTTTCAGCGAAAAGACTCTTTGCCCAAATATGATCCAAGGGTCTTGAAATGAACAAATTTAGTAGAGGTATACTAGATGATTGTAAATACATAATTTGATGCTGTCTGCTTTCTGGTTACAGAGTAGAAGATATTTATAGATTTTCCCTCTTTGATTCTTTAAAAAAAGGATGTCCCCGGATGGAGCCAAAAAATGACCCAAGGGTTGAGGTAGAGGTCTACAAGGTGATGCTACATGCAAAATAGGAAAGTTGTCCATGCTCTGGTTCCAGAGAAGAAGACTTTTGAAGATTTTTGCTCTTTGGCTCTATATCTAAAAGGTTGCGCCCGGGTGATACACAAATACGACCCAAGGGTCTTGATATGAACAAACAAAGCTGTCTACCTTCTGGTTTCAGAGAAAAAGATTTTTGAATATTTTCCTATTTTCACCATTCATTTAATTGAACAAAAGAGCTTGACCAAAGGAAAATCCTTGCAAAGTTAAATCAAGATTGGCCCACCAGTTTAGAAGGAGAAGATGTTTTAAGAAATTGTGGACGACGGACTGGTGACGGACGACGGACATTGGACGATCACTTCCTGCTCAGGTGAGCTTAAACGACGTTTTTAATCCTTCACAAAAACGGTAACTGGAATCGTTCCCAATCTGACAATGCGACTCGTGCATCTATCTCTGTACACAGACCTGTTATTTTTAATCAGTAAGATCTATCTTTTCGATAGTATAATATTACTGGTCTTAAAATACGGGGCAAAGGCTTTGGGTAACGATTAGGCAATTGAAATGGATTCTGTATTTAGGAACTTTTGTAGAAAAATACACCATTTTCAGAAATCGAATTATTATGCTGCAGGAAAGACGATTTATTATGCTGTGAGAATTTCTGTTATCATTTGTGAAAAAAAAATGTTTTCATGCTGCAGGGACATTTTTTTCATCTTGCTTCTTTTTATCAGACCGAGGGAATAGTACTATTTTCCTGCTTCAGGAAAATATAGTAGCATGCTGCAGAGATTTTTGGATTTTTTCCCATGCTTCAGGGGAATATTTTTATCATGATGTGGGTTTTTAACATTCTTCGAGGAAAACTTATATCGAACTGCGAATAAAGGGTTTTACCATCCTGCGGGGATATTTTTTATTATACTAAAGGGAGGGAAGCTTCTTATGTAACGGGAATGTTTTATTTATCATGCTGTAGGGAAAATCTCCATCATGTGGTGTTGAAAATTATTATCATGCAAAATTTATTTGATCTATTTGAAGGTATCTTTTTTCATATCATGCTGCTGCGAATTTTCTAACATGCTGCAGGATTTTTTTAGCTCATCTGAGCACAAGATGCTCAAGGTGAGTATTGTGTTCGCTATCGTCTGTCCGTCCGTCTGTCAGTCCGTCCGTCAACAATTTCCTTGAACATCTTATCCTCCTAAACCACTGGATCAATCAAGTTAAAACTTGGCAGAAATGTTCCTTGGTCAAAGCTTTTCAAAAGTTGTTTAAAGAATTTAATTCTATATAAAAAAAAATTGCCATGGTTACAGAAATGCCGAATTCTTCTCTTCCTGAACTTCTAAGCCGATCAAGCTGAAACTTTGCAGGGATCTTCTTTAGGTGAAGCCATTCAAAAGATTGTAAAATAATTATTCTCCTCCTTAACCACTAAGCCAATCACGCTCTGTAAAATTTGTTAAATGAATTTAAATTAAAAAAAAATACACTGGTTTCCATGGTAACGGAAAAGCTTAAAAATGGCGAAAATTTTTGAAAATCTTATTTTTTTTTTCAACAACCACTAGGCCAATCAGGCTGAAACTTTGCGGGATGAGTTTTGGGTAGAGCTCTTTAAAAGTGGTTAAAAGAATTTAATTAAAAAAACTACTGGTTTCCCTGGTAACAGAAAGGCTTAAAAATGGCATAAAATTACCGAAAGTCTTCTCCTCTAAACTACAAGGCCAATCAAGCCGAAACAAAGCAGGGAGGTTTCTTTGGTCAAGCTCTTCAAAAGTTGTAAAAGAGTCAAATTTCATAAAAAAAACTCTGGTTCCATGGTAACGGAAAGGCTGAAAATTGGTCGATATTGTCGAAAATCTTAGAAAAATTCTTCTCCTACTAAACTATTTGACAATAAAGCTGAAACTTGTCAGATATGATCCTTGGGCGAACCTATACTGAACTTGTTAAGAGAATGAAATTTCATATAAAAACTGGTTTCCATGTTAACAGAAAGACGAAAAATGCTAAAAGTCAAAGTATTTTTTTCTCCTCATAAACTACTGAGCCAGTCAAAGTTAAATTTGGCAGTGATGTTGCTGAGTAAAGCTCTACTTTGTTAAGAGAAATTAATTTCATAAAAAACTCTTGTTTCCATGACAACGGAGAGGCCAAAAATTGCTGAAAATCTTAGCAAAAATTCACCTTTTTCTAAACCTCTGGGCCAATTCAGCTGATACTTGGTAGGGATGTTCCTTGAGTGAATCACTGCCAAAGTTGTAAAAAGAATTTTATCTGGTTACCAGGGTAACTGAAATGTCCAAATATTGCCAAAAACATTAAAAATGGTTAATATTTTCCTTAACCGTTGGAACAATCAATTTTAAATCGGCAATAGGACACATTTTAGTCTGTTTCTTTCAAAACCTCCCTACATGTATATCAAGTAATCTCTGGTATTTATAACACAGTTGACACGTTATGAGTTCAGGAGACCATTATGTTCCTCTTGTTTTCCTTATGCTGCAAGAATTTTGTCATGCTACGGGGACAGCTTTTTTTTATCGCGTTTCGGGAAATTGTTTATGAAATGCTGCAGAGATTTTTTTTAATCATGCGTTGAAAATGTTTATCAAGCGGACGAGAAAATGTTTTATTATGCTGCAGAGATGATTTTTTATCATGATGCGGGGGTTTTCCTTTATCATGTTCCAGGAAAAGGTATTTTTATCAGGTTCTAGGGATAAAAGTCTTTCTAGCTGGAGAGGAAACTTTCTATCATGCTTTAGGTTTTTAGCTCCACTGGCCGGAGGCCACCGAGCTATTGTCATGGCGGAGTGTCCGTCGTGCGTGCGTCCATGCGTGCGTCCGTGCATAAACTTTTCTTTAAACATCTCCTCCCAAACCAATAAGCAGATTTTTATTAAACTTGGTAGAAAATTAAAATTGTAAAAGAAATTTTAATTGACAACCAAAAAGGGCGTGACAGGGCGTGGCATTTTTTCATTATAAAATCTTTTAAAATCTTCTCCTCCCAAACCACGAGGATGATTTCAATGAAACATGGCATGATTGTTCCCTCGGTGACCCTGTACTTAAGTTGTTCAAGAACTTTTGATTGACCCCCAAATATGGGCGTGGCAGGGCGGGGTATTTTTCACGCTAAAATCTTTAAAAAAATCTTTTCTTCCTAAACAATTTGGCCGATTGTAAAGAAACTTGACCTGGACGTTCCTTGGGTGACCCTCGTCTTAAATTCTTTAAAAAAATGATTGACCTCCAATTATTGGCGTGGCATTTTTTTCACGTTATTATCATAAAAAAATCTCCTCCTCCTAAACCATTGGGCCGATCTCAATGAAACTAGGCATGAATGTTCCTTTGGTGAGCTTTTACTTAAATTGTTCAAGAATTTTTGATTGACCCCCAAATATGGGCATGGCGTGGCGGAGCATTTTTTTCACGTTAAAATCTTAAAAAATCTTCTCTTCCTAAACCATTGGGCCGATTGCAATGAAACTTGACATTGATTTTCCTTGGGTGACCTTCTTAAATTGTTTAAAAAAGTGATTGACCTCTAGACATGGGTTTGGAAGGGGGGGCATTTTTTCACATTTAAATCTGTAAATACCCGTCTCCTCCCAAACCATTGGGCCGATTTCAATGAAACTTGGCATGGATGTACCTTGGATGACCCTTTTCTAAAATTTTGAAAGAAATTTTGATTGGCCACCAAATATGGGCTGGGAAGAGTCGGTCATTTTTCACATCTTTAAAAATTTCTCCTACCAAACCATTGGAATGATTTCAGTGAAACTTGGTATGAATGTTCCTTGGGTGACCCTTTGCTTAAATTGTTAAAAAAATGATTGACCTCCAAACATGGGTTTTGAAGGGGGGGGGGGGCATTTTTTTCACGTTTAAATCTTCTAAAATCTGTCACCTCCCAAACCATTTGGCCGATATCAATGAAACTTGGCATGGATGTTCCTTTGTTGATCTGTTACTTAAATTGTTCAAGAACTTTTGATTACCCCCCCCCCCCCCAAATATGGGCGTGGCAGGGCAGAGTCAGGGGTTATTAAAGCCAGTGGAGCGATATATACAGGCTCTCTTGGGTATCTTGTTTTCATATTGTGGGTTCAATGTTTTATCATGCTAAGGAATTTTTTACAATCATCCGTCGGAAAAAAATGTTATCTTGCCGTGGGAATTTTTGTTATCAAGCTGCCGGGAATTTTTTATCATGCCATAAGGTTATCTTGTTATCATGTCGCAGGGGTTTTTTATCAGGCCAAGGGAAAAGATCTATTTTCTTGTTGCAAGGAAATATTATATCATGCAGCAGGTTTTTTTTTACTTTGCTGCAGGGGACTTTTTTTATTATACTGTTCCTTTTTAAAAAGCAGCTGGGATTTTTTTTATGTTGCAGTGATATTTTTCTATTAAGCTGCATAAAATTTCTTATCGTGCTACGGTGATTTTTGTTAATCGCATTGCTGTAAAACGTTTATTATGATTCTGGGATCTATTATCGTACTAAAGGGAAAATCTTTTATCATGATGTGGGAAAATAGTTTTATCATCCCGCGGGGATTTTTTTCCATGCTAAGATATTTTTTTAAAACACTTAAGGGAAAGTATCTTATCATGCTGCAGTAATGATTTTAATATGCCTTACGGTTTATCATAATCCGGGGAAATTTATTATCATGCTGCAGGATTTTATTTTTATTCGTACTCCATCGTATTTTATATCGTGCTCAGGGGAAAGATTTTTTACCATTATGCAGGGAAACTTTTCGTCATTCTACAGGAAAAATGTATTATCATGCCGTGAGAAAACTATCATTCTGTGGGAATATTCTTATCATACTACGTGGATTTTTATCAAGCTGCGTTGAACTTTTTTTTAAGGCAATAAAATACTTATACTGCATACCATAAGTATTCGATACACGTAATTCGTTTTTGTCTCAGTATAGTAATGTTTGGGTAAATGACCGATATTATCAACATCTTAAACTGCAGAGGAGATGAATTAAAGCCGATATATATCTACGATATTATTTTTGCCTTTTAATATACTTTTAGTCAACTGCATATTTCAAAGCGTTTTTGTTCTAGATATTGATTTTTATCTTCTTATTAAAATATTTATTAGGAAAATTTTATTACGGTGAATGACTGTTCATCGGCAATTCGTAATCAAAATATTCACGTAAACGAGCTATTGCCGACCCTTCAAATGAAGGGAATCTTACAGAAGATCCGAGGAATGTGTATTACAGACTTTCAATGACTAAAATATTGTAAACTACAGTTAACAACATTCATCTAGATCAAAGCCATCCAATATCACTCGCTCATCGCTCCAATCATTCATTCTAGACACTCACTCAAACCATTCTAAACGCATTCCAAACCCACTAAAAATACTGACATAATTAAAATTGTAAGCGGTTTGTTGGTTCTTGAAAATATGAATCATATATAGATATTGTATGCATTTTTTGTAAAGGGAGGTAATAAATATCGGTAGTTGTGTTCATCCTGAAAAACATAGCAATATTGGATTACCTCCCTTGAATTTCACTCAAAATCACTGATTGCGCTAATTCAATTTCATTCTAAATTCATACCAAAATCATTCACCTTGTCAATTTCACGACGTTGTTAACTGTAAGGCTAAAATAAATGTATTGCATCACGGTTTTGATTGATAGGCGATTATTTCTGGTACTAAAGTTATGTAATGAATTGAACGTCGTCGCCGAAGAGAATTGAACCTGTTGAACATTTTTATGCAGAGATATTTATAAAAGAGGGTTACAACGCTAGGCTTAAATTTGTATTCCTAAAAGAAACACTATTCTGTGGGTACTCATTTGAATCGTCCCAAAAAGGAGTCGTTATGAATGTAATAATGGTATCAATTAACAATGAAATAATATCTTAGACTAACTAGAATTTAGAAATTTCATCGATTTATTGAAACTCATACATGTATTGATATGATACCGAACTTCTGAAACTTTAAATACAGAAATGAAACACAAAAAAAGGGCTTGATAAAGTTTCATTCTCATTTTTTCGCGTCATCTAGAAAGTTTTTACATGTGATTGCTTCTATTTCTAAAAGATATGGAGAAAGGTACTTAAATTTATATATTCTAAATATAAAATTCTGAGTTTGTATGCTCAAAAGTAGTTATTTGTTTCCTGATATATTTGTCAGTTGTTAAGTGTTTTCTACGGCTTTTTGTTCACATACTTGCTATTTGTTATTTATTATACATAGATATAAAAAAAGATAAATATATAATGACATTTTGTTTACAAATATCAACATATCTACGACTTAAAAATATTCACGTTAAAACTGCTTGAATCTACGTAGTATTTCAATGAAGGTAAGAATAATTAAATTCCCTCGATGTCTGTACAGTTAGAAACATTGTGAAATTGACACGGTGAATGATTTTGTAATGATTTTTGAATGAAATTGAATGAGTATATAGAGTGAGTTTTGAGTGAAATTAAAGAGGGGGGGTAATCCAATGTCGCTAATTTCGTTCGGGATGAATAAAATTAGCAATATTTATAACTTCCCTTTATTAAACATCGATATAAGTTCTCTAAATAGCTTCCTATTTTGTCAAGAACCTATCATACGAGAATTATTTCAATTATGTCAGTAAAATCGCTATTTTGTCTAGCTTTATTTGTTTTGCATGTAGTTGTTTATCATATCTTTTTAATGATTTTGGAGCGCTTTTGGTTGGTATGTGTAAGTGTTTGGAATAAATGATTGGGGCACTGATCGAGTGATTTTGAATGGTTTTGATTGAGTTTAATGTCAATTTCACGATGTTGTTAACTGTACCACATCAGATATTGAAACTTCATTGACCTGCAAATACAGTTTATTACATTCCTAGCAATGTCTCTTGGGATTTCCAAGTGTAATAAATTTTGTATCGCCACTAGTGACGATAACACTTTTAAGTTTAACTGGAAGAACTACTTTTTTTCATACAGCTTGGCCCCTGCTCAGACTGAGAATATATATTGAATCCCAATTACAGATTCAGGAGATCTGCAAAAGGGGTAACATTTTAAAAAAAAAATGGGTTCTTTTTAATGATTATGCAATTTGGATTAAAAATCCGAGCGAAAAAGAATATATTAGGCTACAGAAGGTAAATTGACAATCCCCCACCTCTGGACCCGCCACAGAAGCCTCTGAATCACCGATTATAAAAACAACAAAACAACTCTTAGTCAACACGAACTAGGATAAAAGAAACTAAACGAAACAATCATGAACAATAATTAGAACGAGGGCACGTCCCGAAATCGTTCTAAACCACTATTTTTCCTATTCCGAATGTCTGTCTTCTGTGACATTGAGGCGTCAATGTATGTGTAATAAATAGAATAAATCAAAGCGCTGAATGCATGTTTTATAAAGAGGCAAGGTGACATTTGAAGGCATGCACTCCAATTTTTGAATCTTTTTAGCAAGGTTTTTATATGCGAGGGAAACCAAAGGTTCCATTTACCTATAGGGATCGTAAGCCACATTCCGACCCCCTCCCCCCCCCCCCCCCTTCAAAGGAAAAATGTCGAGCGGTATGCTCACTATATAGCGCTGTGTCCGCCAAAAACAACTAATTCCTAAGGTATAGATTACTACGCCCGATACCACTTTGCAGACAGGCGCACCTTTTTTATATTTTTAGTTGAGTTTATTGGTTTCCTACATGTCCGTCAATTTATCCATTCGATCATTCCGTCAAACAGTCCGAGTAATGCTGTTTTTCTAGGGGCACAAGCTCGTCGGCCCATTTTTAACATTGAATTTAATTCCATGGAGAAGTTGTATTTTACTGTGGGAACACAAGAAATTGAGAGATCAAATTTAAAAGCTATGTATATTTAACACAGCAGTGATAAGTAAAAAAATATCTGGTATACATACTAAGGACAAGGTGAATAATCAAAGTTATATTCCAGAAAATTGACCTCGTGTTGTTTCGTCTATTCAGTTCCCTCGCCTTCAGTACTATCAGTACTTTGATCTAAGCACAGCGTAGTGATATGCAAGCACTACGTTGAACACACAAAGCACTTCGTGTCGCACAAAAGTTGATCACTTATACTAGACCTTTTTTTGCGGGCGCATGAGTACAAAGAAGTTACGTAGTACACACGTTTTTCGTTTTTTGACTCGATTATCTTTTTCATAGGCAATTTCCAGGATACGGGGTTGTTTCCTTTGGGCTGCTAAACCAGGCCAAAAACTGATTTTGCCTGATATCTAAATCGAATACGTTATTATGCCTTTAAAAAAAGTCGACATTCGAACTCGTTTTTTAACGTGTAATACAGTTACATCGTGAAATTGACATTCACCTCAATCAAAACCATTTAAATCGCTCACTCAGCGCTCCATTCATTCACACCAGTTATTCACTCAAACCATTACAACTCTCAAACCCATTGAAAAATAAAGAATCAACAATGTTATCCAAAATAAATTTTAATAGAGAAAATTCGCGATTTCACTGACAAAATTCCAATTGTAATCACCCAATAGGTGCTTGAAGAAATAGGAAGCTATCTAAAGAACTTGTATGCATATTTTATTAAAGATAGGTAATCAATATCGCTGTTTTTTTCATCCTGAACAAAACATGCAATATAGGATTACCTCACACTAAATTCACTCAAAACTTGCTCAACACACTCATTCAATTTCATTCCTAAATCATTCCAAAATCATTCACCTTGTCAATTTCAACATGTTGTTAAGTGTATTCAGTTTCATCCCTGAATAAAAATATCTTAAAAGAAGTTTGATTTTTTTTTCATTCCTGCAAAAACGTGTATATAAAAAAAAGAAATTCTCGTCCTCTATTAATTACATGTATTCCATGCAAAATAACCTGATAATCTAGATTGAATCGAACTTGAAATAATTACTGGCGTATATTAACTCAATGTTGCATTAAATTCAAATTACTGATAAGCTTTTTATACCCACAAATAGTTGTAATGAATATGTACGATAGACAAAACAGGTGGATATAAGTACTATACGTAAAATGGATATCGATGTACTTTTGTAAACATCTTTCATGGGTTGTACAATTTGAAATTCGTTGCTATAATTTTCAAAAGGCTTTGCAGAAAAACAGTGCTTGTCTGTGTTCGCTCCGGACGAAATAAGCTATATTAATTTTACCTCCTTTTTATAAAATCTAGGTTCTTTTCTAGTTTTGTGTCTTCACGGACGAATCAGACGCACGAAAAAAAAATAATAATAAAAAAACAGCCAATAAAACAATATCATTTGATCGATTTGCTTGAAAAGTTTATCATTTTTTGAAAAAAAAATCAAATCATTCTTTACATTTTCGGAGCGGATATTAGTGAGTGTGTGGAATGAATGATTGGAGCGCTGAGTGATTTTGAATTCTTTTGATCGAGATAAGTGTTAATCTCACAATGTTGATAACTTTTCGTACTGTTCTATTAAAGTCATACGTCTGGACGGGCAAATACAATATTTCTTTGAGTGCTCAAACAACTAAAATCAAAGTATTTTGAGCAATTCGAATACAAGATCTAATCGTTTAAATTATTTCAGGCATTCTGAATGGTTTGATTCATGTTTGGGATGTTTTGAATGGACCACAGAGCTAGCTATTTAGATTAAAATGCTCCAAAATCACTAGAAATGATAAGATCAACATCAACATTAACTGTAGAAATACGCGTCTCCCTCGACACTAAATGTTCCATTTTTCGAATGTTTTCGGGATGAACAAAATTAGCGATATTAATTACCTCCCTTAAAAAATATGCATATAAATTCCTTGGATAACTTCCTGTTGTTTCAAGAACCTATTAGATGCTTGAATTATGTCAGTGAAATCGCGATTTTTCTCTATCCAAATTGATTTAGAAATACATTGCTGATTCTATATTTTTCAATGGGTTGAGCTTTCTCGAATGGTTTGAGTGAGTGTTTAAATAAATGAATGGAGCACTGAATGAGCAATTAAGAATGGTTTTGATTCAGGTCAATTTCACTATGTATAGTATAAAATCATGACTGACCGTAACCCCTATTAGCATTCATAACATGCTAGACTGATTGTCACATGGCATCTCCGTTAGGTCTCGTTTAACTTCGTGAACCAAGTTTATTAATATAAACATATTAAATGACACTGTGACGAGTAGCTACTTGTCATTGCACGTGGAAAGGTTAAAGAATCAGAAGACGAAAGACAGTGGTTCGAGTCACTATAACAGCATATTTATTTTTCCTCTAGGTTTCAATCCATTTTATAGTTGTTTTTTTTAATAATGATGAATATCACACGCTCCTCAAAGAGATTTTCGGTATGTTATAAACTATTTGTTTTTAACGTTAGTTTCTTTTTTTATTTTTTAGAATGGGTTTAACGCCTCTTTTTAGATTTTTTTCGGTCATATTGCTGGGGATGGATGCCTGATATTTCTCTTACGAATACTACCACGACAACTCTTCCGAGACTCACTAATCTACTAATCCAACATAGGTCATCGATTATCAATCAAATTTGCCCTTTAGACTATTTGACAGCGTCTTGTGTTTTCCATATTTGAGTTCAGGAGATAGAATGCGATAAGTGAAACGGGCTGTGCAAGACATTTATTGTCATTCAAACACGAGATAAGTAGTCAATTGGGGCTAACAGAAAAAATAAAAAATAAAATTAAAAAAAAAATAAAAAATAAACAAATAAAAAAACAGTGGGATGAAAGCAGATTCGAACTCATAATCCCTGCACCTGCAGCCATCAGACTAGACCTCTCGACCACACAGTCAAAGATAAAGGTCAAGTCATGTCAATAATTTCACACTATAACTAACTGTAAACATAAAATGACCTCAAAGAAACTAAAAATGCGAGTTAAAGGTGAGTAATAAAAGGCCAAGTTTGTCTATACAATGTATAGAGAAAATTGACTTTTAGTCACTCACTCAAACCTGTGCATCGATAGATTCCTCTGTTTATAAACTATTGCGGAGGTGAACGAGATTTGAAGTAATTTATTGTATAACTTGGACGTAACTTTGGACGTAATCAGCGATGTTGTATTATCTCCCTTAAATTCCGTTCAATACTCGCTCCGCACACTCATTCAAAAACATATTGAAATAATTCCAAAAGTAACTGTGTGTGAATTGGGCAGTTTGAAATTCAGAAAGGGTGTAGTGGTAATACTGGTGAGACAAAAACCGAAAATCGATGGTTACATCGTGAAAATGATATTCATCTGAATTAAAACCATTGTAAATCGCTCAATCAGCGCTCCATTCATTCATTTCAAACAATCACTCAAACCATTCAAAAACGCTCCAAAATTACTAAAAAAAATCAACAAGTACACTTAAGATATATATAGCTAGAAAAAAATCGCTTACAAAATTGAAATTGTAAGCGTCTTATTGGTCCTTGATGAAAAATGAAGCTATTTATAGAACGTGTATGTATATCTAAATGCAGGGGGTATTTAATATCGCTAATTTTGTTCATCCTGAACAAAATTTGCAACGGCGGATTACCCAACTTAAATTTCACTCAAAACCCACTCATCGCGCTCATTGAATTTCATTACAAAATCGTTCCTAAATCATTCACCTTGTCAATTTCACGAGGTTGTTAACAGGAGCTACAGCATCGCAATGTGACTCAAGAAACCTTGGAAGGGGGGGGGGGGCTAAATCCTATTCAAACGAACATTTACTCACAAATAAAGTTCTCAATGTTATAAATGTAGACGATATAAATTTTTATAACTTTTTATTAAAACTAAATTTTGTATAAAGAAAACCCCCATATCATAATTAATTTCTCATATGCAGTTTGAATTAATTATATTTGCAAATTATTGCAAAAAAGATCAATATGATTAAATTTTCTCTTTGAAGAACAATACTCAATTGTTAACTATCTTAGTAAATTGAATTTAATATCCTTCTCATAACTTATTACCCAATACAGCTTGAATAACATTTTCACGTGAAAAAAAAGGTTTTTTGTCCTTCTGTCAAGTGAATTTTTTTGCGAAACGTTTTAAGAATAGTTCTCGGCTTTTTGGAATAATGTTCAACGCGGTGTACTATTTTAAATAGTCAACCCTAAATGAAAATTATGCAGTCGGTATAAGTCATGTATTTTGGTATGATTTTTTTTTCTTTAAAAAATGTTAGCCAATGATAATGGCATTAAATCTTGCCATTGACATTTTCGTGGATGTACTGAAATGCCGTAAGTACAGTTAACAATATCGTGAAATTGACAAGGTGAATGATCATGGAATGAAAATGAATGAATGTATGGAGCGACTTTTGAGTTAATTTAATGGGAGGTAATCCAGGATTGCAAATTTTGTTCAGGATGCACAAAATAAGCAATATTGATTACCTCCCTTTAATATAATATGCATACAAGTTCTATAGATAGCTCCCTATTTCTCCAAGAACCTATCAGACGCTTACAATTTCAATTTAAAATAAGTAAAATCTAGATCTTTTTCCCAGCTAATTTTGAACGAAGTTGTTGTTATATATTTTTCAGTGAGCTTGAATCATTTTTGAATGGTCTCAGTGAGTGTTTGGAATGAATGAATGGGGCGCTGAGTGAGCGATTTAGAATGGTTTTGATTGAGTTAAATGTCAATTTCACGCTGTAATTAACTGTACCTATGCATTGTAAATGCACTGACGAGATTTCAGTTCAGCTACGACGACAGCATAAAGAGAACCACCAATGGGTTAATAATCGTACAGTTAACAACATCATACCTGAAATTTACAAGTGAATGATTTTGGAATGAGTGTGTGGAGTGAGTTTTGAGTGAAATTCAAGGAATGTAACCAATATCGCAAGTTTTGTTCAGGGTGAACAAAATTAGCGATATTGATTTCATCCCTTTAATAAAATATGCACACAAGTTTTAACACTGGCTTCCATTTAAAAAAAAAAAAAAAAAAAAAAAAAAAAAAAAAAAAAAAACAACGGACGCTTATGATTTAAATTATGTCATTGAAATCGCGATTTATTTCTGGCGATTTTTGTTTTGAATGTAGTTGTTGATCTTTTATTTTTATTGATGTTGGAGCGTTTTTTGAATGCTTTGAGTGAATGTTTGGAATGAATGAATGGAGCGCTGAGTGAGCTTATTAAAATGGTTTTGATTGTGATGTATGTAAATTTCACGATGTAACTAACTTTAATATGGGATAGCAGCTTCAGACTAGGAAAGGATGAAATAGTTGTACGAGAGTGATAAATATCAGGAATCCATTGTTAGGCGCTCCAGCCGCTGCGATATGACTGAAAGATTGTTAAAAGCGACGTAAAATCACATTCAAACAAACAAACAAACGTAAAAGAGCAATGAATGGTAAATACGAAATTTCCAATACCGTCCGAGCCGATTTCGATATTTCCCACTACTTACTGTTCCATTTGAACGGAACCTAAGAGCGGGGATGCATTGGAGAACGAAAGAGAACCACACTTTATAGTACAGTCATGTGTACGGTTCGGCAAAATTGATGCATCTCCAAGAATCGAACCCTACACTGCGACATGTCGATCAATTAAATTGTTAGTTTGAATGGGGTTTCACACCGCGTTTTACATTTTTTCAGTCATATCAAGGCTGTTAGAGCACCTTACAACGAAATTGTGGTAATTCTCGCACAAGTACCGACATAAGATCGTTTTTGTTTTTTTTTTGCTTTTTATCTCAAGTCTCTATCCCGAATCGACTTTGGATTATCCGCTCTTTGGTGGGGACAAATGTCTAAAAGATATGTGTCGCCGCCGAGAATCGATCCCACGCAATCGGATTTATACCATACATCCAATGTATATTGTGACACAGTTAAGAACATCGTGCAATTGACAAGATGAATAATTATGGAATGATTTTGGAATGGAATTGAATGAATTGGTGGAGCGAGTTATGAGTGAATTTAATGGGAGGTAATCCAATATCGCAAATGTTATTAAGGATGAACAAAATTAGCGAAACTAATTACCTCCCTTAAAGAATTGCATATATGTTCTATGAAAAGCGTCCTATTTCTTCAAGATCTAATTAGTCGCTTACAATTTCAAATTGAATCAGTGAAACCCCGAATGTTTTTCCCAGCTTTTTTTTATTTTAATCGAAGTTGTTGTTGCATGTTTTTCATTGAGTTTGGGGCGTTTTAGAATGGTTTGAGTGAGTGTTTGGAATGAATGAATGGAGCGCTGAATGAGCGATTTAGAATGGTTTTGATTAAGATGAATATCAATTTCACGATGTAACAAACTGATATATGTAACTAATAAGTTTGTTTGATCCGTGTCCTTTTTTCACGAATGTATCGTGGGTTCAGTGCACGACTGTACTAAGTGTAGATACAATGTATATATACTTAGTACAGTCTTGCGCGTAATCCATGGTATATTGTACAGGTAACCTCTTTTTATATGTCTGAGAGTTGTGTTGTGACGGAGGACAAGGGGTGGGTCAGCGATCCATTTATCATCCAAATCCCACTTATCGAATCAAGGGCGGTGAACGTGAGTATGTTGTTGGGAGAGAAATTTCAAGAATCGTTGTAGTACTGATGAGATAAGTCGTGGTAGTACTGATGCGGAAAATTTCAAGAATCGCGGTAGTGCTGGGTAGAGAAATTTCGAGAATCGAGGGGTTTACGCATCTTTCAATATTCTTTCATTTATATTCTGGCGACTGGAGCACTTTACAGTGGATTCCTGGTATATCTCACACCAGTACAACCATTAATTCCTTTACTTGCCTCCGGCTGCTATCACGAATAGGTATAAGATTATCAACACATTGGCGGAAGAAATGAAGTCGGAAAGAACGAGTGCCGACGTCGGAAATCGAACCAGAGACCCTTTTAATAATAGTCAGACGCGCTATTACTGCGCTATGACGACGGCCGCGATCGTGAAAGACGTACACTTGTATCCCATCTACTTGCGAATATGACCTCTACCAAGATTTCAACTATGTAGCGCTTCCATAGCTGCTGAAAATAATTGATTTTGTTATCAAAGGAAGGTGTATTAACAAGGTTTTAGGCACACACTTATAATATAAACCCACCCTGGTGACCTTTTTGAAATTCGAATATCTTTTCAGCTGTCCCTAATCCAAACGCCCCGATGGTCCATTTTTGCCTAGCGGGGCACAAAATTGTACAAACCCCTCCCCCTATTATTGATTAAAAAAGAAAAAAAAATAAAGCCCCTCCCCTTAAAGGTTGCTACGTTACATCATATATATGATCTTTTAACTTATTTGATAAAGTTTCGTCTAAATAGTATCTTATTCATATATTTCATACTTATGGAATTTGGTATGTAACGCTAAAAATAAATATTCTGAAAGAACGAAAAGCACATTTAGTAGCATCGTAAAAATAATTTCAACTCGATCAAATTCATTCTAAATCACTCAATAAGCGTTTCAAGCTATTCAAAAACGCCCCAAAAGGCTCAAAAACGCTTTGCACATATTCAAAACGACCGACAGTTTCTTTTATAACGATCAAATCATTTATGGTTTAATTTGCCGGTTTGGTTTTAAAGTGTTCGTGGTTGAGAACACTCAAATACTGAAGTACGAATACTTTAGAAAAGGGAGGGGGAGGGGGTGGGGGAGTAAAAACCCCCTAATTTGTGATGTATTACTACCCTTGAATTTCACCCAAAACTTTCCAATCCTACCCATTCTATTACATTCCAAAATGATTTTTTGTTGACATATAATCAATTAAAGGTATTATGATACAGAAAATTTCTGATTATACCTCTTTTTCAAGGTATGTAGATCATTTAATCATTATTGAAAAGGAAAAAAAAGAAAGTACACGCGAAATACGCGGAGAAAAAAGTGTTTAAGATACCAGTAATATTTAGTGGCTAAAAGATCCTTAGAAGTGTTCTTCTTTTACCAAACAGTTCATTAGTCTACATATTCTTTACCCCATATTTAATTCTTTGAAACAAGAACAAAGAAGCTGATGATATATTAATTATACTTTTATCAATGTTTTTGACATGACAGGGTGGGGTCTTAGAAGCTGGTTGTAGCATTTATTGTAGAGCAGCCCGAATTAGAAATCTTGAACATCTTCGAAGTTGGAAAGCTTAAAAAAAAATCGGTGAAACAATATGGTAAGTACAAACAGTTTCCAGTTTAGGTAGTTTCGGCATTGATGCATTGTATTGACGAAACCTATGACGATATAACTCCGTCATTACCTTACGCTAGCAGTCTAAAAATGATAGATTACTGTGTCACTAGCACAGATATAACGGGGAGAGGGGGTAATTGACGGGGGGAATTATTGATACAAATTGAGTGAGGCACCAAGGATCAAATTTACTTTGAGGTTGATAGGCCATAACGGTTTTTCCGAAAGTCAGTTATACTTACGGAGTAAGTACCTATGGGAAGTGGTATCGATCCAAGTTTACATGGTTCCCATTTGAACGACCTCGGTTTCGACACTAGTGACGTCAATTTCAGCTTTCGTCCTCGATGCGTGTGATCCCGGGTCAAGCCAGTGTTACTTGGATTCCGAATGACGTCATCAAGTAGTGCACAACAGTTCGATTACAAAAAATGCTGGTCTTTGTTTTTTGATGAGATAAAAATTGCTTTTGTTCTCTTTTTATTGTGTTTTGCAAAGGTTTTACAATTATGTTAATGGAATAAAGGCGTTTTATTATACTAAATTATTATTGTAGCGGTATTTTTGAATCACATTTTACTCCAATCAGTAGATGACTTAAATCACATTGATGTCCCCTCTGTGCATGCATATTAAAGTTAATATTAAATCATTACGTCATCTCTCTCGACTCCCGGTCTGTCATATGAGTTTCCGCGCAGATCTTTACTCGCCATCCAATAGCGTTAATATAACAGAAGTAAACAAATCTTGATTCGAAAGATAAAATATCGATGGTCTAGCAGCCTATCAAATCATCACAACTTCAGCTTGAATAATGTGAAGTAATGGGGTTTCGGTAATCCAACGACGAATTGTAAATTACATCCATAAAGAGCGGCAACTCTTTTGTCTTTCGAATACAGTTATATACACATTCTAACCAAAGGTGGCAGTATCAAAACATTTTTACAAGAATTCATATATTTGCTAAATAAAGACAATGTTTCTTTCATTGAAAATAACCGAGGACATCACTAAGGTGACGATTGGTTTCCTTAAATGCCAGGGAAAAATGATAAAAGTAAAGAAAAAGACAGGAAATGTTCCATTATACAAGGACATATTATGTACACCAATTTTCTGGTAAATCAAGTCATTTATTTTGATCAAAGGGAGTTTTAAAATGTTTCTAACCTTTTTAATCAGAAGCACTGCTGTCAACTTTTACTTTTAGCCTCCATATTGTTTTGTTGTAAAACTTGGTCACACCAAATTGTTTGAGCTGATTTGATCGGTTGATGGGCCTGTAAACAATATGATGTAATGTGTGTGTGTGTGTGGGGGGGGGTCTTATAGCCAATTAAATAGTGTGTAACTGAAAAAAATCATTTGAAATGCTTCTAAACAAAGACAAATTATCACCTCAGTGATGTCCTTGCAAATTGAGGTTGTGTTTTCCCTATTTATTCTGTAAGTATGAGGCCAATTTCAACAAAATTTTGCATACATATAGAAATAAACATAGTCTTCAAAGATACATTTTGTTTTTTTGTATTTGTGCAAAATATTCTTGGTAATATTGATTTGAAAGTTGATCTGGAGATTGTGAAAGACGCCTTTTCATTTTATGACGATTATTATTTTTTAAAACCACTGATACGGCCACCTGTGATTCCAACTAAGATATCATAAATTTGTGATAAAAGAAATCAATAAATACAAAGATAATTTCGACATATTATGTCACAAAAAAATCCACATTATAACATGTCGAAATGAGGGAAGACACCACAGCTTCAGGGTCAAAGATTTATTCTTGTTTCTGAAATTTAGAATTCAATAAATGTATTACCATAAAATAGAATATTGTTACGTTGTTATAGGTAACAACTTGATAATATTATCTTGTATACTTATACGTCCGTTTTAGTTTTACATCTTTTATCCCAAGTTGAAGTGAGAGTAAATTCTCAGTTGAACACGAAGAGTTTTATTTCAATTTCTAGCCCTTATGGCACACATATTTTACGATACACACAAATGGTTGAAGATAGGAAGAATTGGTGTGTGACGAAATATGACGTGATTTTCTCTAGAATATCCATATATGGTATTAAAGGCGCGGCCTGTTTTCAGAGAAACCAACGGGGATGTTCTAAAATACTGAAAAGGTGTAACTATTATAAGTCTCAAGTTGATTTAATTAAATTTTGTTAAATAAAATCATAAGATTGTAAAATCCAACTACGATGTCCACGCCTCTTTGGTCTGGTGCCAAACTTGTGTCATGTCCCCCATCTTAAATACCAGAGGTTCGAGCCGAGCTTTGGTAGAATTGCAGCACACTTTGGCGTTTAACTGTCACATCATACAAGGTAAGATTGTTTTTTTGATGTTTAATATTTACTTCTTATTTGACAATCTAATGAATAGTACTACAGAACAGAAACTTAAGAAAAGGGATAAAAATTCTAATAAGATAATTACATAATAGAAAGAATACATAAAGTAGGAAAAGATAAAGTAAAGCTACCATCAACAGAATATGCCTGCTTTGCGGAAACAAATAAAGATAAATTATAATACGATAGAACGCATAGAAATAACTGCACAGCAGACAAGATTATGCGGACTGGGTAAAATCCGAACATAGCACAGACGTCTAAAATACACAAATTTCATGGGATAGTGATTAGTTTGAAATTTCAAATTGATATCGATAAAATATGAACACAGATTTTATTGATCTAGTAAAGAAATTTTCTTATTACATGTACGATTTGTTACATTCCCAAGAAGCTTGAGAATTTTCGGTTCTTGACATTATAAAAAGAGCAAAGTATCATAACATTTCTTGTACATCCTTTAGAAAGAGATGAAATAGACATCATAGAAAAGGGGCCACCTGGGAACTCCGTGAAATAAATAAGTACAAACAGTAAAAAAACATAGTGAAATTGCCACTCACTGCGATCAAAAGCATTCAAAATCACTCACTAAGTACTCGATTCATTCATTCCAAACACTCACTCGAATCGATCAAAACCGCTCCGAAATCATTAGAAATAATTTCGAAATCGGTCTAAGCGATCAACATTTAATTCAAATCTATCAAATTATCCTATGATTTTTTTGTTGGTGTGTCTGAGTGGTTCACGAAGACACAATAACGAAACATTACGTACATTTTATTAAAGGGAGGTGATAAATATCGCTTATTTTGTTTATCTTGAAAAAAATAGCAACAAAGGATTACCTTACTTGAACCTCACTCAAAACTTTCTCCAGACTCTCATTTAATTTCTTCGAAAATAATTCCAAAATCATTCTTCGTGTCAATTTTACGATGTTCCTAACTTTATCAAGTAATCTGGGTTGTTTGTACGTTTCTTTGATTATTTTTTTCAAAAGATTTGTTCATACAGTTGCCAGATAGTCCATTTTCACGCGATGGATCATTTTTTTTATATTTCTATCTCACTGAAATGTAGTCTCCATCTAGAAGATATAAAAATCAAACCTTTTCGTGATATTCACGACATATTCCTGTCATACAAAGCTTCGGCCGACGGTGCAGAATAAGATCAACCCTCAACTACGCGCAGTCTGATCTTAGGATTCACTCGCTGTTTTCCTTTTAAACATTATGGAGAAAGAAATTGCCAGATCAGTTGAAATGTAAAAATTGTCATTTTTTTCAATTCAAACAAAGTTGGAATTTAGTAGGATAAGGTTCAAATTTGAAATGAACCTGTGCGTTTAGTTTCTAACAATTTTAAACGTTCGTGAGGTGACAAACGACCAACAGCCTAGCAAGCCATAGAGTATAATTAGAGGAGAAGCTGTCTGTCTAAATACAATTCTGACCCTATATTTCTAGAAAGCGCAAAGTGAACACTCTTGAAAGACTGTGCAGATGCACAGGCTGGCCAGAGTCTTTACTTGGCGCGCTTCTAAAATCGGAAATATCACGCACAAGCTCAAATTTTGACTGTTCAAACATTCAGAATACTGTGCAGTTTATCATACGGTTACTTACTTTACCGTTTAGTAATCCGTTTAGTTATTTTACGAATATTTTCAAATTCGATAAGATTTAAACTATCGGATTCACAACCAGTTATCCTTTTCCTGTTTTACAAAATTATAGACTTGCCCGATATAAAAAAGTTGAAATATAATAAGGATGTGGGTACAGTTAGTTACATCGTGGAAATTGACATTCATCTCATTCAAAACCATACAAAATCGTTCACTCATCGCAATCCATTCACTCATTCCAAACATCACTCTAAACACTCAAAATGCTCCAAATTCATTGAAAATATAGATCACTTCTAAACAATCCTCAAAATAAATATATCTGGGGAAAAAATCTCGATTTCACTAATATAATTGGAATTATAAGCTTATGGTTGGACCTTAAAGAAACATGAAGCTATTCATAGAACTTGTATGCATATTTTATTAAAGGGGGGTAATTAATACCACCCTTATAAAATAGCGTTACTGGATTACCCTCCTTTAATTTCACTCAAAATTTCAATTTCACGATGTTTCTAACTGTATAATTTGAACAGAAACCATTGGATGTAATAGAAAAAAGTGTGTGAATGAAGATAAAGATTTTTGTCTTCAAGCAATTTCATCTTTTTTAACAATAATTTCTCATACATATATGTGACCTATCTAGGAACCCAATAAAAGTATTTGAAAAAAAGATTGGTTCTAATACAGATCAACCAGACGACGCATTAAAAAAATTCTTTCACATGAAGATAGGTTGATCGTTCAACAAAAATAAAAAAAAATAAGCCAGGAGAAAAAAGTTCGTTCCTATTCAGTCTCTAGTCAGTCTGACTAAGATCGACACTTTTACGCACTACCCAGATGGCACCTTTTCGCGTGGCGGGTCACATGTAATGAATCATATTTACAGCACTAGCCTGATGCTTTTCTGACTTACATGGATTTTCTACGATTTTACCAGACACACAGATATCGCCATCAGATAAGAAATCACGACATTCATTATTTAAGAAATTTCACTTCAAAATTTCTACATTTATACTGACGTCAATAAAAAAAGCCTCAGTCATATGAAACGGGCAATTATTTAAAAAGACACATTCCATGTTAGAATTCGTACGTTGTATTCCATAGAAAAGACAAATTCATTGCAGTCCGGCTCAAGCTAGAACTGTTTTGAGTCAAGATTTGTAGACGATTTGTCCAGCTTAAATGACTGGCACATCCTATTTTGAGACAATAACAGGATTGATCACATTGACTGTAGATCAAGCCATTGAACCATTGGCTATCAGATTGTTTATGATTCCTATGTTTGCCCGTGTCAAAGATTTGGTAATCAAATACTGATTACGTCAGTGACGTGGCTCGATGCGGTTGCCCCTTCGTACATATGTCACTAGTAAGCGACCAGTCTAAAAGATTATCTGCCGATAACGTTTGCAAGACGTACCATTTTAACCATTGTCTGACATAACTTAGTTTGAAGATTCAAAAAGTTTTTTTCTGAATCCGACCCCGTTTCTAAAGCTCAATATTACGATGACAATTATCGTATTAATCGCAGCCTCGTTTTTATATTTTTAAAGATGACTCGTGTAATAAACTCGGTAATCAAAGACTACTCGTTCAATATCCTCTATTTTGACACGTGGAGAGGGAAATTTATTAAAAATAATCTATTTTTTTCACGAATTGAAATGGGAAACAAAAGTCATTCTAGAGGTCCCGGGTTCGATCCCCGACTGTTCGTCTCCCACCAATGGGTCGATAATCGTAGACCTATGTGGGAAAGCAGCTGGAGGCTAGGAAAGGATTTTATGGTAGTAATGGTGTGAGAAATACCAGGAATCCATTGTTAGGTGATCCGCGATATAACTGAAATAAAGTTGAAAGCGGCGAAAGCCCGATTCAATCAATCAATTAGTGATACAGGCAAAAAATCCAAATTTTCACGGGGCGTTTTTTTTTTTTTTTTTTGATACCAGTATATATTTCGTTTAGACTTTGTTATGATAAGCGAGCCTTTTTATTTCGTCTATTCTGTGTTCCTTTTATTATTTTTTTTTCAAAATAGATCAATAGATGAAACAATGGAACGGTCCCTTAAAGATAAACCAAGTTATACAATGTAGGCCTACCTCTATTTTAAAATCTTTTACGTAAAAACCAACTTTTCGAAAGAACAAAATGCTTGTTTCAATGAAGTCAATTTTCTATCTCTTTTTATGCCGTACCCACTTGGAACGCATCACTCCAAACAACAGCAACAAAAAACATCAATGACAACAAAAATCCTTAGATAAAAGAAGATGAAAAAAAAGATAGAAAAAAAACACACACACAAAAAAAACACACGCCAGTTTCAACAAATAAGTGTCCTAAATCGAGCACCTCAGCTGAACAATTACCGTAGGGACAAATTTGCCCTCACCTAAAAATACTGAAAGGAAACACAAGATTGAAATTGTAAATGGCGCCATATGTTGTTGTTGGCCGGCGGCACTCATTCTTTCCGACAATTTGTCTCTCACCAATCGATTGATAATCGTAGGCCTTTGTGCGATAGCAGCTGTTTAGGAAATGATGTTATGGTTGTACTGGTTAGAGAAAAACCAGGAATCCATTGTTAGGTGCTCTAGCCGCCTGGATATAACTGAAAAATGCTGAAAGCGGCGTAAAACCCCATTCAATCAATCAATCAATTGTTGTTGGCAATTTGTCACTCTACCGATAAGGCAACGTTCAATAAAGTGACATAATCTTAAAAATATTCGTGCGTATCGCTCGGGATCCCTCGACCTATGTCTCGCTTAATTTTTGCTTTTCGGAGTTCATCCTAGTAATAAATAAGAGCTAATCTACTTCGTACTGTGTAGCAAATCGTAGCAAATCGTAATGAATCTGATGGTACTTTAGTTTATTTGGTTACTAGCGGTGCAGGTATTTTGGAAATCAGTTTGTCGGACAAACTTGGTTTGTCGGTTACATACAGTTAACAACATCGTGAAATTGAGATGGAATGATTAAGGATTGAAATTGAATGAGTGTGTGGAGCGAGTTTTTAGTGAATTTAATGGGAAGTAATCCTGTATCGCCAATTTTGTTCGGGATGAACAAAATTAGCGATATTGATTACCTTCCTTTAAAAGAAATATGCCTACAAGTTCTTTACATAGCTCCACATTTCTTCAAGAACCTAATAGACGCGTACAATTCAAATTATGTCCGTGAAATCGTGTTTTTTCTCTATCCAAATTCATTTTGAATGACCTATTTTATTCTATATTTTTCAATGGGCTTGAGTGTTTTTGAATGGTTTGAATAAGTGTTTGGAATGAATGAATGGAGCGCTGAGTGAGTGGTTTAGAATGGTTTTGATTGAGATGAATGTCAATTTCACTATGTAACTAACTGTACGTACACAGCCTTTCGATTGTCATTTATCTAATGAACGGAGAGTAACGACATGCTTTATGTGTCTGAACGCTTCCACGACAAACTCGCGTTGAAACTGCGCGCTGTATAATAATCAGTCTTTTCCAAAATTACAATATACCAGTTTTATAAGTTATATTCCTCTGATATTGGAGACGAGATTGATTTTCCACACTTGTTCGGCCTTTCAAGTCATTCTTTCCCTTATAAAATGTCATACTCTTACAGACCTTGCTATGCAATGATTGTAACACAAGCGTTAGTTTTGCTTTCCTGAAATTGAGAAAAATGTAAAAGAAACTTGAATCACTGGTTAAATGCTTATTTCAAAGTTTATCATCTTTACCGTTACAGATAACACCCTGTGTCTAGTGAAAATTTAAGAAAAGTGTACGCCGAGAACCTTATACAGACATGAGGACATTACTCCCACTATTTGTGGCGTTCTTTGCATTCTTTATAGATGCGTCGCCCGGTAAGTTATTTTAACCTATAACTATACAAGTATCCGTGTGATAACATACCGTATGATGTTTTTTATGATATCCAATAGTTATTTTTAGAACAATGATATAATACGGTTATTTTTAGAAACTTGCATTTCTGTTAGAAACATCTACGAAAACAAGGCAAATAGAGGTTATAAGATAAATATAATACATACTTAGTGTATTGTATGAAAAAAATATATAACTCGGTTGTGGGAACTGATAATTGTCTCGGCAGAGCCTCGGCCATTATCAATTCTCCCAACCTCGTTAGATATTTTTTCTCAAGTAAAACACTAAGAAAGTATTAAATATGTATTAACATCTGTTGTCCGAAGCTGAAACATTGTATATCATCCCCGACATCTAGGGCAAAAGTTTTTAACTGTAACCATGAAATAGATATGTACAATACCCATAGGGGTCCGAAATACCCCCACACACAACCATATAGACTGATAATATATTATTAGTCTATATGGTGGTGGTAGGGGGTGTTATTTCGGACCCCTATGACAACACCTACCTGATTGAAATTCTATACTTTAGGTGACAATAAATATAATATCAGCTTCATTCCAACTGTAGATATTATTTTGGTTGTCCAACGATGATACTTTTAGTTACATCGTAAAATTGACATTCACCTCAATAAAAACCATTCTAAATCGCTCATTCAGTGCTCAATTCATTCATTCAAAACACATACTTTGAAAAAATAGAACCAAAAAAGTCATTCAAAATAAATTTGGATAGAGAAAACACGCGATTTCACTACCGTGATTCAAATTGTAAGCGTCTATAAGGTTCTTGAATAAATATGACGCTATCTAAAGCGCTTGTATGCATATTTTATTAAAGGGACGTTACCAATATCGCTAATTTAGTTCATCCTGAACAAAATTTTCGACATTGGATAAACTGCCATTAAATTCACTCAAAACTCGCTCCACACACTCATTCAATTTTCCTAATCATTCCAAAATCATTCACCTTGTAAATTTTACGATGTTGTCAACTGCACCATTTTTGTATTACAGTGCCAGAAACTACTCCACCGTACGACTATGATCCTGCAAACGATTGCCCACCATGCTTCCGTAAGTAATTGATGTCTGCTCTGAAAACATAATATGATAGTTAATCCCTTTTCAAAAATTGTTTATTATGTAATTATGTATGCATGTAGACAATGAACCTACGTGTTCATTCGTATTTCTGAATAAAATTCTGTTCTGTTCTGTTCAAAAATTGGCGAATTGGGTTCGATGTCGGGATGCTTCGGAAGACATCGTCATTTATCGGTTTTATAAAAAATCCGTTTTTACATCGCCGTAGTAGTGGTACTGAAATGTCGTGTTTTTATAATGTATGATTACTTACGACATTTAAAAAATTCTTCAGCGTATAGTCCGTTTGACTTCTATATGGACCGACCTTTTCATCAATTGCATAAAATCTGGTTTGAAAGTAGAATTTGCATGTGGTAAAATCTTAATTTCAGCTTAATACCATTCCAAAAAAATATTTTTTGAAAATAAAATTATTTCAAAATAATGATTTTGTCTATCTAGTTAATGTTGATTTTTTTCGCATTTTCCGCTCTTAAACACGAGTGGTGAAGAAGGCTGTTTATTAGTAACAAGATGTAAACACAGCGTAAAAACACGTGGTCTTATACTAAACATTTGACAGAAGAAATGGCCATTATTCCTTATTTGGACATGCTAATTAGCATATCGACGGTCATGTCATCTCAAACTTTAATATCACGTGATTTGTACCGTTATTACTCGTCTGCTCATCTAGTTTTTCTCGTGAAATACACAAAGAACTTGTTAAATAATGCTTTTTGATTGCTCCAAATATGTGAAAATGGGGTTCGTTTCAGAATAGACAACAACAATTATCATTTATCTGGCCAAACGGCTTTTAAACAAAGAGAGAATACGCTCAGATTTGATATCCCAAGGAATTAAAAATCTTCGACAAAACTATTTTTTTAAGAATACTCGATTATATTCCAAAACGACTAACTTAAAATCATACACTTTTGACTCTGCCCCTATGCAAATCAGAACTATTTTTGGTTGTGCAAGTCGCAGTTCCGTTAATATAGTCACAAGAAGGGGTGAAAGGCTGGAAGTTAACATGTAGACGGACGGACAAAATCATTATTTTACATTAAAAAATTCTGAAAAACAAGATTCGTCATTGTATTAGGTGGAAAATATGATATGACAAGAAAAAGATACGTTTCATTAATCCAATTCTAAGATTTTCGGCGAAATATTGTCCATAACGGACTATAATTAATGACAAAATGCATGCGTTATTTTATTCCGTTAGCAATCTGGAAGGAAATTAAATAGCGGGGGGGGGGGGGGGGGGGGGAAAGAGGGAAGCCGAAAAGAATACGAGGAATGCCGATCAAAATATTGTTAATCATGGGTGAATAGCTTTAATATCCACCGAAAAAAATGATAACAGCCGAGCTATAAATGGAATCTAAATCCTGTCAAAACAAATTAGCCCCAAAATACTAGTCATATAACACATACAGTTAACAACATCGTGAAATTGACAAGATGAGTGAAATTGAATGAGTGTGTGGATCGATTTTTAAGTGAAATTAAAGGGAGGTAGTCCAATATCGCTAATTTAGTTCAGGATGAACAAACTTAGCGATATTAATTACCTCCCTTCAATAAAATATGCCTACAATAAATAGCTTCCCATTTCTAAAAAGAAAAAAAAATGAGACGCTTAAAATTCCAATTATGTTAGTAAAATCGCGACTTTGTCTTAAAAAATTATTTTGAATGCAGTTATTGAACTTATCTTTTTGGTGATTTTGGAGCGTTCTAAATGGTTTAATTGAGTGTTTTGTATAAATGGTTAGAGCGCTGTGCGGGTGATTTTGAATTGTATTGATCGCGATTTGTGTCAATTCCATGATGTAATTAACTGTAATTGAGTATTATACATTTTGATAAGAATAGTGTTATGGCTTAATAATTTGATAGCTGGCTTAAAAAATCGATGAATGAATGTTGAAGAGGAAGATTGGTTGATTGATTACTGGTCGGTTGATTGGTAAGTTGATGAATGGATGGATATACGGATGTGGGGATGGATGGATGGCCCTGAACGAGAGGCTGGCGAACGGATTGGAAGATGGTTTTACAGATGGATTGGTGAACAGATGGATTGACGAATGATATAATCATTGGACTGATACATGGGAAAATCGATTGATGGAAGGACGGATAACTGGAAGCTTTGCATGAAATAAAAAATAAAAACGAATTAAAACAAAACCAAAAAGTTTTAACTCAGATCAATAACATAAAAATCATTTGAAAAATCTTTAAAAACTTATTTCGCTGTTCACGCCGCATATGACTTCTGATAAAGCTTATACAGGCAGTTCAGACAGACTTTGGTCAGTCTCGCAGCCTGATCTTACCACGCACTGCCTGGTTTCTAATAATTTATTGTTGGAAAAACTTGTTGACTGGTTGAAATGTAAGAACAATTAGAAAATTACAAAATCTTTATTCAGAAGGATAAGGGTTATTTTTTGACAGTGTTTGTGATGAGCGAAGAGAAGTTGTTATAATGACGACAGGGTGTTTGTTAGTAAGAACAGTCGATCCCTCTGTCCGTCCGTCCTTCCGTTTTTGGTCGACGAATTACTACATATGGGAATAGATTTCCGAAGACTGAGTGTACACACGCGCTCTATACCTTAGATACATAGATTTGCTTTTCAAGATCAATGTAGTGGGTCAGGTTCAAACATAAAAAAATTAGATTGTTTAGGGCATTGCTCCTACATATTTAGATGGATTTCAAAACAACTTGTTTATATTTCAGGCGCATGGGACAGCTGTCACGGAGATATGAATGACTATGTTCCATCGACAAAGGGCTGTCACTACTATCTTGACTGTCGGGGGAATAACAAAGGTAGAAAACCCACGAAATGTCCAGATAATATGTCATTTGACCACAGTGCTGTTAAGGACAGGGGATATCCTTGTTCTACAAAGATGTTCGCATTATGTCCTGATGGTGAGTCTTAACATACAGTTAACAACATCATGAAATTGAAAAGATGAATGATTTTGGAATGATTTTGGAATGAAATTGAATAAGTGTGTGGAGCGAGTTATTAGTGAAATTAAGGGAGGTAAACGAATATGGCTTATTTTGTTCAAGATGAACAAAAATAGCAATATCAATTACCTCCCTTTAATAAAACATACGTAATTTTCTGTCTTCATGGGCAAATTACACACTTAAAAATCCACTCAGGCCATTAACGTCGTGGAATAATTAGATCGACTTAAATTAAATGTTGAAAGTCTTGGTCGATTTCGAAATGATTTCTCAAGATATATTAACGTTTTTGATCGATTTGAGTGAGCGTTTGGAGTGAATGAATAGAGCGCTGAGTGAGCCATTCCGAATGATTTTGATCAGAATGATTGTTAATTTCTTTATGTAACTTACTGTACATTGTAAGCCTTCAGTTTTTTTATAAATGGAACAAACAAAAAAAAGTCAACGATGTGGCGATTTGATTTTGTTGAAATTCAAACACGAATAAAAGTTGGCATTTTACCTTTATATTTATTATTTTGAATTCGAGAACTATTCATTGTTTAGATCTAAGATTAATGGATGATAATTTTTGTGCTTCTCTCCAACAAATACAGAGAAAATAAACCCAGGGTGGTAATAGAAAATCAAAATCAATATTTTGTTTTCTTCCATTACTAAGATATACGTAGTTTTCATACATTTGTGTGTCGTCAAATTCCTCCAAATTCACGCAAGCCAATTTAAATATGATATAACTTGGGTGAAATCAATGAAGATGAGGGGCGTATTTTTTTTTTTTTTTTTTTTTTTTTTGAGTTCCCCGCTTTTTGATTAAAATTTTTGTCAAAATTAATTGGAAGTAACAACCTTATCACGTTGAAGCCTTTAGAAAAAATAAGATTCAATCTGAAAATACATGGAGAGTAAGACTGATATTCCTGAATTAAGCGAAAATCATTCTGAAAAAAATAAAGCAAATACTAACGCATTAAAAACTATCCTTCAATTTCGGGCCAACTATTTATGCATGTGAATTCTGCATGTTTGTCTTATTCAATCAAAGAAAAAGGTAAAATTATTTGACAGCTGGAAACTTCATATCATTACAAACAAAAATGAAAGACTATTCACGGAAATGGTTACATGGAATCAATACAATCTCCCGCCATCTGTCACATTTTGTCCAGGGAATTAACGGTGAAGTGAATAAAGATAAGGGCGGTCCATAATTGGTCCATAATAGATAAAGATCACACCTAATCATTTATTTTCGGAAATTTATATTGTTTCTACAAGTTCGATACAAAAATGTTAGAGGTGAGAGTCTATTTCGGGTCTTGAGAGGCATTTTCTAGAAATCGGGGTATTTTTCGGAACCGACTGCGAAATTCGGTGGGTGGGGAGGGTTATCTTAAAAATGACGTCATAACTAATTGAAAAACATGGATCATGCTAATTCAAAATGGTCTATTTGGATGCGCGACAATTTTTTCTTTAATTTGATATAAGGCTTGACTTCCCGTCAATTTTTGGGATGAGCTATATAGGCCTTTGTTATAATGGTCGACAACGGGAAATGTAATAGTTCAACGATTTTGTGATTTATTTATAGACTCGAAATAAATAGACTGGACCCCTAACTGATCTTGCAACTTCGATAAATTGAGTTACAAAATTATTGAAATATGTTCTTTTTAGTGCCAATGCTCTTTGGCCATTTTAAATCATCTAAAAATACACACATTTCCAAATCTTAGAACAAGTAAAGTATATTTCTATGAAATACTGTGAAAGAGAAGCTTTAAAGCGCCGCTTTGAAGAAATAAGTAAAGAAAATAGAATGCAATTCACGAAAGGCTAAAGGATCCCAACATTGACCCGATTTCAAAATTTATCATTTGGGTAAACTACCTTAAGGTAGTGGACCCGTTATAGTTCCACAACGCTTCGGAAGTCGTTAATTTAAACATTGTTAACCGAGGTTTCCTAATCATTTCATTAAGAAACCGTAAATATTGTGAAAAATCTTGAGTTCCGAAGTGTTGCGAACAATTACGAGCCTACTAAGAGTTACAACATCCTACAATTCACAAGATGATCGATTTTGAATGATTTTGGAATTAAATTGAATGAGTGTGGAGCGAATTTTGTGTGAAATTAAGGGAGGTAATCCGATATCGCTTATTCGTTCCCGGCGAACAAAATGAGAGATATTTATTACCCGCCTTTAATAGAATATACGTGATTTTCTTTTTGTGTGTCTTCATGGACCAATCAGACACTTCAAAATCCACACCACCCATAAAATCGTAGAAAATTTGTGCGATATGAATTAAATATTGATCGTCTTAAACGATTTCAAAATGTTTTATAATGATTTCCGAGCATTTTTGATCATTTTGATTGATTGTTTGGAATGAATGAATGGAGCACTTAGTGAATGATTTTGAGTGATTTTCATCGGAATGAGTTTTAATTTCATGATGCATTTAACTGTAGTCCACTACCTTAAATTCTCTTTTTCCCGCAATAGATTCACCTACTCCAGAGACGACAACACCAACACCAGCCCCATACCATCCACCATGCCCTGCATATGGTTATTCAACTCAATATACATGTAAGTACCGTAAAACTTGTAATAATCAGAAGGGAACAGACAACATTGGTCGATGAAGAGGGTGGTCGGTTTATATTTTTGTGACATTCTAAGTTAAAAATTTCACTTAAATGTACGAAATCACAAAAGGAACAAATGACAACAACAGCAATAGCAAAGTCCATGTTCAGCGACCACTTAAATGACAAATTATAAGTGCACTTTAGATGTACGAACGGTGACAATTAAATCAGCGTAAAGAAAGAAAATCTAAGTCTTACAACGCCTCGTTTAGCTCACGTGAGCCCAAAGTAAGCCTTTGCAATCGTCCAATATCTGTCGTGCGTCATCCTCAATTTCTTGAGGCACATTCTCCTTCTTAACTGATTGGTCTTAATTTAACCTGGCAGAATTGTTTTTTGTACCTGTACGTACCTTACGCAAGTATGTAAAACAAATAAACCCCATTTCCAAAATATCTTTATCGAATGATCAAAACATTGTAACTACAGCTTATCCAAGCTGTAGTTACGATGCTTTTATTATTCACCAACTCTCAAATAATAAATAGGGGACCAGGTGGAATGCTTATATCTTTTATCACAGACCATATATCGCTAACATCCTATATATTCTTTGGTGGTCGCCCCTTGGGTGCGAATACACTTCAAAATCCTAGTTACGCCTATGTTGGGTGAGGCAGTACCGGAGTCTTCGAATACATGTATATGCACATTTTCATTGAAGACCATCCTTAACTCATGTTTCTATTGCCTAAAATTAAACGGAAAAAAGTCTTCTTTTCTCATGCCAGGCAGCTTTCGTATTTGGCTCTGCCTGGGCACATCACAATTTTCATTGAAACAGGGAGAGGTATCTTTAGACTTTCTTCAGGGATTCAGATTCACCTCAATCAAAACCATTCTAAATCGCTCATTCAGCGCTCCATCAATTCATTCCAAACACTCACTGAAACCATTCAAAAACGCTCAAACCCATTGAAAAATAAGAATGCACAACGTCATTCAAAATAAATGTTGATAGAGAAAAAACCCGATTCCACTGACATAATTCAATTGTTAGCTTCTCATAGGTTCTGGAAGAAATAGGAGGCTGTGTGTAGAACTTGTATGCATATCTTATTAAAGGGAGGTAATCAATATCGCCAATTTTCTTCATCCTGAACAAAATTTGCGATATAAGATTACCTTCCATAAATTTCACTCAAAACTCGCTCCACACACTCATTCAATTCCATTCCTAAATCATTCAAAAATTATTCACCTATCAATTTCACGATGTCGTTAAATGTATCACGCTCTTAGGTCGTTTTGAGGCTCTGCTGGGCATAACCGATTTTACTCTGAAACAAAAAGAAAGTAATCACTAAAACCAGCCTCACACAGATGATAAAGTATGTCTTATAAGACGTATGCCAATCTTAGTTATGTGATGTCTTAGTGGTCAGTCAAAATCCTCATATGAGCGATATCAAAACTGTAAAATGTTTTTTTATTTATTTTAATGGCGATTACCGCCGCTATTGATAATTGTTTAGTCAAATCGTTGTTGATTTGTTGAATGGAGTTTAACGCCACTTCAACAATTTTTCAGTTATATCGCGGCAGCTGGAGCACCTAACCATGGTTTCCTGGTATTTCTCTCACCAGTACAACCACCACATCCTTTACTAGCCTCCAGCTGCTACCTCACATAGGTCTACGATTATCAACCCATTGAGGAGAAACAGTTAGTCGGAAAGAATGAGTGCTACCGTCGGGGATCGAACTCGGGACCTCTAGATCGGCATTCCGACACGCTACCAACTGTGCTATGTTTTTACCTCCCTTTAATGAAATTTATGTAATTTTCTGATTTTTGTCTTCACGGTCAAATCAGGTGCATATACAGTTAACAACATCGTGAAATTGACAAGGTGAATGATTTTGGAATGATTTAGGAATGAAATTGAATGAGTGTCTGGAGCGAGTTTTGAGTGAATTTAATGGGAGGTAATCCTATATCGCAAATTTTGTTCGGGATGAACAAAATTAGCGATATTGATTACCTTCCTTTAACAAAATATGCCTACAAGTTCTTTACATAGCTTCATATTTCTTCAAGATTCTAACAGACGCTTACAATTTAAATTATGTCCGTGAAATCGTGTTTTTTCTCTATCCAAATTCATTTTGAATGACCTATTTTATTCTATATTTTTCAATGGGTTTAGTGTTTTTGAATGGTTTAAATGAGTGTTTGGAATGAATGAATGGAGCGCTGAGTGAGTGATTTAGAATGGTTTTGATTGAGATGAATGTCAATTTCACGATGAACTTAACTGTAATAAAACAGCAAATAAAATAATGAATCTATATTGAATAAAATGTTGATCATCTTTAACGGTTATTTTACCTTTTTGAAACGTTTTAACGATTACAGGGCGGGTGTTTTGGTGATTTGAGAAAGTGTTTGGTATGAATGATTGGAGCTCTGATCAAGTGTTTTTGAATGGTCTTGATCGAGATGTGTGTCAAGTTCCCGATGTGATTAATTTTAGCTTTTTTCATTGTTACTTTATTTTTTAGAATTGTATGCGTTTTTCAGGTTGCATTCGCGATGCCAGTGATTGTAAAGAAGAAGGAATGTTCCACTATTGCGACGACTGTACTAAGTATTTTTGGTGTACACAGAAGAATCACGGTTACTTGATGCCTTGTTCCCCTGGAACAGAGTATGATTTCTATGTAATGACATGTACCGGAAACGCTGATAACAATGGTAGATGTAAAAAAGGTAAGATGCAAAAGAAAGTATTCGGGCCCGTTTTATTAACGTTCTTACGATCATGTTTGCGTAAGTCAAATTTTAAAGTTGCTTCTAGATTAGTTACTAAATATGGAATTCTGCCAAGCACTATCTCATTTGAATCGTCTTCTTAAGACGATTCTGATGAGATATTGCAAGGGGAAATCTAACAATGAATGAAAACACCAGGTACGATTTGTTATTTTGACTTACGATTATTTTTTTCGTAAGGAGCTTAGTAGATCGATCCCCCGTTCTCCCGGAAAACCTTTCTAACTGACAATTAAATTGAATAAACTTAAAATCTTAATCCTAAATTCTAAATTCTAAAAAATAGAATACTTGTTCTTCTTAAAACAAGAAAAATATGTTGTTTGCACCTTCCCCCAAACCCCCCCCCCCCCCACCCCCCCCACCCCCCCCCCCCCCCCCCCCCCCCCCCCCCAAAAAAAAAAAAGTTAAATGCCCTGACCTGTTCAGATAACCACTTTTCAACAAACCGAGATTCTTTAGCACTAAGCATTGAAAATATTAGATAGGCAAAACATAGCGAAGAATGGATAAATTGCTTTTTTTCAAGCATTTTCTCCTTTTTTGCCGATGAAGTCTTCAATAAGTATCTGATCATTTTCAAGTTTGAACGCACATAGAATACATGTCTGTAAATTCTCAGAAATTTATTGATTCGAGAATAGTGAGCTTTGTAGTTACTGGGTCAGACAAATGATTACAAAGTGCCATCATTAAGGCAGTTTTTTGTTGGACAGAGTCAAATATAAAGATAAGAAAATCGTGAAATTGACAAGATGAATGAGTTTGGAATGATTTTGGAATGAGTTGAATGAGTGCGTGGAACGAGTTTTGAGTGAATTTAACGGGAGGTAATTCTATATCGCAAATTTTGCGCAGGATGAACAAAATTAGCGATATCAATTACCCTCATTTAATTTTTTTGCATTTTTGTTGTAATGACAGTGTTCTATTTCTTCAAGATCTAAACAGACGCTTGCAATTTCAATAAATTCGGTGATATCCCGATTATTTTTCCCAGCTATTTTTATTTTAAAAGAAGTTGTAAGTATATGTTTTTCAGTGAGTTAAGAGCGTTTTTGAATGGTTTGAGAGAGTGTTTCGAATGAATGATTGGAGCGCTGAATGAGCGATTTAGAATGGTTTTGATTGAGATGTATGTCAATTTCACGATGTAACTAATTGTAATGAGTGTAGAAATTTTCAATAAATCTTCTGTTTGATCAATTTGGTCGATATCTCGATCTATTTTTGCAGACTTTTTGTTTTATGAATCTATGTTTTTATAGAACACTTATGCCATTGAAAATTATGTTTATGCGATTTTTTTCAAAAAATCGTAGATTGACGAAAATTGGCAGAAATGTTCCTTGGGTTAACCTCTTCTAAAGTTATTCAAGAAAATATAATTCACTCCCAAATATGGACTAAGCAGGTTATAATTTCTTTTCACTATCAAATCTTTGAAAATCATCTCCTCACAAACTACAGTTAGTTACATCGTGAAATTGACAAACATTCCGATCAAAATCATTCTAAATCGCTCACTCAGCGCTCCACTTAGCCATATTGGTTTACCTCCCTTTAATTTCACTCATAACATGCTCCACACACTCATTTATTTTCATTCCAAAATCTTTCCAAAATCATTCATCCTGTCAATTTCACGATGTTGTTAACTGTACTTACCCTATGTCAATTAAACTTGACATGAATGATCCTTTGATGACACTCATCTAAGATATCTCAAGAAATTTAGAATGACTCCAAAATTGTGGACATGGTCGGGTGGGGATTATTTTCAATATAAAAATCTTTTTTAAGATCTTTTCCTCCTAAATGATTGACACTCTTCATACTTTCAAGAAATTTGGATTATCCTCCGAATTTCGGCGTGACAGAGTGGGGTTATTTTCATTAATAATGATATTTCTTTTTGTCTTATGTAGTTCTTATAGGGTCCTTATTCGTGTGATAGAGTTAAGAAAATCGTGAAATTGATACGATGGATGATTCGGAATGCTTTTGTATTAAAATTGATTGAGTGTGTGGAGCAAGGTTTGAGTGAATTTAATGGGAGGTAATCCTATATCATAAATTTTGTTCTGGATGAACAGAATTAGCGATATTGATTACCTCCCTTTAATAAAAAATGCACACAAGTTCTATACATAGATCCCTATTTCTTCAAGAACCTATGAGGCGCTAACAATTTGAATTATGTTAGTAAAAACGCGATTTTTTTTCTATCAAAATTTATTGTGAATGATGTTGTTGATTTTATATTTATACCCCCCCCCCCCACAACGAAGTTATGGTGGGGTATACTGGAATCAGGTTGTCCGTCCGTCTGTCCGTCTGTCCGTCCGTCTGTCCGTCCGTCCGTAGACATAATTTTGTGTCCTCTTCTCCTCCCACAGTTTTGGACCAATTTTGCTGAAATTTTATCAGGTTGTTTCCTAGCATATGAAGTTGTTCACCTGCAATTTTCATCCTGATCCACGCATTAGTTTTAGAGTTATGGCACTTAGAACTTTTTATGGAGGCGGGAAGTAGTCGAAATTTTGTGTCATCTTCTCCTCCAACAGTTTTAAACCAATTTTGCTGAAATTTTATCAGGTTGTTGTCCATCATATGAAGTTGTGCACCTGCAATTTCCATCCTGATCCAGTCATTAGTTTTAGAGTTATGGCACTGTAAACTTCTTAAGGAGGGGGGGGGGAGTAGTCCAAATTTTATGTCCTCTTCTCCTCCCACAGTTTTGGACCCATTTTGCTGAAATTTTATCAGGTTGTTTTCCATCATTTAAAGTTGTGCACCTGCAATTTTTATCCTGATCCGGTCATTAGTTTCAGAGTTATGACACTATGAACTTTTGAAGGAGTGGGGGGGGAGTAGTCCAAATCTAAATTTGCAAAACTCAGTTACTTTAAGGGGAGTTACCAAATTCGGTAAATAATCCTATCATATGAAGTTGTGCACCTGCAATTTTCAGCCTGATCCAGTCATTAGTTTCAGAGTTATGTCACATTGAAGTTTTTAAGGAGGGGGGGGGGGTAGTCAAAATTTAAAATTGCAAAACTCAGTTACCATAAGAGGAGTTACCAAATTTGGTAAGTAACATCATCTTGTTGTTATCTTGTTGCAAAACAAATCATGTACTAAAAGCACTTATACTGGGACATAGCCCCGGTAGGACAATGCCCTAGTGGGAGGTATGAGTCCGCTCTGCGACAGTTCTAGTTTTCAATGGGTTTGAGTGTTTTTGAATGGTTTGATTAAGTGTTTGGAATGAATGATTAGAGCGGTTTGAGAATGATTCAGAATGGTTTTAATTGAGGTAAAAGTCAATTTCACGATGATATTAACTACATGTATATGTATTCCCTATTTCAGTGGAAACAACACCAATCGTCACCACACCTACAACAACAGTTCCAAATGAAGAACAGTGCACAAAAGCCGAAAACTGTAAGTTGTCCATGTACATGTTGAAACGCATTATCTAAGACAAATACTGCCTACTTAGATGCCTAAGATTGGGCTTTTACGCAACAATCTGTTTGTTATATTGCGGCGGCTGGAGCGCAAAATGGATTTCCGGTATTTCTAACACAAGTGCTACCATAACATCATTCCTAGTCTCCAGCTGACATCCAACATAGGTTTTCGATTATCAACCCATTGGTGGGAGACAAAGGATGAGTGCCGTGTTGGATCATATTTGTAACAAATCCTATATGTAACACCTGTTACATATATGATCACATATGTAACATGTGTTACATATATGACTAGGAAATCGTATTTTGTGACGAATATGATCTCGCCGGTTTTTGATGTGACATGAAATCACATATGTCACAGGTCAATTTTTATTTAAAAACAGTACATATTACTACCACACATGCCTGCTAGTCTGCATACTTAAACCCACTAGGCTGTCACCTTCACGCCACTTAACTGGCAACTTTGCAAACATTATCAAGACGGGACATGATCAATTTTCACTGATCTCCTACTACTGCAGATGCGCAGGCTGATCTATATGATGTGTGTTTTGCCTTGAGTTCCAATCTGCAGATCAATTTTCTTGCTGTTTGGATGATGCTGGACACACTCACGTGCTCGCTCGAGATGCACTGGTACCTTAGGCAAAAAATCATTATTTCATACGTCCTCTCTCTCTCTCTCTTTCTCTCTCTCTCTCTCTCTCTCTCTCTCTCTCTCTCTCTCTCTCTCTCTCTCTCTCTCTCTCTCTCTCTCTCTCTCTCTCTCTCTCTCTCTCTCTCTCTCTCTCTCTCTCTCTCTCTCTCTCTCTCTGAGGTTGATTCAAGTTGGAGTGAGTCTCAATCGCTCTGATGTGCTAACTTTTGTTTTGCAATCGAGTATAAAATCAATAGTGTAAAGAATATAATGATGTTGCTATTGCTGTCAATTGTTTGACTACAAATAGACAACTAAACCTTTTACATATATGCTTCTCATGTCAACCTCCATTTCGGACAAACACATTTGTAACTCACTTTATCTGTTACGATTGTGATCATGTACGTAACAAATGTGTTACATATATGATTTGTTACAAATATGACCCAACAGTGCCGGCATCGAAAATCGAACCAGGGACCTTTAAGATGATATTGACGCGCTAACGCTGAGCTATGGCGGCGGCTCGTAAAATTGACATGCAAATTTAAACCAATCAGGTTTGTTGTTTCAATTGTACTAATTGAAACAACAATCATGATCGGTTGAAATTGTATTCCGGTTAAAATTTAGCTAATGGTTTTCTTTTTTACAACCGGATCCTTGTGTATTATCTTTGCAAGATTTCAAATAGATTAGAATTCATGATATGAACGACGTTTGAAAGGTTTGGGAAGGCCATTTAATCAGATTCCTAAATTGACCAATCCGTTTATAGTAAAACAAATACCCCAATCACACCCAGACAAAGACCACAAAAACCGTACCGTACTCTTAAAACCTGACAAATGCATTCAAATTCAAATTCAAACTCAAATTCCTTTATTGGTTTAAAAAATCCAGTATAGGATTGTCACCAAGAACATACATACAATAAACATACAAGACAGAACTTATCAAAAGGTATATATCAGATGCGTATATAATCTAAGATTAAAGAACCGATATAAAATATCAGCATACATATCGAGAGCCAGGTTCAAATCATGATAATGTAATTAAAAATCATTGCAATCAGAGCTAGAAGAAAGCAGTTATTGCTATGCTTAAGAATCACACTCATAATACTTGCCCAAAGTTAATCTTTTTTATTTATACACACACATATATATATACACATACACATATATATATACATATATAATTAATTTCACGGTATCTATGACCAATTATAAAAATAACGATGACCCTAAAAAAATGCATATATTATAATATGTTTGCATTCAATAAGTTTATGAACAAAAATAAAACTGAAAACCTTTAAAGAAAATAAATAAATAAATCTAAGACTTATAAAGACCTAAAGAAGCAGTAGATAACAATTTTTATTTTCATATTTATCTACTAATTAATTTATTTTATTTCCCTTTTTTTCCCTTCTTTTTTTTTTTTTTTTTTTTTTTTTTTAATCAGAAAACAATGACAAAATGAACAATTTGCATCTAAGAAGATCTGCTCTATTTTCATAATAAGGGTCAACAAAGTTTAGTAAAAAGCAAGTTTTCGTTTTTCGTTACCAAGAAGATGGATATACAAGGTACATACTAAGGTCTCCGAATTAATACACTGAAATAAAATGAAACTCAAGAGTTTGCAGCTGTTTTTGCGAGTAGATTATCTCTTTCTTCAAACATTTTGTGAACATACGATATACAAGTTTGCAACACATCATATTCTTTGATTTCTAAAATGTATCTAAATTTATCATCATCATTCATGATTTTAAAAGAAGGTGTGATGCCTTCTTCCTCAGCAAAGAATATTTTCCTGCTATCTGATAAAGACTGGCATTGTAATAAGAAGTGGGTTTCAGTTTCAACTTGTGATTTACAAAGAGGACAAATTCTGTCCATGAAAGGTTTCTTTTGATGCCTACCCTTTTCAATTTGAAGATCGGGATGTAATACAGAAACAAATACCGTTTTCAAGCTTGTTCTACATCTTTATTACGCCTCTGTCAGGACTTCACTGCGTCTAACACGTCCAAGCGATTTTTTTCGCTCGATTTATAAAGTACACACCATGTCCTTTGCGTTTTTATTCCGTTCTTTCTAAGACATTTCAGATCGTTCACTGCGTCCTTTGTGATTTTATTATAAATTCAAGCCCACGCACCTTCCGTCAGTGCAATCTTACAATTAACTACATCATGAAATTAACAATCATTCCGATCAAAATCATTCTTAATCGCTCACACAGCGCTCCATTCATTCACTCCAAACACTCACTCAAATAAAAAACGTTCACAAATCTTTAGCAAACATTTCGAAATCAACCAATACTTTAAACTTTAATTCAAATCGATCTAATTAATCCACGATTTTATTGGCCTGAGTGGATATCTAAGTGTCTAATTGGGCAATGAAGACACACAAACAGAAAATTACGTATGTTATTAAAGGGAGGTAATTAATATTGCTAATTTTGTTCATTTAAACAAAATTAGCCATATTGGTTTACCTCCCGCTAATTTCATTTAAAACTTGCTCCACACACTCATTTAATTTTATTCCAAAATCATTCCAAAATCAATCATCGTGTCGATTTCACGATTTCATTACCTGTGTCCGTCTGAACCAGGTTTGTACTTCGTCAATGGAGACCATATTAGGTTCATGCCCCGTTGTCACTACGTCAATGCCGTTGTTCCATCGCCCTTACCGAGACCTTACTGCGTTCCGATTCGATAGGGTCCTCGCTACAATTTTTGAACGTGTTCAAAATTCACCGTCGACAGCCAAATTCATTTATATCGCATTAATTAATAGAACAGAACAGAAAAATTCTGATATTTGATTTAAACTTAAAAAGTTTAAATACAGTCGCACAGCCTGATCAGAGTTTTCACTACGCACTAAATACAGTTCTTTACATCGTGAAATTAACGTTCATCTCAATTAAAACCATTCTCAATCGCTCACTCAATGCTCCATTCATTCATTCATTCATTCATTCATTCATTCATTCATTCATTCATTCATTCATTCATTCATTCATTCATTCATTCATTCATTCATTCATTCATTCATTCATTCCAAACACTCACTCAAACCATTCAAAAACGCTCTAAACTCACTGAAAAATATATAACAACAACTTCGTTTAAAATAAAAATAGCTGGGATAAATAATCGGCATTTCACTGAATTAAATGAAATTGTAAGCGTCTGATTAGATATTGAAGAAATAGAAAGCTATATAAAGAACTTGTATGCATATTTGATCAAAGGGAGGAAATCATACTCGCTAATTTTGGTCATCCTGAACAAAATTTCCGATATTGGATTACCTCCCATTTAATTCACTCAAAACTCGCTCATTCCAAAATCATTCCATAATCATTCATCTTGTCAAGTTCATGATGTTGTTAACTGTAGATGGTTATGGACCTAAAGTCGCTGTTCTCAACCCACGATAAATTTTCGTGCATTGCGTGATTGTCCAGACTGCTCAACGTCTGTTCATCACGCAAACATGAAATTGTTGGATATGTCACGCACAGGCTCATATCATTTATTTATTTCGCCCCGCTTATAATACGTTTAAAAGCGTGAAATGAGCGAAAGAATAGTAAAACAGGTTGGTATTTCACTGTTTTTGCGTTAAGATTATGAAGTGATAAGCTACAGTTTATTTTCGATAATCTACCGTAAAGCATTAAAGAATGTATTTCGTTTCAGGTTGTACCGAAAGTTGCGAAGGTGATGTAGTCGAAGACAAAATGTACCATCGTTGCGATAGATGTGATAAATTTATCTCTTGTTCCGGTGGTATTGCACGTGAGGATTACTGTCCTCTACCCTTGGCATTTGACTTTAACAAGCAAAGATGCGAATGGTTTTCAACAAGCTGTAATAGTAAGGCTTTTAGCTGTTTCTGGCGTCCCGCGTCTGTCTTCCGTCGTACAGTTAATTACATCGTGAAATTGACATTCATCTCATTCAAAACCATTCTAAATCGCTCACTCAGCGCTCCATTCATTCATTACAAACACTCACTCAAACCACTTATAAACGCTCCAAAGCTCACTGAAAAACATATAACAACAACCTCGCTCAAAATAAAAATAGCTCGGAAATTCGGGAATAAACTTTGATAAATTGAAATTGAAAGGGTCTGATTAGATCTTGAAGAAAAAAGAAGCTATTTATAGAATATATATGCAAAATTTTTTAAAGGGAGGTAATTAATATCGCAAATTTTATTCATCCTGAACACATTTTGCGATATATGATTACCTCCCATTAAATTCACTTAAAACTCGCTCCACACACTCATTCAATTTCATTCCTTAATCATTCGTTCATCACTAATCTTGACAATTTCACGACGTTGTTAACTGTATGAAGTGCATCGTGCGTCAACATTTTGTGTGCACTCTAAAGACCACGTTTTGGCTCAAATATCTTGAAACTTGGTCAGAATGTCTGACTGCATAGTTTCTAGGACGAAATCGAATTTGGTTCAAGAAGGGTTCAAAAATTAAAAAAAAACTTTGTGATCAATCTACAGGCCACATATTTGGCTCAAATGTCTTGAAGCTTTGTCAAAATGTTTGTCTCCATCAAATCTCAGTCATTTTCGAAACGGGCCATGGGGACTCAAACATAGGATCACGGGGTCAATGCTTAGAAAAATCTTGCATGCAGTCAAGAGGCACAATCTTTGGCTCAATTGTCTTGAAACTTTATCAGAATAGTTGTCTCTATCAAGTCGCGATCAAGTTTGAAAATTGGTCAAATGGAGTCAAACATAGGATCAAGGGGCCATATCTTTGAAAAACTTCTGTGCACTCTAGAGGCCATATTTTAGCCCAATGTCTTGAGACTTTGTCACAAAATTTGTCTATATGGTACCTTGTCTTGGACGAGGTCGAATTTGGGTCAAGTGGGGTCAATAATGGGGTATAATCTTAGAAAAACCTTATGTGCACTCTACTCATAAATGTCTTGAATATGGTCATGGTGTTTTTCTTCATCACATCTCGGTCAGGGCCGAAAATAGGTCAAGTAGGGTCAATAATGGGGTCAAATTCTAGAAAAACCTTGAGTGCACTCTAGAGGGTACAACGTTATCAAATGTGGTGATATCTGGTTGGAATATTTGTCTCAATTATTTCAGTAAAGTTTAAAAATGAGTCAATTAAAGTCAAAAATAAGGCCACTGGGCCAAATATAAGGAAAATTTTGTGTGCACTTGTGTTTCTTAATAATATCTAGGCCGAATTCGAATTTCGGTCAAGTGGGGCATAATGGGGAAAACTTAGAAACAACTTCACGTGCTTTCTAAATGCCACATTTCGCCTCAAATGTTTAGAAACAAAGACAGAATGTTTGTATACATCAAATCTCGGTCATGCTCGAACCTGGATCAAGTGAAGAAAAAATGGGAACAATTTGTATGCACTCCAAAGACCAATGTTTCGTCTCAAATGTCTTGAGAGTTTGTCACAATTTTTGTCTATATGACATCTTTTAACAGGTCAAGGTAGGCAAAATAAATAGGTCAATGGGACAAATCTGGGAAAAACCTTATGTGCACTGTAGAAGCCATATTTTTGGCTCAAATAAATTGGAATTCAGGCAGAATATCTTGGCCCTGGAAACAATTGAGGCAATGCAATGCAGGTAAAAATAGAACAAAGGGTCAATTCTCAAATTGGGGGTACAAACACGGATATTTGAGTGCCTACATGTATATGATATTTGGAGCTAGTTGCATTTTGCAAACTTTGTAAATTATGCAAATGGCTCTTGAATTGAAATTCTGGCAGAATATCTTGGCCCTGGAAACAATTAAGGCAATGCAATGCAGGTAAAAATAGAACAAAGGGTCAATTCTCAAATTGGGGGTACAAACACGGATATTTGAGTGCCTACATGTATATGATATTTGGAGCTAGTTGCATTTTGCAAACTTTGTAAATTATGCAAATGGCTCTTGAATTGAAATTCTGGCAGAATATATTGGCCCTGGAAACAATTAAGGCAATGCAATGCAGGTAAAAATAGAACAAAGGGTCAATTCTCAAATTGGGGGTACAAACACCGATATTTGATTGCCTACATGTATATTATATTTGGGACTAGTTGCATTTTTCAACCTTTGTAAATTATGCAAATGGCTCTCTTGATTGTTTCAGAATATATATGTTTTTGTAAATATATGTACTTAGCGTTTTGTATGAAAAAATATCTAACGAGGTTGGGGGAATTGACAATTATTAATTTTGATAACAAAGTTAGATATTTTGTCATACAACACACTAAAAAGTATTATATTTATGTAATAACCTCTATTTGCCTTTTTTTCGTCGATATTTCTAACATAATGCAAGTTTTTAAAAATGACCGCATTATGTCACTGTTCTAAAAATACCCATATGATATCATAAAAAATATCATATGGGATGGTATGATATGGATATTTGAATAGTTATAAGATAAGATAAAATTCATTTTATAGCTTTTAAGATCTCGTAAAATGATTCATTGCTAGTTTCATCCATCAAAATTGGTAATTGTAATACATCGTTTTTTTTATGTCGTCCAATCAAGACCCATATTATCTATCACAAAATGGGAGTAATCATGAAATGCGCACCTTGTGAATATTTAGCTTTAATCGTTCGCCGATGAAATCATAAACAAATATTTTACTGAAATAAACACTTAATTATGCAAGTTGTGATTTTTTCATGACATGCACTACTTTTGCCTCGGCGGGTACACGAGGTCCACTTTGTCCGTAGAATAAACCTGTCAACTTATGACACCTGGCGAAATAGCCTGAAATCCTGACTGACATTCAGGCAACGTCTTGGAAGATTCCGTCCGAAGGAATCATATTTTTTTCTGACCAAGAACTGAGATAAATCTGATCTCTTCAATCAAAATTATATCTTCGAGTAATGTAAAGTAGGCCTAGCATTTCGATTGCTCGACGAGAACCGAAATATATAGGCAGTTACAACCGTTTCACGCTGAGCAATTGAAAAAGAAATGTAAAATATAATAACAAATTATTGATTTCAATCTGTAATTAACACTGCCTCTCTCTCAGGGACGTTAACACACCAGGGTTGAATGTTCGAGAGCTATTCTATAAGCCTCTATAAGCCTTAGCTTTTGTCGCAATCAAACCTAAATAAAATTAGTATAAACTATGTCCATGTAAGTATCAATTTTTTATACATCTTGATAAGCCAATATAAAAGTAAAATACTAAGATGTATGCTACTCTTCCTAAAAGAGATCGAATCGAGTGTTTAAGATCCTAAAATAGCATGGAGATTCCAGGGTTACAACCAAGGTTTATAGCAAGGATACATGTATAAGGTAATCGCTATCAAATTTGAAAGGAGGCAAAACAATATCATAAATTTCGTACACTTGTTATCTTCCTTTAATGAAGTACACATACTTCTCCGTGTGTCTTCCAGGCTAGTCAAATTAAGTTTTTTACCTCCCATTAATAAAATGGTTAAGTAAGTATTGGTTTTAGTGAAATCGTGATAGTTTCAAACAATTTCGAAGCATTTTCTAAAAAAAACCAAAAAATGTGGTTTTGTTCGATGTGATTGTCAATTTTACGATAATACTAACTGTAACATAATGTTGAAGCTCGCCTAATGATCAAAACCGTTCTAATTTGATCAGTCAATGCGTTTTATTACTCTATCAACTCATTAAACGCTGAAGGTCCCTGGTTTATAAAGAGGCCAGGTGACATTTAAAGGCATGCACTCCAATTTTTGAATCTTTTAAGCAAGGCCTTTTTAAGCGATAGAATCCATGGATTCCATTTACTTAAAGGGATCGTAAGCCACATTCCGAACTAACTTCAAAGGAAAAATGTCGAACGGTATGCTCACTGTATAGCGCTGAGTCCGCCAAAAACAACTAATTTCCAAGGTATGAATTACTACGCTCGATACCGCTTTGCAGACAGGCGCAACTCGCATTTTTATAATTTTAGCATTCCTATACTCATACCCCATTATTTTTTAATTCCTACCCTAAATACATATCGAATTACACTCATGTTGATTTATTGTCTGCAACCTGTTCCAAGTTTGCCCAGTCTCAAATTGTGTCATTTGTTTAAGGGTTTAAGGATGGGACAAGACTTTTATTTTTTTCTAATTTAGATTTATCCAATACAAGACAACAAGTGTTTAGACAGGTCCAAATTGTAAGGGGTTGCATATAACATACAATATGTAAGCAAATTAGATAAATTTGTAGCAGAAAGGATAGATAACGTTAGAGAGAAAGAGATAGTGTTTGTTATCAGCATTTTCTTCTTTTCCCTATTAGCAAGGTCATCCGTCAAGATCAAATGTAAAAGCTATGCATCTTTAACACAGCCGTGATTTGGCAGTGATAAATAAGAAAATATCTGGTATACATAATAAGGACAGGGTGAATAATCGGGTTATATTCCAGAAAATTAACGCCGTATGTTGTTTCGTCCATTCAGTAGTCTCGCATTCAGTACTATCAGTATTTTGTTTTTAGAACAATGTAGTGATATCCAAGCTCTGCGTTGAACACACAGCGCACTTTGTGTCGCATAAAAGTTGATGACATATACCAGACCTATTTTTTGCGCGCGTGAGTACAAAAAAGCTACGTAGTACACACGTTCTTCGGTTTTTGACTCGATTATCTTTTTCCTAGGTAATTTCCAGTATACAGGGTTGTTTCCTAAACCTGCTTAACCAGGCCAAAAACAAACGATTTTTTAAACAGTTCCGAAATCTTTCGAAATGCTTTATAACTTCGTAGAAATTGGTCTAACTTTTCTTTGTTTCTTAGCTCCACTGGCAAAGGCAAGCGAAATGTCAAGGCAGTGTGTCGTTCGTGCATCTGTCTGCCCGTCTTTTTAGGTCATGTTAGGCACAAATACTACTGTATCAAACTGGAAAAATCCTATCTGGGCACGAAAACACATCTTAATTGTTATAGAAACTTTAAATGAAACAGAAAAATGGATATGGAGGGACGGGGCTTATTTTCACTTTGAAATCTTTAGAAATTTTCTTCTTAATCATTGAACAGATTACAGTGAAACTTGGCTGAATGTTCCTTGGGTGACCCTATACTTGAACTGTCCAGAAATTTTGATTTACGCCCAAATATGAGCGTGGCTGTGTGGAACTTTTTCAGTTTGAATTCTTAAAAAATCCTGTCCTCTCCTCTCATTTTTGGCCAATTTCAATGAAACTTGGCATGAATATTTCTTCGGTAACACTTATACTAAAATTGTTCTTAGAATTTTGATTGACATATAATTGTGGGCATGGGCAGTTTGGGGCCCATTTTCACTTCTTAAGCTAAACAATAATTGCTGATCAATTGGAAAAATTTCAATGATTTTATTTGTTTGAATGTTCCATGAATTACCATTTACTTTCAATGTCTGTTATTGCCTTCAATTATGAATATATCTTTTCAAATCTGGAGATGATAAAGCCAGTGTAGCGATACAGGCACTCTTGAATCTCATGTTAAAACTTGTGTTGACTTTGAAGCCTCCGCAAATACACACAGATCATATCATAAAAAAAGTTTTTAAAAACATTGTTCTTTGGGGGGAATTATGCAATATTTTTTTTTTTTTTTATATCATATCGATCATTCCATGAATGTCATTCCAAAATTAACAACACTGTCAATTTCACGATGCTATGAACTATGCCTATAGCAGGAAAAGATGATCATTTCTACTGTCACACCCACGACCATGGGTTCACAATCAAGTGTACAGTTAACAACATCCTGAGATTGACATTCATCACGATCAAAATCATTCCAAATCACTCGCTCAGCGCTCCATTCATTCATTCCTTACACTCACTAAAACCATTTAAAATACGCTCCAAACTCATTGAATAAGATAGAACCAACAACGTCATTCAAAATAATTAAAACTAGAAAAAAATCGCGATTTTACTGACATAATTCAGATTGTAAGCCACTGATAGGTTCTTGAAGAGAAAGGAAGCTATTTATAAAACTAATATGCATATCTTATTAAAGGTAGGTAATTGATACAGCAAATTTTGTTCATTTTTTCAACAAAATTTGCGATATTGGATTACCTCCAATTAAATTCACTCAAAACTCGCTCCACACACTCATTCAATTTCATTCCAAAATCATTCCAAATTCATTCACCTTGTCAAAACCACAATGTTGTTAACTGTACACGACGGCACGGGTATAGAAATAAACACACAGACAAAGTTATGGATCATAAATTACAAAAGCTTTCTTTCATTTCAGAACCATGTGAGAGGTATGGATACACGTGTTGTAAAAAGCCCGCGGGTTATTGCGAGCCTGATCCGAATGAAAAAGACGGTTATAGATGCAAATGTTCGCCCGGATTTACTGGGGATGGATACAATTGTACACGTAAGATTAAGATGTTTATCAGTTATTGGTAGAGAACCCGTAATAGTTCCGCAACTTTTCGGAAGTAATCACTTTATCAGTGTAAACCGGGATTTCCCAATGATTTCCATTAGGAAACCTCGGTCAACAATGTGAAAGATCATTTGTTTCAAAATGTTGCACAACTATTACGGTTCCACTTCCTTAAGGTAGTGGACCCGTAAAAGTTTCGCAACGTTTTGGAATAAACGAATTTTAACAGTGTTATACTTATGAATTCATTCAGGAAATCTCTACAGGTATACAAACATTGTGAAAGATTATGAATTCTGTCATTCCTAGCTAATGCGGTTCCACTACCTTTTTTGTATGTTTGCTTTTGACCCTCCATGCAACATTTTGATATCAAAGTTTTGTGTTTTTTCTTCCTTTTGTAGCTTTATCTAGCTTTGAATTTTCCGGTCAGAGTTTAAATATAAACGTAGTCTTGCAAAAATATGAACGACAAATAACGGAATTGTTCGGATTTTTGTGAAATGATGTTAGTACATATGCAAGTTTAAAGGCACTTTTAACACGGAGAGCTTTTTTGATCGAGCCAATTCCGTCATGCGTCGTGTGTCAATATAATGTGGCTCTCTTGAGATGACACTTTTCGGACCAAATGTCTTGAAACTTGGTCAGAATGTTTGTTTCTATGAGATTTAAGAGAAATTAAAATCAAAACAAAAGCTTAATAAACAAGGTCACATGGCCAAATCTTAGACAAACTTTATGTGCAGTATTTAGGTCTCATTTTTGACCCAGATGTCTTCAAACTTGGTTAAAATATCTGTCCTTATGAGATCTAGTAAAGGTTTTTAATTGAGTCTGAATGAGTCAAAACTTCAGAAAAACTTTGCAAGCACTTGTGAGGTCACAATTGTGGCAATATTAGGTTTAGTCGTATAAAAACCTTTGTCACGGGGACATTTCTTTGTAGAAACCTTTTTTTTCGCTTTAGGGGACACATAATTGGTTAAAATATCTCAAAACTTTGTTAGAATTATTTGTTTACAAATTACCAAAACCAACTCTGTGTCAAATAGGGTCAAAAGATATATCATAGGGTCAGACCAAAGAAGTACATTTTGGGCATTGTAGAAGCCATATTTGAACTCGTAACTTGCTAAGAATAAGTGTCTATACGAAACCTCTTAGAAAAAAGCATGGAAGTTAAGCCAGGATGTTTGGCAATAGTTGAGTGCTATATATGTTTAAGTTTAATAAAAAAAGTAGGTCAAAGGTTATATGTTGAAAGGAGTTTATTTCTAAAGCACTTAGAACAAGTTGTTTTGCACATTTTACAAATTTGAAAACAATGCCGCAAGTGAGCGCTTTAAGGCCAATTTCCCTCTGTGAAAGGCATTATTTGGTATCTTAAGAATATACAATGTTTTATATTTTGCATAAAGGAAGAGTTGATAATTGATTATTTCTTTAATTCAAGGTATAAATGGATGCTTCCAAAATCCATGTATTCGTGGTGCATGTGTGGATTTAGACGATGATTATAAGTGTTTATGTCCACCCGGATACACTGGCAAGGACTGCGAAATAGGTAACTTTATAATCTTTCATTTCGTGAAAAATGACAGCAATATTTGGGTAAGATATAGCTTTTGATTTCGCACTGAAACAGCAAATTATCCCGCCTAAATGACATGCATGGTTATTATATATCAGTTGTCAAATAGAATGAATTAATAGTGGTTTAAGGACCGTCGACATCTAAGGCCATGTTGGGCGCAAAAACATGAATGTATGTAAATACGAGAATGGACGACCAAGTTCACATTAAAGATTACACTACTTATAAAACAGATCATGGTAAATGGTATAAGGCAATTCATTACAAATGGTAGGGATGTTAAGAAATATACTGAATCTAAAAGGATAAAAAATCTATCAAAAATAATTGAAAGAAAAAACCACATTAACACTTAAAAATTATTATATTTTAATGTCATTATACAAATTAATGGCCTTCAGAAAATCAAAACTGAGTTTGACTTTTACAAAATTTACCAAATTTAATTTCAAAAGATCTATCTCTTAAATATGAGAAGTCTATGCATTATATAAATATATGCTTGACAGTAAGAGAAGCGTTGCAAGGAAAGAATATTGGCATATCTTCTCCTTTTTAAAGGTTTTAGTGAGTTAAGTGTGTATTATGACACGAATGTTGCAATGAATCGACAAAATTCCTGAAATTCTTTGATAAAAAATTAATACGTAACATAAAACGCCGTTCGTAAATTGACTCTTCATGACTTCATTATCACGGTAAAAAAAGGCGTTGCTTCAGGCCCCGAGCTTATTTGCATAGTTATACATACCAATAGCTTTATAACACCCGTATAATATCAAAATTATTCAACGACCTTATTTCATTCCCGCGACGTAGGTAATATTATAAACCTAGATACTTCTAATACAAGATAATTTCAAATTGGAACAATTTGCAGATATTAATTAAAATAGATTTTACACTGCAAAGCGACTTTTGTGGAAAACATTTCAGGAAAGGGAGACATTGCTCGAAACTTTCAATTTCTCCTTTGTAGCCCGTCTGTTTTCTGAGAGAACCCAAGGTATAACTATAGCCATGGTGTCCTTTCGTTGTCGCCTTTGTCGTAGTTATGCAGGAACCTTGACCTTTCATGATATCTCTAGTTCAACTAAAGGCATTCTCTTGAAACTTCGCACATATGAAGACGCACATAAGAGAGCAACATATACTGTCAATGGAAATTATGCCCCTTTTCGACTTCATTTTATTTTTCATCAGCCAGAATGAAAAAAAAAGCAAAAAACACACACACACAAAAAAACAAGCATTCGCACCTGTAGGTGGTGCTGTAGGTGTTTCTCAATGTTTTCCTACATTATCATCTTGAGTGCATAATAGCTCCAGTTAGTAGGAAAATTGTTACACGAAACAGCACAACACTTTTAATCGTTTTTGGTAAATAACATACTTTTTTATTGTTTGTTTTGAAAATAAAAAAAATACATGTGTTTCATATTCATATAAATTGGGTTAAATAGTATAAATATCAATTATAAATTCTTTTGTCATTTACATGTGTGTAGGAAGGGTTTCTGGGTTTACGGATCTCATTTCATTTTATTTCAATTGTGGTCAAACCTTTGGCTTATTTTATTGCTCTTGATTGCCGAATCCAAATTTTCAAATTCTCTGAGAGAGATGCAGTGGTCGAAGCCACTGCTACCAAATATTACATTTTATCCTGCAATGAAGCCCGAATTGACCTGATATCACCCGCCTGATAACAAAACATTGAACTATCAAATGGATGAGTAGCTTTTAAGCTCACCTCATCACAAAGTTTGCACTCTTGAGGCCACTTTTTTACCCGATCGACCTGTAATTTGATCAGAATGATTGTCTTGATGAAAACTTGGATGATCTGAAAAAATGGTCAAATTGGGTCAAGAAGGTATCTTATGGTCAGATCATAGAAAAAAATTAAATTTACTAAGACAATTTTTTGCCAAATTAACCTGAAATTTAGTCAAAATGATTGTCTTGATGAATAAGCGAGTTTAAGATTGGGTTCTAGAACTAGATCATGGGTGTCAAATGTTAAAACGACATTGTATTTGACCGAGAGGCTACATTTTTCGCCCTTTTAACCGAGTATTGGTTCAGAATGATTATCATGGTTAAATTTCAGTGGAGTTTAGAATTTGTTTGGTTAACATGACTCAAATACTATGTCACATGGGTCAAATGTTAGACAAAACTTATGCTCACGGTACAAGCTTCGTTTTTTGCCTGATCAACTTCAAATTTGGTGAGAATGGTTGCCTTAATAAAATCTCGTCTGAATTATTTTTTTTCCAAAAACCTCTACCGTTATTTCTCGATAAACCACCGAAAAGCATTAAAGAAGAATATGGTAATGGTTTAAGGTTTATACAAACCTGAATGAAATGTGATTTCCAATTTTCCTTAAGAAAAATGGTATTGGATATTTATTTCAGATATCGATGAGTGCGCCTCAGACCCATGTAAGAATGGAGCGACGTGTAACAACTTAATAAATCGATATGAATGTGTGTGTGATGAAGGGTACGAAGGGGAACAATGCGAAGATGGTAAGACATATAATGAACAAAATTTGAGACATTGGGTTACCTCCCATCAAATTCAGTCGAAACTCGCTCCACACCCTCATTCAATTCCATTTCTAAATCATTCTCAAATCATTCACCTTATCGATTTCACGATGTTGTAAACTGTACCTTAGAATGAAAGGTATAAAAAAAATTCTTGATTGTAAAAAATGTTAGCAAACTATGAAAGCAGAGAAGTAGTTTAAACTAAGTAGGGAGAAAAATAACGAATAATACGTAACAAATGGTGAAGAAGACTTTTTTAAAAGAACTACGAATATGATAGAAAAAAGATGTGGCCAAGCATTTATTCTGTAAAAGTGTCACGAAAATAAAATATGAAAATGCATTCAGTTTTTCCGTGTAAACGAGAATTGATTAACATTAGACGGACATAAACCATGTCATTGCTTAAACTCTTCAGACTATTTGACAGTAGTGCCACCAGAAATAAATAGGTATATTTTCGGACATCAAACATTTACAAAGGAAAATTACAAATAGTGTAAATTTTGCGTTTCTTGAGTCTATCAGTGCACACTGAAATAAAGCGTATTGAGGATAATCGTTTGTTTCGTGTAAGATCGATTTATATTTCATTGAGTGAACAACGAAAGCTATACTGTAAACGGCTTTATATTGGCGGTGTCCACATTTTGGCGGTTTTTCAGTTTCGATTTATTGGCGGTGATGAATTTTGGCGCATCTTGCATGAAGCGCCAAAATACAACGTCTTATCCATTTTTCATTTTTGTCGTTTAAAACCTTGAAAGAATAAGAAAGCCAATATTCTAGAGTAGTGTCAGTTTTTACAAACTAAACAATAGTTTGTTTTCACACCTCTCGTTAGAGTAATCATTTATGAAACAGTTTTTCACACATTTTCTCATTGATTTTCCTTACAATGTTTAAACCATCTTGAATCTGGAATTTTGGAAGTAGTTTTTATTAGACATTTACGAACGTTGCCAGCCGATTTTCTTATTCCAATTCGAATAAGAATGGTCTGCATATCTTTGAAATAAATTTAATAAATATTATGTTAAAAGTAAATCGCGTAAGATAACATTTTCCTTAACAGTAAAGGAATTTTTCATTTCATAATGGCAAATATTAGCGGCGGATTAATTTTGGCGCATCTTAGCTTGTCCGCCAATATAGCCAAAATAAAACCACCGCTAAAATTACCCCGTTTACAGTATTTTCACGAGTGGCAGAGCCACGAGTGAAAATATACCTTTTGATGTTCACGAAATGAAAAATTAATCGATCTTACACGAAAAACAAACGATTATTCTATTTCTTTAATGCAAAAATGAGACAAATTGAGAAATTTCTATGACTTATTTTCGCAAAGAGCGTCATTTTGCACGTGACTGCTATGCAACGTTCATTGTGACGTCACTTATTTCGCCCCGCATATATGACGTCAGATAGGATGAAATGCACAAAAGCAGGGCATAAGTTTTTGATAATTTCACTGCTTTTGCGGTGAGATTATCAAGTGATAATCTACCGTTATTTCTCGATAAACCACCGAAAAGCATTAAAGAAGAATATGGTAATGGTTTAAGGTTTATACAAACCTGAATGAAATGTGATTTCCAATTTTCCTTAAGAAAAATGGAATTGGATATTTATTTCAGATATCGATGAGTGCGCCTCAGACCCATGTAAGAATGGAGCGACGTGTAACAACTTGATAAATCGATATGAATGTGTGTGTGATGAAGGGTACGAAGGGGAACAATGCGAAGATGGTAAGACATATAATGAACAAAATTTGAGACATCGGGTTACCTCTTATCAAATTCACTCGAAACTTGCTCCACACACTCATTCATTTCCATTCCTAAATCATTCCAAAATCATTCAACTTATCGATTTCACGCTGTTGTTTACTGTACCTTAGAATGAAAGGTATAAAAAAAATGCTTGATTGTAAAAAATGTTAGCAAACTATGAAAGCAGAAAAGTAGTTTAAACTAAGTAAGGAGAAAAATTACGGATAATACGTAACATATGGTGAAGAAGCCTTTTTTCAAAGAACTACGAATATGATAGAATTTTGCTGTGAAGAATTTGATTTAATCATTTAAGTGCATTGCCTATGTTCAGCCGCTTATAAAAATGATCTTTTGGACTCTTTCATAGTGAGATTTAAGTCTGTCAAAACTTATTTGTTTGCTGCACGATCAGAATCTTGGTGGCTTTATTTTGCAGGCAAATATTTTGGCCTCGGTCATTTTCTAGACGTATGCATGCATTTCTGTGTCTGTTGACTTTCACTGGACATTTAGTCTCTAAAAATGTACTCTATGTGAACATTTTGTTGACCCCCAGCCTTCCTTAGATTGATTTTCCAGTGAATTAAATGAAATAAAAACCTAGAAAAACAAGTTCAGAGGAGAAAATGATGTCACTGTTTTATCTGGAATAATATGTACACCTTCTTAACATTTTGTAGGTCCGCTTTTCATTCCTCTCTTTTACCCATCCTAACCATTGATCCCGTAGCCAAAGGTCTTGGCCGACAAGGAATGCGGAAAGCGCAACTATTTGAAATTCGCTTAGTTGTGTTTTTCTTAATAATTTTTGGTTCCCAAATTGTTTCCAAGAAAAGTCCTCTTCAATGACATTTGACAAAATATTTTCGGAAACAGGGGCCCTTCATCAAATACCTGTTATTAGCCACTTGTAGAGAATGGGCTGTCTTTCAAAGTCCACTTACTTTAATTTAGTTCTCCACTACTTGAACATGCAACAGACTCCAACACATGATATCATTGTCAATCCAAACATGGTTTTGCGTATGTTACAGGCATCGCTCGACGGTCGGTTCAAATTCCATTTTGGTAAAATGGGAAGTCTTGTTAAAAATCTAAGAAGAAATTTCTTGATCTCATTTCGAGTAGAATAGCATACGAAAGCAATTGTTGTGTCTTTAAATCTCAGATTCCATTGATTTTCTAAAAGCTAATTTTGCCTTCCACTCTGAGTCATCCTGTATCAATGCCCCTACCAAGTAAAGTTAAGAACATCGTGAAATTGACAAAGTGAATGATGTAATGTACTTGGATGCGTGTTATAAGTTGGTGTCAGTGAAAATAAAGGGAGGTAATCAAATGTCGCTTATTTTGTTCAGATTCAACTGAAATTTGTTTCCTATTGAATCTTGTGATTTTGGATGGGCGAATCATTTAAATCATATATAGACATGTCTAGTAAAACCCATTCAAATATATTTAACAAAAGACATGTATTTCATAAAAGTCTGTAACTTCTATCAGTGTCGTAGATACTATGCTGTAACACTTTCTGTCATGCATAGTTCCAAATGCCATCTTCTGTTATCGATTTTTTTTTTAAATTTAAGTTGTTATATTAGAAAAAAACTATTACCGATTCATTCAGTTGATTGTATTGTTTATGCCTGCATTTACTTCAACGTGAAACGCTATCTTAAAGCTTTTATTGCCTTAACTTTAGAATATTTCACACTGTGTTTCTAATTTGCTTTTAATCTGCAAAAGCCTGGTTATTTGCGGGATAACATATAAAAGATAATCATCATATGGATTATCACATTGTATAAGCAACACGATTGCATTTTATCGCCTCACGAGGGGTGATCGATAATAAGAGGTTATTTAACATGATCGAGTACAATACTGAATTCTATTGGATGAGTAACCTGCAGAACTAGTCTATATTTGACGAGGCGACAGCCGAGTCAAAATATAGACTGTTTCTGTAGGGTACGAAACCAATGACTTCAGTATTGTACTCGATCATGTTAAATGACATCTTTATTTCACACCTTACATTAAAAGTTCCGGAATTAACCATTTGCGGCATTTGAGAGAGAAAAAAAGGAAATAGATCCAAGCTGATCCGGAAAGGGTGTCAATTGCAAGTCGCTATAACCATGATAAAATTGAAAGAAACAACTGTTCTAAAAATAGATATCTCAGTGAAATGTTTATTTCAAGTGTCAAATCAAACAGTGCTTACTGATCATAATATGTAAAAAGCATAAAATAGATTGACTACCCGTCATCACTTGAAATGTACGTTTCATGTAGAAAAACGATTTTCTGAAATCAAGAAACAACAACACTTTGTATTTCTCAATCTGACTTGCATGCTTCTTTTCCTTTCAAAGTCTGAATGTAATAAATATAGATAACAAGAATCTTTTCAAGACAAAACTTATTTCAATACCTCCGAACAGAGGGATTGATTCATTGAAAGAGCCGCATCGTACAATATAGCTGGCCTCGCTTTCGTCGAACAATATAGATTGCCTCCTTTTGGAATAAAATTCGTATTGCACGTGATACAAAATAGACGATACTATTGGTCTAAATTATTTAGGTGTGAAATAAATTTGTGTTATTTTCCAATTGAACAAATACAGTTACGAGTGCCTATAAATGGAGTTAGTTACTTCAAACAATAGGACTATGTCGATCACTTTGCTTTGATCGAAGCGCGTTCTTAAGGTGGTAATGGACAGCGGCCTGCCGACTTTATAAACCGGAAGTGGGTTTTCGTATATTTTACGGCTCTTTTTGCGCGTTGTTTAAAAAGACCGGTTTTCGTTAGATTATGCTTATGAAAATAACGTAAAGTAATAATGGTAAAATTTCATAACTTAGCTTCTTTTCAACATTTGATATCAATTGAATGACTTGATCATTAAATTTAACAATAAAAATGCGTTAAAAGCGTCATTTAATCAGGGCCACTTTCAAAAACGAAAGCTTTCTTATTTGCATGGAAAGGTATGCTGATTTTTTTAACAAATAAAGGAAAAATATGTGTTTTAAACATAACGGAAAGTAAGAAAAATTCATTTGGTAATTTCTAAAAAAAAATAGGTTTTTGTTGCATTTTTACCCCGTAAAATTACAAAAATTAGTGTGTTTTTTTTTTTAACTTTTGAAGGCTAAATGTGCAAATACAATCGATCAAAGAGAGCTTTTATTGGCGACGTCCATTGTGTACATGTATAAGGTCTATACAAATGAATGTGTTAAATAACTATAAGCTGGTACTGAGTTTATACTAGACCTTAAACGAATATAACCGTTTTACTGAAAAATGGCCAATACCACCCAAGGGCAAATAACTCTAGCATGAAAACGAGCATGGAAAGGTACCTTCAAATTTTGATATAATGACTACTCAATGTTAATCTACAACATATGTGAGCAAGAAAAAAATTCATTTGGTGAAAAAAAATGACGCCATGTGTCCATTGCTACCTTAACATACGCTGCGGCCGTCTTGTTCGGAACACGTCCATTTTAGTTATACAAAGTTTCTTAAATCAGCCATACCTAAACGCATAGAGATCGATTTCTCTGTTTGAATTTAAGTATGCATCATAGATAGGTCGACCTTCGCATTAAAGTAGAACTTTATGCTTCTCGATATGTATATTACGTTTAATTCTATTCCATGCGCCTTGTAAAATGGTTTCAATCAGGGACTCTCAATGTACATTTGGGGTCCATATTGGAAGAAATCCGACCCAATAAATAGGGAGCGCTTTATCCGAATACCTGTTTACGAACGAACAAGATATATACAGGAACGATAGTCACTATTTTTCAAAGACTAATTAATTTGGAAAATCTCACAAAGATTCCAATAATTTCATTGATCGTAATCAATTTGTTTATAATCTATAAAATTTGGGGATTTTCTGCAAACGTTGCAAACACTTAAATTTCGAAAACGAGGAACAAACTCACCAAATGAAAAGTGGTCTTTCGACGACCAGAATATAGAAGTGGTTGATGGCTTTAAATATGTAGGTGTTGTATTATTTTGTTATTATGCTGATGATTGAGAGTTATTTATTGGAATGCTCTTACATGTAAAGCAATGATCTATTTGCAAATTAATTGTAAAAAAATGCGAGTTACTCTTCAAGGCTCTTTGTTAGTTGTTCGATTCGTTTGTTGTCTGAATGTTTAACTATAGCAGTGAAATGTGGGGTTTACCAAATCAAAAGAAATTGAACGAATTCAAATGAAATTTTGCAAACTTTCATTACATGTTAAACCAAACACTTGAAATGCTAAAGTCTACGGTGAACTCGGTTGAAACCCTCATTTTATTGAAAGATATATTAGACAAGTTAAATATTGGTTTAAAATTGTTAATACGATTATTTTTCTTATTTAAACAATATACAATCAATTAGTAACAGATCATGGAAAGGGATAAAACAATTGCGTTATAAAAACCAAACAGATCCTTGATCATTGCGGATTTTCCCATATTTTCAAAGAATACAAGAAAATCAATGTTAGAATTTTTATATCAGTTTTAAAAGAAAGTATGATAGATACTTCAAAAATGAAAAAAATACTTCCACGAATAATCAGTGTAATCCATACATACGCATATTTGAAAATTCGATCGATTATGAAACACACTATATGATAAATTACCTAGGAATTTTAGATCTTATTCAAGTGAACTACGATCATTTTCGTAAACATTCGCATTTAAACTGGAAAATATTCTAAACTAAAATCATACGGAAAAAGAAAGAAGATTATGTCATTGCTGTAACAAATCTGACTTGGAATATGAATTTCATTTCATTTGTAATTGTGAGTTTTATACGGAATTGAGAAGAAAATATATCAATGAGAAAATAAATCATCGCCCATCAGCTTATAAGTATTATAAAAAAAGGATATAAATCGAATTTATGCGAGTTTATTAAAGAAGCAGTTGTAAAAAGAAACAGCTAACTTTACCAGACCCTAACAGAAGTCCATCCTCTACAACTACTAAGTATGTTTTACGTAAATAAAAATAAGATAGAAATTACCTGCTCGATCCACTTGCTAATTACCTTGTTTATTTACTTTGATTTTTTGTCCCGTTTTGTATTTACAGGTGAAGAGATTAATGTCTACATTTATGTGTTATGATTATGTACTATACACGTACACGTCAGAGAATAAATAAACTGTTCTGTTCAAACTTTTCTGTTCTAATAAACAACATGCGTGAAACAGGGCAGAATTGCTCATTGGGTATATTTCCAAATGAGTGTCATTTTCCTATGCTTATTTAATATTTTTTCATTGTTAAAGATCCACCATGACTTACCTATATAATAAATAACCTTTCCTATTTAGAATCAATACTTATCAATATTTTGGAAAACGGCTTTCCGTAAAGAGTTTGGCCTACACTCAAATCAGCTTTTCTGATCATCTGTTTGTCCTTCACAAATCACCCTTTGTCTGACTGAGTTCTCATTGATAGATAAATGAAAGCCAGTGTACTAAAGGATTTTTTCCTTTTGATCTTTAACAGACACGAACCAGTGTAGGATTAATCCATGTATCAACGGTGTGTGCAGGGACGGGGACGATGACTACACTTGTGATTGTGTGGCTGGATATACTGGAAAGGATTGCGATGAAGGTAGATATAAGATATTGAAAGGGTGGCCATGCATACTTTATACATATTTACTAAATAAATTGTCTTTGAATAAAACATATATGTGTGTGCATTTAAGTCGCACCGAAACATAGAACATAGTGAAAGGCAGAAAAAAATGTTTCCACAAATTGAAAGGGGAGTTTTGATATGCGATTCTACGTTAAAAAGTTGATCGGGTTATAAAATAGGATGGAAAGTTTAATAATCAAATAGCACAATCATGTACTTACACGATATCTTGTCTCTTTTTTATCTGTTTTCGACGACAAGTTTACTTTCTTTGGAATTTCACAAACATCAGGAATTTATATTCATAATCTGGTCTGATTCATCAAATTAATACGTTGATTTAACGATAAGTAAAATGTCAATACATTGACAAGAAGCTAAATCACGTCGTGGGCATTTAACTGAAAAGAATAAATTCACAATATGATATACCTCCACAATTTTAATGAACAAGAGGAGCATGATGATCCTATATCGCTCACCTGAGTAAGTCAATTCATGACTTGTCAACCATGTTATAAATACCGGAGATTGTCTGATGTACATTTAGGGCGGATTTAAAAGAAACAGACTTTAATTTCCTCTTACTGCAATTTGATATTCTTTTTAATTGCAAACAATTTTCAACCTTTCTGTTACCATGGCAAATCAAATTTATTGATGAAATTGAATTCTTTTAACAACTTAAGTATTTCTATACCTTGAGAACATTCCTGCCAAGTTTGAAAATGATTGTCCCAATGGTTTAGACAAAATATAATTTGTTCTAAGATTTCTTCAATTTTTGCCTCTACATTACTATAGAGAACAGTTTTTGATGGAAACAAATTCTTTTAACAATTTAAGTAGGGCTTTATCCCAGGAACATCCCTGCCAAGTTTCAGCTTGATTGGCCAAGCAGTTCAGGAAAGAAGAATTTTTTCGATGATTTTCAGCATTTTCTGGCTGTTTCTAGGGAATAAATAATTTTTAATGAAATTAAATTCTTTTGACAATTTTGGTAGAGCTTCATCCAAGCACTGTCCCTGTCAAGTTTCAGCTTGATTGGCCAAGTAATTTAGGAGGTGAAGAATTTTCAACCATATTTCAGCATCTCCGTAACAATGGAATTGAGTTTTTTTTATTAAATTAAATGCATTTAACAATTTTCAAAGAGATTCATCCAAGGCACATCCCTGCCAAGTTTCACTTTGCTTGGTCTAGTTGTTTAGGAGAAGATTTTTTTCTAAGATATTCACCAACTTTTGGGCTTTTCTGTTACCATGGAAACCAGAGTTTTCGATGGAATTAAATTCGGTAAACAACTCTTAAAGAGCTACACTTACACCCAAGGAACGTCTCTGCCCTGTTTCATCTTGATTGGCTTAGTAGTTTAGTAAGATTTTGTTCTTAGAATTTCGGAATTCGGCCATTTTTCAGCCTTTCCGTTACCTATGAACCAGAGTTGTTTATGAAATAAACATCTTTAAACAAAAGCTTCACCCGAAGGATTAACTCTCGAAAGTTTCAGCTTGATTAGCCTATTGGGTTTGGAGGAAGGGAACTTTTCTAAGGTTTCAGCAATTTTCGGCCATTTTTCAAGTAATTCGTTACCATAGTCAAGAGTTTTTTTTATGAACATTAATTCTTTTAAGAATTTTAACAATGAATCATCCCTGCCAAGTTTCATCTTGATTGGCGAAGTAATTTAGAAGAAGAAGAATTTTATCTAAGATTTTCAGCAATTTTTGTCATATCTATTACAATGACAACCAGAGTTTTTGAAAGAATTAATTTTTTTTAACAGTTTACAAAATGCTTCACCCAAGGTACATCCCTGTCAAGTTTCAGCTTTGTTAGCCCTGTGGTCAAGGACAAGATGATTAAAGAAGTTGTTGACGGACGGACAGACATACAGACGGACGGACGGTCCACGGTGACCAATCACAATAGCTCACCATGAGCTCTTTGTGCTCAGGAGAGCTACAAATTATCAGTATAGCTATCTTTAGATCGCTGTTTTGTAATGTTTAGCAAACTCGGGGTATGTAATGGCATACTGTATGACGGTCAAAGTGGATCCGGTATGGAGTGCTGTTTCCTTTTATTTTTTTTTCAAGTTACAAGCGCGTGGTGGTCATGCCAACCGATTGACTCGAAATCGTCCTAATCGCCAAGGGGTATTTATCAAGTGACCCTTCGAAAGATTGTTGCATATCTCTCTAGATATTGATTGATCTAGGGGAAGTAACCCTGTCAGCCTTGACAGTGCTAAAAAATAAGCTTTTGAGGTCACGTGGTTACCGACGTGTGTCGTCTGTCGTCAACATTTTCCTTGTAGACTCTCTAGAGGCAATTATTTCTGAACAATCAACCTGGCAGTTGGAAGGGATGATAATCTTGATAAAATCTTAGGCGAGTTGGACGAGTTCGAATTTGGGTCAAGTGGAGTAAAAACTTGGTCACAAGGTCAAATTTTAGAAAAACATTCTAAACACTCTAGAGGCCATATTACTAAGACAATCAACCTGAAAATGGTCAGATTGCTTGACTTCATGAAATCTAAGTCAAGTTCGAAATTGGGTAAAGTTTGGTAAAAAACTAGGCCAAGTAATCAATATTATATTTATTTACAAAGTCGGATATACATAACAAGTAACATAAGCTCTCTTTTTACACCGACTAAGGCACACATGTTTACGACAATCACACAAATCATGCATCTACATAAAAAAAGATACCATTTTCAATCTTTTAAGAGAAACAACAACTGATAAAATTTTCAATCGTCCAGCAGTGACTTCCTTCCCTGAGATAATTTAGATATTGAGGGCTCAGTGCAGCAACACTGCAGGTGCCAATAAACTCAGATGCACCTAAAAAAGGCCGCACAGATCCCTCAACATACTCCCAGCATACGGATTGTTTTTGACTATTAATACAAAATGTTATAATAAAAAATAAGATTTTTTAAGAAAAATAGAAATACACAATAAGAAAATGCAATATGACAAAAAGATTTGAGACAAAACATGTTACATAGTTAGCCTTAGATTGAAGGTGCCGATTTCAATCAAACTTTAACAGAATGTTGCATGGCAGACTCTTTTTACAAATAGTTCGCGAAATTTTGATTGATTGATTTATTATGAAGTGAAAAGGCGGGCCTTATTTTGAGTGCAAATTCGTTTAACATTGTCTCCGCAATAACGAATTGGTGGATTTCAACCGACCATGGCAGAAATTTTACTTGGGTGATCCTTCTCAAAACTTATTTGGGGATTCTTGATTGACCCCCAAACATGAGCGTGACAGGGTAGCGTCGATATCTTTAAACGTCTTCTCCTGAGTAATTATTGAGCGGATTTAAATCTTCGCAGAACTGTTCCTTGGATGACCCTTCTTTTAACTTTATCGTGTAATTTTGATTGACCCACAGGTATGAGCTTGGCATGGCGGTGCTTGTTTTGAGTCCAAAACTTTTAAACATCTTCTCCTAAGTAACCATTGGCAAGCATTTTTTAACTTTTAATTTTTGGATAAAATCTAATCCTTATCAACTAGGCAATTTTGAATGAAACTTTGCCAGAAACTTATTCGGGTGAGATTCCTCTGGCCATATAAAATTCAGGTGAGCATCTCAGGACCATTCTGGCCCTTTTATTTATTTCACCTAAGAAGGGTCAAATTTGAACAAATGAAAATTGGTAACTATTTCATTTATGTTATCATATGGTAAAACATCAAAATATAATCAAATGACGTGATTGTGCCAACCTCGTACTCATAGAGAAAAAATAATTTATTGGAATTGTTTTGAGCGATTGTACATGATGGAGAATAGTAGTCTACGAGCCAACCTCGAAAAAAGGCTCTAGAAAAAGATTCATTTAAACGAACTGGTAGAATAAATCTACAGGTTCCCTGAGTTAGTGTAGTTGTCTGGGCTTCAATAAATAGTCGATGCCATATCTAAAAGTGGTGTAGATTTTACTAGGGGATGATTACTCTACGCACCTGTATCTAAAATACCAACTTCAATACTGGCGACTTACAGACAAACAACTCGAAGTCACGTTTCCTTTCACACAAGTAATAATTTCATTTGTTTAAGCAAAATTTAACGCATCTCTAAACATATAAAGGAAAATAAATCAGGTTTATAGTTTTTTAATACGGTAATTGCTCTTTTAATTGCGCTACTTAAAGTTTTCCAAAAATATTATGATTGATATCAGTCAAAGATTTTGAAATAATTATATTTTCGAAAGCTTTTTCATTTTGCATGAATTTTTTATATGGATGGGTACCATATCCATTCCCCTAAAAGTTCAGAGGTATTCATAGAGGATGGTTATTCTTTGCTGAATATTTGCTTCTTTTTTAAAACGTGCTAGGATAAGATATATCCGTAAAAACGAACCTTGTTTATCAACTTTAATTCCTTAGAAAGTCGCCTTAATGCATATTTTCCACGTTTAATTGTCACTTTACGAATCAAGTATAACCGCTGATGGTGGAGGGATAATGTTTGGATTCTGTGCATCCATCATTCCGTCTGTAGCTTCAAGTTCATGGTCATTGTTCAAAGTAAATTGTCAAGAAATTGTCATTTCTCGAGCAAACTTGCATCATTTACAAATGAGTTCTTTCAGAAATTATTGTGTAGTTTTCATGCGTATGCCAATTGAACAGATAGGAGATGCTCTAGGTCGAAGTTCAAGATCAAATATGAAAATGGCCTGATTATGTAATTCTCCTTCGTTTGCGGGCGAATTAAAAACGAACTAGAAACTGAATTTCTCCATGTTCAGCTTAATATCAGTTAATGCCAATTTCTGGAAAGTATTTACTTCAAGGTCACATGCCAAGGTTAATCTATAGCATTGTTATTGAATTAGTCGTTGAATGTATTGCTTCTGTATTTTGGTATTGAGTTATAATATTTGCCACAATTGTTTACATAATTGAGTATATAAAGCATTTGATTATTTTTTTGGTCAGGATAGGAAATACTTGAGTCATTTAAACCCATTTGATGTAATTAGTCAACATTTATATGACAAATACTACATTTTACACTAAAGGTCTTGTGGTCCTGTCAAAACCTCAACGTTTTAGCCAGCGTGTGCCTAACGCGTATGGTAATGGTTTAAGGTTTAAACAAACCTGAATGAAATGTGATTTCCAATTTTCCTTAAGAAAAATGGTATTGGATATTTATTTCAGATATCGATGAGTGCGCCTCAGACCCATGTATGAATGGAGCTACGTGTAACAACTTGTTAAATCGATATGAATGTGAATGTGATGAAGGGTACGAAGGGGAACAATGCGAAGTTGGTAAGGCATATAATGAACGAAATTTGAGACATTGGGTTACCTCCCATCAAATTCACGCGAAACTCTCTCCACACACTCATTTAATTCCATTCCTAAATCATTCCAAAATCATTCAACTTATCGATTTCACGCTGTTGTTAACTGTACTTTAGAATGAAAGGTATGAAAAAAATGCTTGATAGTAAAAAATGTTAGTAAACTATGAAAGCAGAGAAGTAGTTTAAACTAAGTAGGGAGAAAAATTACGGATAATAACCATGATAAAATTGAAAGAAACAACTGTTCAAAAAATAGATATCTCAGTGAAATGTTTATTTCAAGTGTCAAGTCAAACAGTGCTTACTGATCATAATATGTAACAAGCATAAAATAGATTGACTACCCGTCGTCACATGAAATGTACGTTTCATGTAGACATACGATTTTCTGAAATCAAGAAACAACAACACTTTGTATTTCTCAATCTGACATGCATGCTTCTTTTCCTTTCAAAGTCTGAATGTAATAAATATAGATAACAAGAATCTTTTCAAGACAAAACTTATTTCAATACCTCCGAACAGAGGGTTTGATTCATTGAAAGAGCCGCATCGTACAATGTAGCTGGCCTCGCTTTCGTCGAACAATATAGATTGCCTCCTTTTGGAATAAAATTTGTATTGCACAGCAGCCTCGTTCTAGTTGTACGATGATATGGATATAGATATTTCACTCCCACGTGATACAAAATAGACGATACCGTTGGTATAAATTATTTAGGTGTGAAATAAATTTGTGTTATTTTCCAATTGAACAAATGCGATTTTCTCTTCAAGGCTCTTTGTTAGTTGTTCGATTCGTTTGTTGTCTGAAAGTTTAACTATAGCAGTGAAATGTGGGGTTTACCAAATCAAAAGAAATTGAAAGAATTCAAATAAAATTTTGCAAACTTTCACTTGAAATGCTAAAGTCTACGGTGAACTCGGTCGAAACCCTTTATTTATTGAACGATATATTAGACAAGTTAAATATTGGTTTAAAATTGTTAATACGATTATTTTTCTTATTTAAACAATATACAATGAATTACTAACAGATCATGGAAAGGGATAAAACAATTGCGTTATAAAAACCAAACAGATCCTTGATCATTGCGGATTTTTCCATATTTTCAAAGAATACAAGAAAATCAATGTTAAAGTTTTTATATCAGTTTTAAAAGAAAGTATGATAGATACTTCAAAAATGAAAAAAAATACTTACACGAATAATCAGTGTAATCCATACATACGCATATTTGAAAATTCGATCGATTATGAAACACACTATATGATATATTACCTAGGAATCATAGATCTTATTCAAGTGAACTACGATCATTTTCTTAAACAAAACGAATTTAAACTGGAAAATATTCTAAACTAAAATCATACGGAAAGAGAAAGAAGATTATGTCATTGCTGCAACAAAACTGACTTAGAATTTGAATATCATTTCATTTATAATTGTGAGTTTTATACGGAATTGAGAAGAAAATGCATCATTAAGAAAATAAATCATCGCCCACCAGCTTATAGGTATTATAAATCATTGTCTTCTACGAATAAAACAAAGATATAAATCGAATTTATGCGAGTTTATTAAAGAAGCACTTGTAAAAAGAAACAGCTAACTTGACCAGACCTTAACAGAAGTCCATCCTCTACAACTACTAAGTATGTTTTACGTAAATCAAATAAGATAGAAATTACCTGCCCGATCCACTTGCTACTTACCTTGTTTATTTACTTTGATTTTTTGTCCCGTTTTGTATTTACAGGTGAAGAAATTAATGTCTACATTTATGTGCTATGATTATGTACTATACACGTACACGTCAGAGAATAAATAAACTGCTCTGTTCAAACTTTTCTGTTCTAATACGCAACATGCGTAAAACAGGGCAGAATTGCTCATTGGGTATATCTCCAAATGAGTGTCATTTTCCAATGCTTATTCAATATTTTTTTCATTGTTAAAGATCCACCATGACTTACCTATATAATAAATAACCTTTTCCTATTTAGAATCAATACTTATCAATATTTTGGAAAACGGCTTTCCGTAAAGAGCTTGGCCTACACTCAAATAAGCTTTTCTGATCATTCTTTCATCCTTCACAAATCACCCTTTGTCTGACTGAGTTCTCAATGATAGATAAATGAAAGCCAGTGTACTAAAGGATTTTTTTCTTTTTGATCTTTTACAGACACGAACCAGTGTAGGATTAATCCATGTATCAACGGTGTGTGCAGGGACGGGGACGATGACTACACTTGTGATTGTGTGGCTGGATATACTGGAAAGGATTGCGATGAAGGTAGATATAGGATATTAAAAGGGTGGCCTTGCATACTTTAAACATATTTACTAAATAAATTGTCTTTGAATAAAACATATAAGTGTGTGTATCAAAGTCGCACCGAAACATAGAACATAGTGAAAGGCAAGAAAAATGTTTCCACAAATTGAAAGGGAAGTTTTGATATGCGATTCTATGTTATAAGGTTGATCGGAATATAAAATAGGATGGAAAGTTTAATAAGCAAATAGCACAATCATGTACTTACACAATAACTTGTCTCTTTTTTATCTGTTTTGGACGACAAGTTTACTTTCTTTGGAATTTCACAAACATCAGGAATTTATATTCATAATCTGGTTTGATTCATCAAATTAATACGTTGATTTAACGATAAGTAAAATGTCAATACATTGACAAGAAGCTAAATCACGTCATGGGCATTTAACTGAAAAGAATAAATTCACAATAGGATATACCTCCGCAATTTTAATAAACAAGAGGACCATGATGATCCTATATCGCTCACCTGAGTAAGTCAATTCATAACTTGTCAACCATGTTATAAATACCAGAGATTGTCTGATGTACATTTAGGGTGGATTTAAAAGAAACAGACTTTAATTTCCTCCTACTGCAATTTGATTTTCTTTTTAATTGCAAACAAAGTTATTGATCGAATTGAATTGTTTTAACAAGTTTAGTAGACCTAAACATTAAGAATATCTCGCCAAGTTTATGCCCAATAGTTTAGGCGACGATTAACCTTCTCTGAGATTTTTGGCAATATTTTGACACTCGAAAACCATAAAAACCAGAGATTTTGATTGATGAAATTATTTTTAACAATTTTGGTAGAGCTTCACCCAAAGAACATCCATGCCAAGTTTCAGCTTAATCAGCCCAGTGGATGAGAAGAAGTTTTTTTTAAAGATTTTCAGTAATTTACGGCCATTTTTCAGCCTTTCTTTTACCATGCAGACCAGAGGTTTTGATGAAATTAAATTCTTTTAACAACTTTTGAAGAACTTTCCCCAAGGAACATCCATGCCAAGTTTTAGCTTGGTTGGCCTTGTAGTTTGGGAGGAGAAGCATTTATTCTAAGATTACAGCCATTTTCGGCTATTTTTCAACCTTTCCGTTACCATGGATTCAGTGGTTAAGGAGGAAAAGACTTTTTTCTAAGATTTTCTGCAATTTTCGGCCATTTTTCGACCTTTCCGTTACCATGGAAACCAGAGTTTTTTGTGAAATTAAATTTTTTCATAAGTTTTGAAGAGCTTTACGCAAGGAACATCTCTACCAAGTTTCAGCTTGCTTGGCCTTGTGGTTAAGGAGGAGAAGAATTTTTCTAAGATTTTCACCCTTTCTATTACCATGGCAACCAGAGTTATTAAAGAATTAAATTCTTTAACAACTTTTGAAGAGCTGCACCCAAGGAACGTCTCTGCCAAGTTTCATCTTGATACTCATTCGAGTTAATAAGGTTATAATGGAGTAATGGCCCAAGGATATTTCAAAACTGAACTTTTAAAACTATCGGAGAAAAGGAAATAAGATTGAATAAAAGGTAAAAAAATTGAGGAAAAATCGCTTACAACGTACATTCTACCAATGGGCTACTAGTTAAAACCGTGTAACAGCAGCTCGAAAACATAATTGCATTTCTCTTTTTCTGTTCACATATACGTATATCTTTTCTCCATAGTTTTACAAAAGCAGCTTTTTTGTAACATTTCTCTTCACAATCTTTTCTACAAAAAAAACGCATTGATTTAATTTACTGTAGTATATGATAAAATTAAACCAATTTTAACCTTTTAAAGGTACAATCATGATAAAAAAAAAATTAGAATATTACAAGAGGACATGATGATCCTATACCTCTCACTCGAATAAGCCAACTTATAACTTGTGAAGCATGTTATAAATACCGGCTCTTGATTTTTTTATGTATATTAAGGGTGGTTTTGAAAGAAAGGGAGGTTTTGAAAGAAATAGGCTTTAATTTCATCCTGATCTATTTTGATTTTTTTGTATTTTTTTGTAAATTTTCAACCTTTCTGTTACAATGGCAAACCAAAGTTATTGATGAAATTGAATTCGTTTAACAACTTAAGTATTTCTATACCTTGAGAACATTCCTGCCAAGTTTGAAAATGATTGTCCCAATGGTTTAGACAAAAATGAATTTGTAATTTTCTTCAATTTTTGCCTCTACATTACCATAGAGATCAGTTTTTGATGGAAACAAATTCTTTTAACAATTTAAGTAGTGCTTTACCCCAGGAACATCCCTGCCAAGTTTCAGCTTGATTGGCCAAGCAGTTCAGGAAAGAAGAATTTTTTCTATTATTTTCAGCAATTTCCGTCTGGCTGTTTCTAGGGAATAAATAATTTTTGATGAAATTAAATTCTTTTGACAACTTTGGTAGAGCTTCATCCAAGCACTATCCCTGCCAAGTTTCAGCTTGATTGGCCAAATAATTTAGGAGGTGAAGAATTTTCAACCATATTTAAGCCTCTCCGTAACAATGTTTTTTTTATTAAATTGAATGCATTTAACAATTTTCAAAGAGATTCATCCAAAGCACATCCCTGCCAAGTTTCAACTTGCTTGGTCTGGTGGTTTAGGAGGAGAATATTTTTATTGTAAGATTTTCACCAATTTTAGGGCTTTTCTGTTACCATGGCAACCAGAGTTTTTGATGGAATCAAGTTCTTTAAACAACTCCTAAAGAGCTACACCCAAGGAACGTCCCTGCCAAGTTTCATCTTGATTGGCTTAGTAGTGTAGGAGGAGAAGATTTTGTTCTTAGATTTTCGGAATTCGGCCATTTTTCAGCCTTTCCGTTACCTATGAACCAGTGTTGTTTATGAAATAAACATCTTTAAACAAAAGCTTCACCGGAAGGATTAACCCTCGAAAGTTTCAGCTTGATTAGCCTATTGGGTTTGTAGGAGGGGAACTTTTCTAAGGTTTTCAGCAATTTTCAGCCATTTTTCAGCTTATTCGTTATCATAGAGTTTTTTTATGAACATTAATTCTTTTAATAATTTTAACCATGAATCATCCCTGCCAAGTTTCATCTTGATTGGAGAAAAAGTTAAGAAGAAGAAGAATTCTATCTAAGATTTTCGGCAATTTTCGTCATTTCTGTTACAATGGCAACCAGAGTTTTTGAAAGGATTAAATTATTTTAACAGTTCGTAAAATGCTTCATCCAAGGAACATCCCTGTCAAATTTAAGCTTTATTAGCCCTGTGGTTAGGGACAAGAAGATGATTAAAGAAGTTGTTGACGGACGGACGGACATACAGACGGACGGACGGTCCACGGTGACCAATAACAATAGCTCACCATGAGCTCTTTGTGCTCATGAGAGCTAAAAATTCACAGTTACCATTGCGTGGTGGTCATGCCAACCGATTGACTCGAAATCGTCCTAATCGCCAAGGGGGATATTTATCAAGTGACCCTTTGAAAGATTGTTGCATATCTCTCTAGATATTGATTGATCTAGGGTTAGTAACCCTGTCAGCCTTGACAAAAGCTTTTGAGGTCGCGTGGTTACCGTAGTGTGCCGTCTGTCGTAACCATTTTCCTTGTAGACTCTCTAGAGGCAATTATTTCTGAACAATTAACCTGGCAGTTGGAAGGGATGATAATCTTGATAAAATCTTGGGCGAGTTGGACGAGTTCGAAATTGGGTCAAGTGGAGTAAAAACTTGGTCACAAGGTCAAATCTTAGAAAAACATTCTAGACACTCTAGAGGCCATATTACTAAGACAATCAACCTGAAAATGGTCAGATTACTTGTCTTCACGATATCTAAGTCAAGTTCGAAACTGGGTAAAGTTTGGTCAAAAACTAGGCCAAGTAATCAATATTATATTTATTTACAAAGTCGGATATACATAACAAGTAACATAAGCTCTCTTAAGCTTTTTACACCGACCAAAGCATACATGATTACGAAAATCATACAAATCATGCATCTAAATAACAAAAAAGATACCATTTTCAATCTTTTAAGAGAAACAACAAGTGATAAAATTTTCAACCGTCCAGCAGTGACTTTCTTCCCTGAGATACTTTAACATTGTCTCCTCAATAACGAATTGATGGATTTCAACCGACCATGGCAGAAATTTTTCTTGGGTGATTCTTCTCAAAACTTATTTGGGGATTCTTGATTGACCCCCAAAGATAAGCGTGACAGGGTAGCGCCGATATCTTTAAAAGTCTTCTCCTGAGTAATCATTGAGCGGATTTAAATCAAACTTCGCAAAACTGTTTCTTGGATGACCCTTCTTTTTACTTTTTCGTGTAATTTTGATTGACCCACAGGTATGAGCTTGGCAAGGCGGGGCTTGTTTTGAGCCCAAAACTTTTAAACATCTTCTTTTAACCATTTGCTAGCATATTTTAACTTTTAATTTTTGGATAAAATCTAATCCTTATCAACTAGGCAATTTTGAATGAAACTTTGCCAGAAACTTATTTGGGTGAGATCCCTCTGGCCATATAAAATTCAGGTGAGCATCTTAGGACCATTCTGGCCCTTTTATTTATTTCGCCTAAGAAGGGTCAAATTTTAACAAATGAAAATTGGTAACTATTTCATTTATGTTTTCATATGGTAAAACATCAAAATATAATCAAACGACGTGATTGTGCCATACTCGTACTCGTAGAGAAAAAATAGTTTATTGGAATTGTCTTGATCGATTGTACATGATGGGGAATAGTAGTCTACGGGCCAACCTCGAAAAAAGGCTCTAGAAAAAGATTCATTTAAACGAACAGGTAGAATAAATCTACAGGTTCCCTGAGTTAGTGTAGCTAGCTGTCTGGGCTTCATTAAATAGTGGATGCCATATCTAAAAGTGGTGTAGTTTTTACTAGGGGATGATTACTCGACGCACCTGTATCTAAAATACCAACTTCAATAGTGGCGACATTACAGACAAACAACTCGAAGTCATGTTTCCTTTCACACAAGGAATAATTTCATTTGTTTTAGCAAAATTTAACACGTCTCTAAACATATTAATGAAAATAAATCAGGTTTATTGTTTTTTAATACGGTAATTGCTCTTTTAATTGCGCTACTTAAAGTTTTCCAAAAATATTATGATTGAAAAAATGTTATTTTCGAAAGCTTTTTCATTTTGCATGAATTTATTATATGGATGGGTACCATATCCATTCCCCTAAAAGTTCAGAGGGATTCATAGAGAATGGTTTTTCTTTCCTGAATATTTTCTCCTTTTTAAAAAACGTGCTAGGATAAGATATATCCGTAAAAACGAACCTTGTTTATCAACTTTAATTCCTTAGAAAGTCGCTTTAATGCATATTTTCCACGTTTAATTGTCACTTTCCGAATCAAGTATAGCCGCTGATGGTGGAGGGATAATGTTTGGATTCTGTGCGTCCATCATTCCGTCTCTAACTTCAAGTTCATGGTCTTAGTTCAAAGTAAATTGTCAAGAAATTGTCATTTCTTGAGCAAATTTGCATCATTTACAAATGAATTCTCTCAGAAATTATTTTGTAGTTTTCATGCGTATGCCAATTGAAACAGATAGGAGATGATCTATGTCGAAGTTCAAGATCAAATATGAAAATGGCCTGATTATGTAATTCTCCTTCGTTTGCGGGCGAATTAAAAACGAACTAGAAACTGTATTTCTCCATGCTAAGCTGAATATCAGTTAATGCCAATTTCTGGAAAGTATTTACTTCAAGGTCACATGCCAAGGCAAAGCTTATTTCGATACACTTTGAAATCACGATAATCTTCTCAAAAATCAAAGATAGATTTCACAAAAAAAAAAAAAACTTACAGGAAGGGTCAATTAGTGATTATTAATAAAACTAAAATAAATAACTAAAATTAGATGTGAGCCAACTTATTTCCGATACGTGGTAAAAAAATATAACTTGTTAGAAAAATTATTTTTCGAGATCCTTTCAATGAGATTGGGTCAAATTTAATAGCAATGAAACCTAGGTAATTTTTTATTTGATTTGTCGAAGAGAAATGAAGATTACGTTAAAACTTTGGTATTGGACGCGGATAATTGGTAGGATTGTGTTTTGAAAATGCTCATAGGGAATTGGGGATACATAATTATTAAACTTATCCAATATTTTTATTCAAACTCTGAAAACGTAGAATGCAGCCCGGATGAAACAACCGTATTTCAAAAATTGTTTTGTTATGATAATTATTGAGCAATAAAATCAAGATTTTTGCTTTTGAATTTGATTTTGCACATTTTTCACATTTTCACACTGATCATACGTCGCGCACGGTAATGCGGTACCAAAATGAACCGTCAAAATAGCGAACGTCGATGGTGTAGCGTCTAGTGATTTTTTTTGTTAGTTTTTGTCGAAAAAAAAAGTTAACCTAATTATTATATTGCTCACTCTCTCTATGTAGCAATAGCAATGTCCGAATATACAGTCATCTTTAAAAAAAATAAAACTCGCCTCTTTTCCCTCGCAAATCTTCGAAAAAAATGTAATAAACATTCATTTTTGTTATCAAAATGACATGAGCGATTTCGGGCTATATTGACCCTCTTATTTATACAGGGTTGTAGTCTGATATCAAGAAAACGGGGTCCAAAGGACTCGACCATTGGGATCTTAGGGGTCCTTCATTCGGTTTGGGAGTCCCTGCTTTAGATAAAACTACTTATTTAAGAGCAATGATATAGTTTTCCTGTGCCTTTAAGGCTATTCCCTGTTTAAAAGTTAAGAAATTGTTGGATACTTATAATTACTTAGCTCTCAACTTCAGGAAAGAATTGAAGACTGTTTAAAACAGTCTTCAATTCTATTCTGATGTTGATCCCTAGAGGGTCCATAGGACTCATATAAGATAGTTTTGAGGGTCCTGGTTGCTTATTTCGGAGTCTCAGACTCGCAAAACCTGCGTCCCTTAAAACCCTGTTTATATATTTGTTCTTCCCTACTCGCATCTCTACTTCCAATCAATTTATTGTCAGATGGTGTTTCGTTTTCTTTTTATTTTCTTTGACATTGCGGGTTTTTATCAACGTCTTTATAATTCAACGAATCAAATTTAACGTCGCTTTAAGAAAATGCGCGTTTTTTAGAAATCGTTCCACACACACTAATATCAACATCTCATTTATTTGTAAATTTTTTTCCTTGAAATTTTAATAAGATTATCAAGAGAAAAATAATATTTCTTGGCTGAATTTAAATTACCATATGAATAAAGGAACTGCTTTTTTAGCGTATTTAAAATGGAAAAAACAGTTTTTTAACACCCTGAAAAGATTTCGTTCCACAAGAATTTCAGCTTATTAATTTTCCTTGAGTACATGTAAATGGTTGACCTCGTTCTCCTTTTAGGGAGAAACAAAACATAATGAAGTACAACAAAGTAATTGTAACCTTTAATTTTAGAAACTTGCACAAAATCTTACAAAAGAAAAAAAAGCGTTACAAAAGAGACATACGCAACATCATGAGTACATTGTATTGGTCAGAAGATATGAAACACATCTAAAATAAAAAATATTTCAAACGATAGAAAATTGTTTTCCTTTTTCTCTTGATGATATGCAGTACTTCAGAAATGATTGGTTGAGATACCCCTTTATCACCCCATTAACTATTCAACGCCAGCAAACGCTTTTTTTTTCTTTTTGTATCTTGTAGCAGACGATTTTAGAATAGATTCATGCAAAAGCAATATATTCTCCTAATGAGTCATTTGGTATAAAAATTTCAAAGATATTATAAAAATTGCCGACGTATCAGCCCAGCAAAGCGAAGGTCATGCTTATTGCTTAAAGACGTCGCATATGTTGCGTCTCAAATTATTAAAAAATAATAAAAGAAAATAGAAAAATAGAAATGATAGAAAAATGAGAGAACTTCTCAATATCCCTGGATCGGATTTTTGTTGAAATATTAGGGTGTTATAGACGTTAAAAAACTGAGAAAAAAAACATGATGCACCGATAATGCGCCTCGAACCCACGCCGCGAATGTACAACGTATACATTAGGCTACGGCCACTCCGACTCTACATTAATGAATCCTTTCTTACGATTTTGATAAAGAAATGAAAATAAATAAATAACAAAATGAATATACTTACAAATGGGCCCAAATCAATACTTACGTTAGGACATTTCAAATCTGTGTAGTATTGATTTACACTTTACCAAGATGTGCTACTGTATTGATCACGCATGTCAAGCATGTATTTACGATATAGGTCGATAGATTCAATAACAAATCAAATAAATAAAAGATCATTGTTGGTTACAATTATAGAAGTCGACCATTGAATTCTGACAAGGAATGCAAAACACAAACAAGATAGATAATAGTCACCGATCTTATTTTCTAACTTGTTATTTATGTCAGTTTTTGGATGACATTCATTGAGTATCACTCGGACGATTTTGATATGTTTTTCGTCATTTTACCACCACAAATAGACACAAAGCTGTTTAGATAAATAAAATATACTCAGGGTTAACTATTCATCCATGTCCTTTAACACAATTCCATGAAATAATCACAAAAAAAGTCGCGAAAAAATATTTCAATCGGTTTTCGACCACAATAACATTACGTAGGAAAATGACGTCATAAAAATCGCGGAAAAACCAGACTTATTCCAAATTCATTTAGACCCCAGATCGCTCGACGCGGTACATTTATATTTTCATACGCGATTTACGATCGTGTAAAAAATATTCATATAGTTTACGGGCCAAAACGAATTGTCTTGTCGTTATTTTGATTTAACTAAAATGGCAGTCAAGTTAAAGCCGATATGATACAGCAATTAGCGGTTTTCGGTGTGTGCACACGAGGAACTACTTTTCTGATTTTGGCGGTGAAGAGGTCAACAATTTCCATCCCGTCTGGCAGCAATAAGCCAGTATACTGAAAGTATACCTGGCTTTAAAATACTTCATTGCACACAATCACACTCAAAACCCTAGTGGTACAAATGCATTTGATGACTGAAGGTAAATTTTTCGAACAGAGAAATACACTACTCAAAAGTTCTAAGTGGCCACCTTACCTTTCTCTTTTTTTCACACATTTTCCGCTGTTCTCTTAGAATATGAACTTTGTTCATTCAGTCATCATTCTATCCAATTGTTTTGTAAAATTATGCACCAATAAGTCCTAAAGACGGAATTAAATGCATGTACCCTCAATTTCAAAAGTCACAAAATTGACACTTTCAATAGAAATTTGAATTTTTCGATACTTGAAAAACGCAACGCCTACCAATCTTTTGTACTAATAACAGTGGTACAACGCCAGTGGACTTCTAGAATTAATGCCAAAACGTTCTACACAATCCTTATCCTAACAAGAAATGTCAAAAATACCCCACCCACCAAAGTAAACTTTGAAATCGAGGGTACTCCTACTTTCGTTTACTTTTGAAACATTTCTTGTTGAATTATTTCACTGGGTATTCTCTTGTTGACTTCATAAATGATTTGGCTACATTATTCAAGCAAAAACGAGTTGAATCTATGCGGCGTTTATAACACATGACCAAAAAGGAAAATTGCTGCTTAGGAGTTTTGAGGAATGTACATAATACGTATTAAGTGTTTTGTATGAAAAGAAATATCTAACGAGGTTGGGAGAATTGATAACTGTCGAGGCTCTGCCGAGACAATTATCAATTCTCACAACCGAGTTAGATATTTTTTTCATACAAAACACTTAATACGTATTATATTTATCTTATAACCTCTATTTGTCTTGTTTCCATCAATGTTTCAAGCTGAAATGCAAGTTTCTAGAAATAGATGTCATTGTTCCTTAAATAACTATGTGATATAATAAAAAAAATACCATACGGGATGTTATCGAAGGGATATTTGTATAGTTATAAGCTAAAAAATGTTTCCCCATTACTTCTTTTAATCCTATGTGTGATATTTGCTGCAGTGGTCTTGCCTTTAGTGTAGCATCATTTCAAGCCTGTTATTGTTATTTAAGCATTATCACAAGCGGCAAAAAGAGCGCATCATTTTTTCCTAACCAAACTATTTTGTGACAACCGGAGCAGGTCCCTTTACCTCAAATAGTACTAGTTTAAATGTTAGCTATTGAATGATAACCTGAAACTTTTACCCCTTGTTGAGTCAAAAACATCAATTTTCAGAATTTTTGAGTCTGTGACTTGGTTCAGAACAAAATCTGTCTTTACTGCAGGTACAAATTAGAGATTGGGGGAAAAAGTTCCCGCTAAACATTGTAACAGCCTGCGGAGCAAATCACTGCATGTCCAGCATACGTAACATACTCTCTCTTTTTTGGCCTGGTTAAGCAGGTCATAGAAAACAACCCCGTATTCTGGGAAAGATAGTCGAGTCAAAAACGGAACAACGTGTGTATTACGTAGCTTTTTTCTCCTCATGCGCGCACAAAAAATAGGTCTAGTATACATCATCAACATTTGTGTGACACAAAGTGCTTTGTGTGTTCAACGCAGTGCTTGCACATCACTACGCTGTGCTAAAATCAAAGTAATGATAGTATTGAAAGCGAGGGAACTGAAAAGACGAAACAACACACGAGGTCAATTTTCTGGAATATAACCTTGATTATTAGTCCCCCACCGGTTTGCTAGATTCCGTCTGTCCGTCCGTCTGTCCGTCACACTTTTGTCCGGGCTATATCTTCTAAACCATATGTGCTAGCAACTTCAATCTTGGTACACTAATAGATCTTATTGCCTTGCCCACTTTTTGGTTTATTGCCCTTTTTTGTTTTTTCCCTTACATTCTTGTCCGGAATATATCTCCTAAACTATGTGTGCTAGCAACTTCAAACTGAGGACAAGTGTCATGTTCAAGATCCATAACTCTGCCACACCCACTTTTTGAGTTATTGCCCTATGTTGTTTTCAGCCTTACATTATTGTCCGGATTATATCTCCTAAACTAAAAGTGCTAGCAACTTCAAGCTTTGTACACTTATAGATCTTATTGAGAAGAAGTGTCATGTGTAAGATCCATAACTCTGCCACACCCACTTTTTGAGTTATTGCCCTTTGTTGTTTTTTAGCCTTACATTCTTGTCCGGATCATATCTCATAATCCATAAGTGCTAGCAACTTCAAACATTGTACACTGGTAGATCTTATTAAGAAAAAGTGTCATGTACAAGAACTTTTACTCTGCAATGTCCACTTTTTGAGTTATTGCCCTTTGTTGTTTTAAGTCTTACATTCTTGTCCGAATCATATCTCCTAAACTAAAAGTGCTAGCACTTTTAAACTTTGTACACGTACAGATTGAGGACAAGTGTCATGTACAAGAACTGTTACTCTGCCACACCCACTTTTTGAGTTATTGCCCTTTGTTGTTTTTACCTTTACATTTTTGTCCGGAACATATCTTCTAATCCATAAGTGCTAGAAACTTCAAACTTGCTACACTTATAGACGTCATTGAGGACAAGTGTCGTGTACAAGAACTGTCACTCTGCCATGTCCACTTTTTGAGTTCTTACTCTTTGTTGTTTCTATCCTTACATTTTTGTCCCGGACTTATCTCCTAAACCATAAGCCCTAGCAACTTCAAATTTTGTACACTGGTAGATCTCACTGAGAAGAAGTGTAATGCACAAGAACTGTTACTCTGCCACTTTTTTAGTTATTGTCCGTTGTTGTTTTTTATCCTGACATTTTTGTACGTACCATATCTCCTGAGCCATCAGTGCTAGCAACTTCAAACTTGGTACACTTATAGATCTCATTCAGGACAAGTGGCATGTACATCATTCTTCTCCGCCCACTTTTGGAGTTTTTGCCATTGGTTGTTTTTACTCTTATATTTTTGTTTGGGACATTTTGTTCAAAACCTAATTTGCTAGCAACTTCAAATTTTGTATACAGTCATAGATCTAGTAAGTAGGAGATATATTATAAGAAAGGATTTTTTGTTTTCCGGTGGGGGACTCCTGTATTGCATCGCAATACGACATGCACTTGTTCACCTTGTCCTTTTCATGTATACCGTATATTTTCTTACTTACTGCCAAAGTCACTGCTGTGTTAAAGATACATAGCTTTCATATATGATCCTGACGGATGACCTTGCTAAAGGGAAAAGAAGAAAATGCTGCTAACTAACACTTTCTCCTTTCTCACTAATATTATTTACCCTTTCTGCTACAAATTTCACTAATTTGCCCACATGTTGTTTGTTATCTGCACCCCTCTACAATTTGGGCCTGTCTAATCATTTGTTGTGTTGTAATGATTTAATCTAAATTAGAAAAAGTTAAAAGCATTGTCCGTCCTTAAACCCTTAAACAGACGACAAAATTTAGACTGGGCCAACTTGGAACAGGTTGCAGACAATAAATCAACATGAGTATTATTTGATATACATTAATGATAGAAATAAATAATTGGATATCAGTATAGGGTGGACCATATTGTGGGAAGGGAGAAATTGACCCTATCAATTTCTTGTGTTCCCAAAGTAAAATACAACTTCTTTATGGAGGAGCCGACGAGCTTGTGTCCCTAGAAAAACAGCATTACTACTATTGTCAGACGGAATGAGCAAATAGATAAATTGACCGACTAGTAGCAAACCAATCAACTCAACTAAAGTTATAAAAACGCGAGTTGCGCCTGTCTGCAACTACAGACTCGTTTTTTAACGCCTAATAACGCATTCTCGTGAAATATTTTTCATAATAGACATAGTCAATTAATTATCTTCTATATATTTACACATTCTACAGTTTTTACGAATTACACGTTCTCTTTGTCACCAGAACTCGTAAATTACGTCTGTAAAACGTAACAAATTATGTGCGGGTAGATTTCTTTCAAATCCCTTAAATTCATTAAATAGTTCATGAAAAAGGTTGAGAATCTTCAGATTTGCGCGAGAGGTGACATCATTTTAAAATGTGAACTAAAATGACCGTACAATGCAATTCAAAAGTTGTAAAACGTCAAATTTTAAAGAAAAATCGGCGTGAAAAATGGTAATTTTTTCTCAATATCTTTATAGATAATAAATGAGTTTTTGTGAAAGTTAAAAATGAAAAATAGTATTTTTTATAGCTTTTGTTGATGTAGTTAAAAATGATAATACGTCATATACAACAAAATAAAGAAAGGAATTATGTGTGGACACAATTTCTTACATACGCGAAATTTATTGCCGGTTTTCAAAATGTTTCGCTGCAGCATTTCAAATTCAAAATGATTATTATAAACATTCTTCATTGTTGAAGTATTATTTTTTCGTACAATCATAAGGAAAAATTTCGTACAGATACGTTTAAAAGTATAAAAATTATTTATATTTGGCTGTGTGGACATACTGTTCAAAAGCGTATCTTTTTTGACGTCTTAAGTTTTTACATTGTGCACTGTGCTTTTTCAGCAATCCAAGATAAAAATGATTAAAGCCGATTGATAGTAAAAATGCTTCCAGCATAAAAAAAAGAGTTTATTCTTTCTTATTCGGAATATTACCTTTAAAGCAATTTTAAAAAAAAATCTACATGCGATAAACAAGAAGCACTTCAGAAAAAATATAATGTAAAAACGTCTAAATGGCAAAAACGACGTTACAAAATGTTAAGCATTAGCGCGCGCGACGTCTATGCATTTAAGTTTATAAAATAATAAAAACAACCTTTAAGAATTAATAAACTGGTCAAAATCCTGTAAGAACGACAATTCTTATAGGTATAGACCATCATTTCATGTCTCATTCAAGTTAAAAGATAATCTTAAAGTCTTATAATTTGATTGAAACAATTGATAAGGGAAATAAGAGTAAAAGGAGCGCCTTTGATGCTCTATTGGCGTTAAGCTTTTTTTTCTTTTATCAAAAGTTACTTTAGGACAAACATCAATACAAGTGAATTCAATATTTGTCTGTTGATGCTGTTTAGCAACACAAAGGACTGAAAGTCCCAAAACGCAATTTTGCCGGCATACTTATGCACTTTCATCCCACTTTGGTATTGTTGGTATGTGCATGGGCAGATTTAGTGGCGAACATTACAAACAGAGGGCACATATGATAACGGGGTTCAGTGTAAAGATGATATTTGGCTATTGATCAGAAAATAAAAAATCTAGCCAAAAAACATATCTCCTTCTCAACGAAAATTGTTTTCATTTTTCCTTTTGAAAATTGAAATCTGATTTTTTCAAAAAATGTGCTTTAAAACCCAAAATATTAAAATCGAAAGTAGTTTTACCTTAATGTTGTGTACTTTGTCCTTCTGGTGTGTCGTTGGAGAATTGAGTATTTGTTCTTTAATTTTCTCACACACTTTCCTTCTAGCAAGCATTTTTAATGTCCAAGTACAACATAATGCATAGGCAAGAGAATATCTTTATCCAATTAACCATACCATACCTTTTATATCATTCACTGAGAAAACATAAAAAATGTACACATTTTGAACAAAGCGGCAAAAAAACAGACAAAATACTTGTTTTGCAGATGATATCAATTAACTATCTGAAAAAAGTGTTCTATTCTTTTACAAATATTTTTCAGTTATCTACCTTGATGATATTGATTGCGCGTTAGAAAGTGTGAAAGAAATTATTCACACAATCGACCGTTGAAATGAAATCCGATATTATTGTGGACTTCATTGCATAGATAAGAATATTTATACAAAATTCCTTAATGATCCTTTCCTTGTATTTTTTAAGGGGGTGTCTCCTTCAAAAAATCTTCCTTGTTGTCCTGTCGTAAATATCTAGATCTAAAATCTAATGAAATCTGTGGACTTTATTGCTTAAACAAGGAAATATCTAAAAGTGCCCCTTTCAAGTGTTGTTTTTTTTATTGATCAATTTCATTTTCTTAAGGATCCTTCCTTAAAACCATACCACCTAAAATATTTTAAATAAAAACAACTATAAAAAAACATTTATTGTTTTTTTCGATAGCTTAACCGAATTCTCGGAAAAAAACCAAAAACAAACAAACAAAAAAAAACCCCACATTTGTTACCAAACAATTATTCTATGAAAGTATCAAGAAAATACAAAAATGTACTTAGTTTTTCCGGGTAATTGGAAATGGTGTACCGTCAGACCGACATAAAACTCGCCATTGCTATTACTCTTCTGGCCATCGAACAAATAGAGCAACAACAACAAAAAATACATATATTTTTCATATACTTAAGATCAATATCAGAGAACTTTAACACAGTGTAATATTCCGTTTCTTGAGTCGATCAGTGCACACTGCTGAAAAACATGAAATGGATTTATATATAAATGTGGAATTCTGCGTAATTAATGAACTGGCAGGGCGGGGCTAAGCCGTGACGTAATTTGGCTAGTTAACTTTTAAATATTTTGGATTATCTGCAATAATCGTGAACACGTGCAAAATATTGTATCATAAAAACAAAAGGATTCACGTGTTAAGGGAAAGTTCACACATTTCATCGTTGGGTTACCAAAGCTTTACGGTCTCAAATTAAGTATGTAGACTTTAGACCAGCAATTCCAATTGAGGGAGCAAAGATTAATTTTACATTGAAAATGATAGGAGATAACGGTTTCTCGAACCTCACCCTTGCTTGCGGATCTTTATCTTTAGAAGTGAATAATGGGTAAGTTCATATCGGACTCGGTTTCGAACCGAGTTATCCGGGTTTCCATCAGAACGACCTCGGTTTCGACCATTGTGATGTCATTTTAACCTTTCAACCTCGACGCTTCTGATCCTGGGTAAGGCCGGTGTTACTTGGGTTCCAAAATGACATAGAAAATAGTGCACAACAATTCGATTACATCAAACAAATGTTCTCTTTTCCTTTCAACGACAAATACTTTTTTCTTATTTTATATAGTATTTTGCACGAGTTTATCACATTCCTTAATGGGATAACGATATTTCATGGTTAATAAATTATTGTAGCGGTAAATGTGAAGTTTGTTTACTACAACCAGTGGGTAACTCCGTTCACATGAATGCCCTTTCTGCGCATGCATATTGTAGTCAATTTTAGATTATTACATCATCTCACGCGACTCCCGGGCTGCCATTTGAATTTCCCTTAGAATGAATAAAGGCTGGTTTATCCTAACCTTAAGTGCATCGACCCGTTACTAAGACTCCGCCCTGCAAGCGGAAAAATCGTGGATTATAATTATTTTATGTTTTAACAACCATAATTCAAATGTATTTTCTAATTTACTCTGAAGAGAACATGATATTTGATATTTATCTTATAACAATACAAATATCCGTGTGATAACACCCAATGTAATATTTCTGTTGATATAACATGGATATTGTTAACACAATGATAGAATTCGGCTATTTTTAGAAATTTGCATTTTTGTTAGAAACTTCAACGGAAACAAGGCAAATAGAGGTTATAAGATAAATATAATACTTATAATAATTAGTGTATTGAGAGAAAAATATCGAACTCGGTATTGGGAATTGATAATAGTCACAGTAGAGCCTCGACATTTTTAAATTCCCCCAAATTCGTTAGATATGTTTTCATAAGACACACTAAGTACGTATTGGATATTTATTTCAGATATCGATGAGTGCGCCTCAGACCCATGTAAGAATGGAGCGACATGTAACAACTTGGTAAATCAATATGTATGTGAATGTGATGAAGGGTACGAAGGGGAACAATGCGAAGTTGGTAAGGCATATAATGAACAAAATTTGAGACATTGGGTTACCTCCCACCAAATTCACGCGAAACTCGCTCCACACACTCATTCATTTCCATTCCTAAATCCTTCCAAAATCATTCACCTTATCGATTTCTCGATGTTGTTAACTGTACCTTATAATGAAAGGTATGAAAAAATTGCTTGATTGTGAAAAATGTTAGCAAACTATGAAAGCAGAGAAGTAGTTTAAACTAAGTAGGGAGAAAAATTACGGATAATACGTAACAAATGGTGAAGAAGACTTTTTTGAAAGAACTACGAATATGATAGATTTTTGCTGTGAAGAATTTGATGTAATCATTTACGTGCATAACCTATGTTCAGCCGCTTATAAAAATGATCTTTTGGACTCTTTCATAAAGAGATTGTAGTCTGTCAAAACTTATTTGTTTGCTGCACGATCAGAATCCTGGTGGCTTAATTTTACTGGCAAATATTTTGGCCTTGGTCATTTTCTAGACGTATGCATGCATTTCTGTGTCTGTTGACTTTCGGTGGACATTAAGTCTCTAAAAATGTACTCTATGTTAACATTTTGTTGACCCCCCTGCCTTCCTTAGATTGATTTTCTAGTGATTTAAATGAAATAAAAACCTAGAAAAACAAGTTCAGTGGAGAGAATACGCATCTAAGATGTCACTTTTTTTTATCTGAAATGAAAAAAAATGTACATCTTTTTAACATTTTGTAGGTCCGTTTTTCATTCCTCTCTTTACCCATCCTTACCATTGATCCCGTATCCAAAGGTCTTGGCCCACAAGTAATGCGGACAGCGCTACTGTTTGAAATTCGCTTAGCTATATTTTTCTTTATGTTTTTTGGTTCCTAAATTGTTTCCAAGAAAAGTCCTCTCCAATGACATTTGACAAAACATTTTGGGAAACAGGGGCCCTTCATCAAATACCTGTTAAAAGCCACTTGTAGAGAATGTGCTGTCTTTCAAAGTCCACTTACTTTAATTTAGTTCTCCACGACTTGAACATGCAACAGGCTCAAACATATAGCATCATTGTCAACCCACAGATGGTTTTGCGTATGTAACAGGCATCACTTGATCGGTCTGTTCAAATTCAATTTGGGTAAAATAGGAAGTCTTGTTAAAAACCTAAGAAGAAATTTCTTGATCTCAATTCCAGTAGAATAGTCTACGAAAGCAATTGTAGTGTCTATAAATCTCAGATTTCATTGATTTCCTAAAAGCGAATTTTGCTTTCCAATCTGAGTTATCCTGTATCAATGCCCCTACCAAGTAAAGTTAAGAACATCGTGAAATTGACAAGGTGAATGAGTTTGGAATAAACTTGGATGCGCGCGATAAGTGGGTTTTCGGTGATAATATTGGGAGGTAATCCAATGTCGCTAATTTTGTTCAGATTCAACTGAAAATCGTTTCCAATTGATTCTATGATTTTGGAATCCACGAGAATCGTCTTGGGGACGATTCTTATGGGTTTGAACTTCACGGGATTCATTGAAATTATGCTTCAATCCATAAATGCATAATTATCATGTAATGATGTATTAAGCGAACATTCCCACAAGTGCCCGCTTTTTGGCGCTTCTCTTAGTGGTCGCTTCACACAATTTTTACTGTATTTGTACCTTTGAATGAAAAATATGAGGTAGATGGGGAGTAGGGCCTCAAACTTCATTTAATGCAAAATCTCTAATAAAATCCTTCTTATCTTGGGTTAAATTTAAGAAAAACGCTATGCCTTCTTTCTTATCAATTATATCTATTATATATTCAGGATAAGAAAGTGTTCGCAAACGTAACCGAGCGTTTTTTTTCCGGGGCTTGCTAGATACATTATAAGTAGACTTACGCATACAACAAATGTGGAGAAGGTCTAAATCAGTAAAAATGGGTTCATTGTGCTTTTTTTAAAACTGTTTTAGTTGATTTTCAAACCCTAAAAAATACAACCCTGAGGTGAAGTAATTACAAAATATAAATCAAAGCACAAAAAGGCTCATATGGTGAGATAAAATAGAATTACTGTATCGATATATTATCATGTAATAGTGTTAAGATTTGTTTTGTTTTTCTTGAAACTGCTTTTTTCCGAAATATTGAAACACCGAGTATACTCCGTAAAAGGTTTAAGCAGATCGGATGAAAATTGCGGAATGTAAAATATGCTTTCGGCCCTTTTTCGTGTGGTGTTTGGTGGACCTTTTTTCAAAAGAAATGGTTCTTTGTTTGTAAAATTATTATATGAAAGTCTGAAGAATGTTGACTCTACTACTCTGGAAAAATAAGAGAAAGTTAAGAGACGGGCGACGAACATGGAAAAATAAGAGAAAGTTAATAGACAGGCGACAAAACAGACGGACGGGAAACAAATAGTGGTAAAGCATGGCTAGTAAACCCCATTAAAATATATTTAACAAAAGACATGTATTTCATAAAAGTCTGTAACTTCTTTCAGTGTCGTAGATACTATGTTGTAACACTTTCTTCCATGCATAGTTCCAAATGCTATCTTCTATTGTCGATTTTTTTTAAATTTAAGTTGTTATATTAGAAAAAACTATAACCGATTCATTCAGTTGATTGTATTGTTTAAGCCTGCATTCACTTCAACATGAAACGCAACCTTACAGCTTTTATTGCCTTAACTTTGGAATATTACACACAGTGTTTCTAATTTACTTTTAATCTACAAAAGCCTGGTTATCAGCGGGATAACATATAATAGATAATTATAATATTGATTATCACATTGTATAAGCTACACAATTGCATTTTATCCCCCCACGAGGGTTGATCGATAAATTTGTGTTAATTTACAATTGAACAAATACAGTCGCGAGTGCCTAGAAATGGAGTAAGTTCCTTCCAACAATAGGACTATGTCGATCACTTTACTTTGCTCGGAGCGCGTTCTTAACATGCACTGATGGCCGTCTCGTTCGGAACAATTCTGTTTATTTATACAAAGTTTCTAAATTCAGCCATACCTCGACGCATGTATCGATTTCTCTGTTTGAATTTAAATATACACCATAGATAGGTCGACCTTCGCATTGAAGTAGAATGTTAGGCTTTTCAATATGTATATAACGTTTGATTCTATGCTATGCGCGTTGTAAAATATAGGAAGAAATTCAACCTTATAAATAGGGAGCAATTTATTCGATTACCTGTTCACGACCGGACCAAACTCACCAAATGAAAAATGGTCTTTTGACGACCAGAATAGAGAAGTGGTAGATAGATTTAATTATCTAGGCGTTGTATTCTATTACACATGATATTTTGCTGATGATAGAGAGTTTCTTATAAGAATGCCCTTAAAGCAATGGACTATTTGCTAATCAATCGCAATATAGCATAACACTACATAACCTTTATTCACCCAGTAATGTTTACAACATTAAGCATGGGGATAATCATAATTAGACATTGTACAGTTCAGTTTGGCTAATTTGGGGAATTTACAAATTGTGATGATTGTGATAAAAACTAACCAATTGTAAAAAAAATACGATTTTCGCGTAAAAACTCTTTGTGGGTTATTCGATTCGTTTGTTGTCTCAATGTTTAACTAAGGAAGTGAAATATTGGAATTTACTTCATCAAACAAAATTGAACGAATTCAAATAAAAGTTTGCAAGCGTTCATTGCGTATTAAACCAAACACTTAAAATGCTATAGTCTACGGTGAACTCAGTCGACACCCTTTATGTATTTAAAAATATATGAGACAAGTTAAATATTGGGTGAAATTGTTAATACGAAGTTTTCTTATTAAAAAAATAAACAATAAATAACTATCAGATCAAAGAAAGGGAGTAAGCAATTCCGTTATAAAAACAGAACAGATCATTACGTAATTTTGCATGTTTTTTACAGAATACAAGAAAATCAATGTTAAAGTTTTTATACCAGTTTTAAAAGAGGGAATGTAGATACTTTAAAAATGATTGGCTTACTACCATAAATAAAAGAAGTGTGATCCATACGTACGCATATTTTGAAAATTCGATCGATTATGAAACAAACTAATATACATACCTAGGAATTATAGATCACATTTTTCTTAACTACGATAATTTTCTTTAACACTTTGCATTAAATCAATATATTCTAAAAATATACGGAAAGAGAAAGGAGATTCTGTCATCGTTGTAACAAATCTGACTTAGAAGATGAATATTATTTCATTTTTAATTGGGACTTTTATACGGAATTGAGAAAAATATATTATAAAGAAAATATATCTTCACCCATTAGTTAATAAGTTTTATAAATTATTGCCTTCTACGAATAAAGAAGAAGGCTAAAGTGGCCCTAAATCGCTCACTTGAGTTTAAAGTCTATAGATCTGACCTCTTAACCTAGTTTTAAACCATACTTGACCAGAATTCGAACAAGACTGAGATTTCATAAAGACTATCAAAATGACTCATTCTCATATGATTGGGCAAAAATTATGGCCTCTAGATTGTCTACAGGGTTTTTCTAAGATTGACCCCTGTGACCTCACTTTTTGACCCCACTTGACCCAATTTCAAAGTTGACTTAGTTTTCATTAAGACATTGATTCTGACCAATTTTCAAGTTGATTGGGCAAATATGGCTTAAAGAGTGAAGATTTTTCCAATATGTGACCCCATTTTAGACCCCACTTGACCCAATTTCCAACTTAACCAAGATTTCATCAAGCGAATCATTTTGACAATTTTTTCTGTGGATTGATCAATCAATAAAGCTTCTAAAGTGACTACAAGGTTTTTCCAAAATTTGACCCCATTACCTCAATTTTGACCCCACTTGACCCAATTTTGAACTCAATCAAAATTTTATCAAAACATTTATTCGGACCAATTTCCAGGTTGATCTGGCAAAAATATGCCTTCTAGAGTCTTTACAAGGTTTATATAAAATTTGACCTCATTTTTGACTCCAAATTTGAAGTTGAGCTAGATTTTATTAAAAAATTGATTCTGGCCAATTTTCAGGTTGTTAGCAAAAATATGGCTTTAAGAGTGTTTACAGAGTTTTTTTCCCAAATTTGACCCCATTTCTTCATTTTTGACCCCTAATGACCCACTTTTGAAATCAATCTAGACTTTATCATATCAATCATTCTGATCAACTTCCAAGTTAATTGAGCAAAAACTATGGCTTCTAGAGAGTCTTCAAGGTTTATCTAAGATTTGACCCTGTGACCTCATTTTTGACCCCACTTGACCCAAATTTGAACTTAATCAAGATTTCACCAAGAAATTGATTCTAACCAATTTTCAGGTTGATTTAGCAAAAAATAAAGCTTCTAGAGTGTCTACAAGGTTTTTCCAAAATTTGACCCCGTGGCCTAATTTTTGACCCTACTTAACCAAATTTCCAACCCGTCCGAGAGTTAATCAAGACAATCATTTTGACAAATTTCAGATTGATCTGGCAAAAAACGGGCCTCGCGAGTGTCTACAAGGTAAATGTTGACGACGGACGACTGACGACACACGACGGACATCATGCGACCACAAAAGCTTATTTTGAGCACTTCGTGCTCAAGTCGGCTAAAAAAAGATATATTGAATCTATGTGAGTTTATTAAAGAAGCATTCGAAAAGCGAAACAGCTTATTTATCAAGACATTCACATAAGTTCATCCTGTAAACCTACTAAGTATGTTCTACGTTAATAAAATTAGATAGAAACTACCTGCCTCAACCACTTGCTACTTACCTTGTTTATTAACTTTGGGGTTTTGCCCCGTTTTGTACATACATTGATGTATACTTTTATGTGTAATAGACAGCTTATTTATCAAGACATTCACATAAGTTCATCCTGTAAACCTACTAAGTATGTTCTACGTTAATAAAATTAGATAGAAACTACCTGCCTCAACCACTTGCTACTTACCTTGTTTATTAACTTTGGGGTTTTGCCCCGTTTTGTACATACATTGATGTATACTTTTATGTGTAATAGATACCATACATGTACACGTCAGAAAATAGATAAACTTTTCTGTTCAAACTTTTCAGTTCTAATACGCAACATGAGTGAAACTAGGAAGAATAGTTCATTTGTTATATCTACTCCTTATGTTCATAAAAAAAATCCTACGCTAAATATAAAATTGTTTTATTGTAACAGAGTTATCAAGATTTACCTATACAATGAATAACCTTTTTTCCTTTTAGAATCAATACAAATTTATAAATTAAAACGGTTTCCCATAAAATGTTTGGCCTACTCTCAAATCAACTTTTCTGATCATCCTTTTGTCCTTGACAAATTAGCCTGAATATGAGTCTTTAGATAGAGATTTTTAAAGCCGGTGTACTTAAGGATATTTCCTGCCAATGAATTTTCCTTTTTATCTTCCACAGACACGAACCAGTGTAGGATTAACCCATGTATGAACGGTGGGACGTGCAGGGACGGGGACGATGACTACACTTGTGATTGTGTGGCTGGATATATTGGAAAGGATTGTGATGAAGGTAGATATTGCATCATTTCAATGGTTAATCATTGTGTTCTTTAAATATAAGGGGGTTAAAAAGGTTCTTTGATAATGAAGAGTTTATCAATAATTATAAATCTTTCGATGTAATTAAGCTTTGCGAAACTTTGAAGAAGAAAACACACAATTACTCAAATTTTATTGACTATTTTCATGTTTTGATTCAATTCGCGAAGTTAAAAAGTGAAGTCTCCGAGGTTCTGGAGGAATAACTGTTTTGGTTCAAAATTCACTCTTTGATACAGGACTTGTAAAGTACACCTATTCACATATTCCGGAATGCGTTGTATTGTATTTTAGAAAATGTTTATTTAATATTAACAATGATCTTATCATATAATTCGTTTTTGTGCATATGGGCGATTTTAACGCTCGGACCAAGGATCTAAACGATTTTATCATTGATCATAATATTGACTATATCTTCCAAAATGTATATGATAACCCGTAACATGTCAGTAACATATATGCTTCAATGTATAAAATTCTGGGTGCAATTAACAAAATTGCCAAGTACTAGATACCAGAAAAATTTTATGATTTGCTTCAAAATCTAGACGAAAATTGAAGAATTTCTTGGTTATCGAAAGTCAAATATCTTATTAAAAAACCCATTGATTTAATTTACTGTAGAATATGATAAAATTAAATCAATTTAAACTTTTTAAATGTTAAATCATGATAATAATAAATTATTAGAATATTAAAATTCACAGCCCTACTATCTTTAGAACTCTGTTCTGTAATGATAAACAGGAAAATTATGACGTGACCAACCTTGCCAGTGCTCAAGATGAACTAGAATTGTAGTCGCGTTGGATCCGTCGTGTGTCGTCCGTCGTCCACATTATCCTTGTAGACACTGATGTTGTTCAGATGTTCTAGTCATAAACTTGCCATCGAAATCGGAAGACAGAACAATATTCCAAAAGATCAAAGGATATGACTGTACTGCCTAAAAAAAATAGTATAAGAACCATTGAATACGAATACCACGTCTTTTTCCATTGTCCAAAATATAACAAATTGCGCCAAACCTTCTTTTTAATTGGTATAAATCAGTTACAAGTTCTTAGCACTTTTATAAATTCCTTCAAACGGAAAACTATGCTGAAACACGTAACTATGCACTTTACATTCACTTGATATTGCTTGACTTTAGTGACTTACCCACGGTATACTTAAGTATATCTTAATGGTTTACAATATATGTATTTTGGGCCAGAGGCCTGTTACTAATCTATTGTCTTTTGTCTACTCTAGAGGTCATAGTTTTGCTGGATGAACCTGATAAAAGTTAGGATGGTAGTCTTGATAAAACCTTGGACGTGTTAGAAATTGGGTCAAGTGGGATATAAAAAAAACTATTGCTTTTCTAGATGAGATCTAAGTTAAGTTCGAAATTCAGTCATTTTTATAATAAAAAACTAGGTCACAAGGTCAAATCTTAGAACCTTCTAGACAGCCTGGAATCCATATTTTTGGGTTACCTGAAAATTTAGTCAGATTAATTGTCATGATGAAATCTATGTCAGATTCGAAATTGGGTTAAGTTTGGTCATAAACGAGGTCAAGGGGTAAGATCTTATAAAAAAAACCTTGTAGACACTCTAGATGCTATATTTTTGGGTTTATCAAGCTAAAAATTGGTCAGGCTGATTGCCTTGATAAAATCTAAGTCGAGTTTTAAATTGGGTCGAATGGGGTAAAAGAATAGGTCACAAGTTTAAATCTAAGAAATACTTTGGAGATATTCAACATTTAATAATGTTGGGTCAATTAAAAGGCAGTCTTGATGAAATCTTATTCAATGTAAGACTTGGTCGAGAGGGATTAAAACTAGGTAAAATGTTAAAATCTCAATTGTAGACACTCTAGAGGCAATATTTTTAGCTCGATCAACCTGGGAATCGGTCGAATTGATTGATTTGATAAAATCTCCGATGAGATCGAAACTGGGTTCAACGGGGTCAAAAAGTAGGTCACATGGTCAAATCTTAGAAAAACCTTGTCGACACTCTTAAGTTCATATTTTTGAGTTAATCAACCTGAAAATTTGTCAGATTGATTGTCTTGATTTATCCAGGTCAAGTTCCAAATTGGGTCAAATGGACAAAAAACAAACTGAGTCAGAAGGTCATATCTTTTAAAAAAATCCTGTAGACCTTCCAGAGGCCATGTTTCTGGCTCAAACAACCTTAAATTTGGTCAGATTGGTTGTTGTCCGTAAATAGGGGTAAGTGGGGTCAAAAACTAGGATATAAGGTCAAACCTGAGAAAAACCTTTTTTTTTTATATTTTTCAAAATCGTTCAGATTGATTGTCTTGTTAAAATATCAGTAAAGCTCGAAATAGGGTCGAATGTGGTCAAAAACAAAGTCACAAGATCAAATTTGAAAATAAAAAAATTGCCGTCGCTGTAGAGGCCATACAATAATCACTATTTTAAAGAGTTCAAGTGGGATAATAAATTAGGTCAAGAGGTCAGTTCTAAGATAATTAACCTAAGCGAGCGATTTTGTTCACTATTGCTCTCTCGATTGGCTCACCTTAGCACAGCGTACTTTTACACGGAGGCCGTCTAGTGTCCTCCGACGTGCGTCTTCAACAATCTTATAATCTTTTTTTCCTGAACTACTGGGCCGATTTCATTGTCACTTTGCCAAATTGTTCCTTGTGTGAGCCTTTTTGAAATTGTTCGCGAAATTCTGATTGGCACATAAATATGGGCGTGGCATTTGTACACTGCGAAACGACATCGACTCCTGAATCACTACTCCGATTTCAATTTAACTTTACGTGAATATTCCTTTAGATGACCCTCTTCAAAAACCTCTTCGCAAAATTTTGATTGGCCCTCAACATGGGCCCGAAATCTTTTTACAACTCCTCTCGAACCACTGGGCCAAGTGATCAATACAATATCTGTTGAAATAGTTGAATAAACATAAGAAATAACATAAGCCATGTAGAGCTTTAAACACCGACTAGAGCACATATTTATTAAGACAATTAAACAAAGCATGCAAATAAATAAATAAAAAGGATACCACCAGTCTCTCAAGAGAAGCAACTTCTTGGAATATTTATCAAAGAGCAGTGACTATCTCCCCTGAAAGAATTGAGATATAATGGGCTCAGTGCAGTAACACTGCATGTGCCCATAAATTCATGTTGACCTTCAAAGCTCCGCACAGATCCCTCAACATACTCCAGCAAATGGATTGCAATTGTCTAGGAATACAAATTGATTTAGTAATGATATTTTAGGATTTTTTTTCAGAAAATACAAATACACATTAAGGAAATGCAATGTAGCAGAAAGATTTGAGACAAAAAGTGTTAAAAATTTAGCCTTGGATTGAAGGGCTAATTTCATAGAAACTTTACCACAATCGTATATTAGTAACCCTCTTCAAACACTGTTCGCAAAATTTCGATTGGCCGATCAATACCGGTGTGAAAGGGCGAGAGTGATTTTGAGCTCAAAATCGTTGAACATCTTCGCCTCAGAAACAAATGAGCAGATTCCAACCCAACTTGGCAGAAATGTTCCTTGGGCAACCCTTTTCAAAACCTGTTCGTGAACTATGATTGATCCCCAATTATGGCGCAACAGGGTGGGACTTATTTTGAGCCCAAAATAGCACATTTTACACTGAAATGTCTTAGGTACAAGAATGAAATGTATCTAAAATTGTCTAAAATGTTATAGATAGTTTGGTGCTCAAAGTTTATATAGTAATTGATACATCTAGTCCTGAGGTTGAAAAACTTTTCTCAGGCTCAACTTTTTAAAATCTAAATAAATGTATAAAAATAAAAGAAAATATTGATTATTGGTTATTTATAAAAGTTAAAGAATTCCTCCTGAATGTACACACCTTTACAAATACAGACAATTTCGAACTGATCAAGCGTCTCAGAAAACAGATATGTCTTCCATTTCTAAAGGTATGTGCATCTTTCTTGAAAACAAGAGGACTAGAATTGCCCTAAACCGCTCACCTGAATTTTATTGAATTTTAAGTGAAAATGGACACTGCCCACCCATTTTTTTTTACTGAGTAGACTCTTTTAAAAATAAGCCCCCACTCCTGCCATGCCTATTTTTATGGGCCAATCAAATTTTTTCAAACTAATTTTGAAGAGGGTCATCAAAGGAACATTCTGGTAAAGTTTCATTGAAATCAGCAGAGTGGTTCAAGAGGAGTTATTGTTTAAAGATTTTGGGTTCAAAATAAGCCCCGCCCTGCCACACTCATATCTATGGGCCAATCAAAATTTCCCGAACAATTTTTGAAAAGAGACATCCAAGGGACGTTCTTGTAAGTTTCATTATAATCGGCCGAATGGTTCAGGAGGGGATGTCGATAAAAGGTTTCGGGCTCAAAACAAGCCCACCCTGCCACGCCCAAAGTTAAGGGTCAATCAAAATTTCGCGAATAATATTTGAAAAAGTCCACCCAAGGAACATTCTTGTAAAATTTCACTGAAATCAGCCAGGTTTTTCAGAAGGAAATGTTGTTTAAAGATTTCGGGCTCAAAATAAGCCCCGCCCTGCCACACGCATATTTATGGGTCAAATAAAATTTGCGAATGATTTTTAAAAGGGTCATCCAAGGAACATTCTGGAAAAGTTTCATTAAAATCGGCCCGGTGGTTCAGGAGAAATGATGTTTAAAGATTTCGGGCTTAAAATAAGCCCCTCCCTGGCACGCTCATATTAATGGGCAAATCAAAATTTCACGAAATTTTTTTGAAAAGGGTCACCAAAGGAACAAGGAAATCGGCCCAGTGGTTCGGGAGGAGATGTCGTTCATAGATTTCAAAGTGAAAAAATGCCACGCTCTGCCACGCCCATATTTATATGCCAATCAGTATTTGGTGAACAATTTTTAAAGAGAGTCATCCAAGGAACATTCTGGCAAATTTTCATTGAAATCGGTTTAGTTGTTAAGGAGAAGAAGTTTTTAAGATTGTTGACGACGGACGACGGACTAAGGGTCACCCTAAAAGCTCCCCTTGAGCATGTTGTGCTCAGATAAGCTAAAAAGAGAAAAGGTTGGAAATTCTTTCTATTGGAATCATTTTGAGTTCTATTTGACGAAAGGCCTACGGGAAATTGCCAAACTTTTTTTTTAAATCCTCGTCTCAGAATTCTTACTATATATTTTACCTGTTACCTGTGGATCGTGACCTTCATAGGCTTGAGCCTGTATGGCCCATTTCTTTTATATTAAATTTAAGTTTCAGATGAGTGACCGACCCTAGGATGACCTTTAATCAGAGTCTTTCAAAGCACGTTAGGGGATTGAAAAACAATCGGTGTAGTAAAAATTTAAATGGATTGAAAAACACGGATTTAATGGGTGTAGTTGTTATGGGAGACCGCTCTCACCACTGTCCTGCATTACTTCGTTGGTTTAGATAAAACGTCTGACACCTCCCTCAGGAAAGATCTTCTCTGGCTCAGTGGTAAGCGCGTTGGACTTGTAAACCAAAAACTTGAATGTTACTTGTCCGCGTGGGTTCGACGACGGCTATTGTTCAGCTATGCTTCGCTTGAGGATAGTTCTTACGTAACAATAGTAAAAATAAAAAGATTTAATAGATTGAAAACATGACTAAATGGATGTAGTAAAAAGTTTATTTATTTTATGAAACTGAAATGAGGAATTTGAATGAATTTCACTTGAATGATCCCAGGACTGCAGAAATATATTGATCGGATGCAAAGGAAGACATTAAAGAGTGAAGATTATTTGCATGCACAATTTAATATCACAACTTTGAACGACCTCACAACAGACTCCTTAAAAAATCTTTCTTGCTAAAAACAAATGAAATACAAAGCTTATAAAGCTTATAAAGAATGAATTTATTGTCGAAACACGGTTTACAGATGTAAATTGATGAAAAAAACCTTTCGAGATTCTTTCAGAAAGAATTTTTCCAAATTTCAAAGGAATCAAAGTAAGGTGATCTGTTATTTGATTTGTAGAGGAAACTTTAAGATTACGTTTAAACTTTGGTATTGGAAGCGGATAATTCCCATAATGAATAGGGTTGAAGAGTGAACGTCTCTTCAAAAGGTGCAAATAATGATCTCAAATAGAATTTAATAATTATGCATAGTTTTTGAAGAATAAAACTTAAAATTTCCTTTTAACAATGATCAGTAGATTCAAGCTAGTGGGGCAAATTAGACGCCTCCAGTTTTTGGCTCGCCTGAGCACGAAGTGCTCAAGGGAGCTATTGTGATCGATCAATGTCCGGCCTCCGTCTGTCCATCTGTCCGTCACGGCGTCAACTTTTTCTATAAACGACATCTCCTCCTAAACTTATGGGTCAAAATCAACCAAACTTGGCAGAAATATTCCTTGGGTGGTCCCTTGTAAAAATTGCTTGTATAAATCTGTGTCATATAACGGGAAAAGGGGCCTCAATGACAATTGTTAACACTCTAGAAGCCACAAATATAGTTCTATCTTCATGAAACTTAGTCAGAATGTTTGTTAGGTCATGAGGATTAACGGTTTTGAAATTGGAAGGATCCGTGCCATATCACGGAAAAAGGGGCCTTAATGACAATTTTGTCAACAATTTCTTTAAACGACCTCTCCTCCTAAACTTATGGTTCAAAATCAACCATACTTGGCAGTAACATTCCTTGGGTGGTCCCTAGTATGAATTGCTCAAATGGAATGGATCTGTGCCATATCACGGGAAAAGGGGCCTTAATGACATATTTCTTGTTTACACGCTAGAAGCCACAAATATGGTCCAATCATCATGAAACTAGGTCAGAATGTTTGTTAGGTCCTGAGGATAAGATTTATCGAAACGGGAAGGATTCGTGCTATATTACGGGAAAAAGGGGCCTTAATGACATTTTTTTTGTTAACACTCTGGAAGCCACAAATATAGTCCAATCATCATGAAACTTTGTCAGAATGTCTGTGAGGTCTTGAGGATTAATTCTTTTGAAAATTGGAAGTATCCCTGCCATATCACGGGAAAAGTGGCCCTAATGACAATTTTCTCGTAAGAGTTCCAGACGCCATAAATATGGTCCAATCTTCATGAAACTTGATCAAAATGTTTGCCCGGTCACAAGAATTAACTCTGTTGAAAATGGGAAGGTTCATGCCATATTATAGAAAAATGAGTCTTAATGATAAATTACTTGAAATATCAGGTGAGCTATTTAGGGCCCTCAGGGTCCTCTGGTCTTCGCTTAATGTCGTGAGGGAATATAAAAGAGGAACGAACTCTTTGTATTTCTTATGTTGATTTGTTGCCATTAGTTTAATCACTAAAAGGGGAAGATCTTGTGCAAGAAACACAATTCTTGTTTATAAATACCTTTCGGAGAAAACATGATAATAAGGGAAAAAAAGTTTACATCACAACTTTCCGATTTCAAGCATGTTCTTCTTGTTCCACTCGTATCATAGATTTGTATTTCTGTTCATTCATAAATCAACGTACTTTCACTTTACGTCTTCTTCCATTTTATGTGTGCCAGTTTCATCTTTGATTGTTCTATTAAATTTGGATTGCTTTTCTATATTATATTTATTCATCAAGTTTGTACGCTTTGTGCACATTTGCCATGAGATCTTAGCTTTCGTAAGAGTTCCAGACGCCATAAATATGGTCCAATCTTCATTAAACTTGATCAATATGTTTGCCCGGTCACATATATTAACTCTGTTGAAAATGGGAAGGTTCATGCTATATTATAGAAAAATGAGTCTTAATGATAATTTACTTGAAATATCAGGTGAGCGATTTAGGGCCCTCAGGGTCCTCTTGTCTTCTCTTAAGCTGCTTAAACAGGAGCTCGTGTTCTTCTCAGAGTCTCATACAAATCTTTGGCAAAACATCCTTTTTATTTTCAAAGTATATCTTTCTATTTCGTTTGTAGGGTTACAGACGCGCTGGTTCCTTACAGTTTGTTCACGTCTTCCGGTCTCTTTTTTCAAAATATGCGATGACAATCTTATTTTTACTATAAGGTTTCTATATTTTGTGCAATCCAGAATATCTAGGTAAAGGGATCTTCCAAATACAAGTGTACCAGTCTAATGTGTCTTATCAAAGACAAAGACGAGTAGTATTGTACGTTTTCATGCCAGCCACTAACATATATATATATAATACGTACTTAGTGTTTTGTATGGAAAAAAATATCTAACGAGGTTGGGAGAATTGATCATTGTCGAGGCTCTGCCGAGACAATTACCAATTCTCACAACCGAGTTAGATATTTTTTCATACAATACACTTAGTACGTATTATATTTATCTTATAACCTCTTTTTGTCTTGTTTTAGTCGATGTTTCTAACTTAAATGCTAGTTTCTAAAAATAACTGTATGATATTATTGTTCTAAAAATAACTATGTGATATCATAAAAAATATCATACGGGTTGTTATCATACGGATACTTGTATAGTTATAAGATAAATCTATTAGCCCATCACGTAATATCGGTATAAACTAATTTCTATTAACCGACTCTAGGTACAGCCAATTTCGCGAAATCCAGCAATCTGCAAGATATCGCGAACCTTGGATGAATAGTTAGCAATTTCAAAATTAGTTTCTTCTTGATCTCTTTGATCATTTGAAAGTGTTTTCGAAATACAATTGTCAGCCTTCTCTTCATGCAGTTTTAACCAATAGCTGATTATGCGAATATGTCTTGTAATATATACATGATATCGAACTAATTCTGAGAATAAGGCAAGGGACGAAGTAATGTTTTTGACATTAAAAATCGATTTACTTTTTTAGAAATAGTTTCTAAGTTCTTCAGCCCTTACATAGCCCCAAATTTAACAGCTATAATTTAACACGGAAAATACATAAGAATCAAATAAATTAAACCTAATATTAATAGGGGTTTGATATCTCTTGTATTATTTAATAATAAATGAATTGCTCTAAAGGCCTTGTTACGTATTTCATTTTTTTGCTGGAACGAAAGAGCCATTGCAGAAAAGTAATACCTCAAGATAATTAAAAGTTTTAACAAATTCAATAACTTTTCCCTCATTTAATATATTTGGGTTTTCTCGTACATTTACTTTTTCCTTAAAAAACGACAACTTTTGATTTTTCGACTCTTCAGTAAGTCTGCACTTCTTACAAATACTTTCCAAACTGTTTAAGGTCCATGTAAAGTGTTTGACACCCAATTTTAAGGGTGCTTCATTAGCCAAGAAAAAGCAGTATGTCCAGGTTTATTGTATATCAAAATGAAGCTATTTTTGAGCACAAGCAGTTGAGCAACATAAGACCGCAATATCTATAGTGGTAAAGCCAAAACATTGTGGAAAAGGGTCATTTTGTACAGAACAAGCAACTGCATGACGGTTGGATAAATTTGGCTCATATTTTAACAAAGTACAGTCTAAAGTACTACCCAGGTACTACTACAACCTTAGATATAAAACTCGGTCTCAAAAAGCTGCTTTGAAACAATCAATTTCCATTGATTTTGTCAACATACTTGTCAAACCGGTTTGGTCTGTTTTTAAAATAGATGTGCAACAGTACACCATAATATTGTGAAATATTTTCTGCAATTTATTTCAAATTATAGTTTTTGAATTTAATGATCTATAATAGATTACTATAAATCTATCATTCAGTGAAATAGAAATTGATATATTGCTTAACAACCTTACGGGTAAATAAACAATTAAGGTCAATTTATGTTGTGATAACACACCATACCTTAAAAGATCTACACGTTTATAAAATAAGAATGACATGTAAGACATATGTGTTTATAAAATAAGTCCAAATAAATTGCTTGCATATCTATGTTATGGGCTCGAGTTTTATACCAACGTTTGTAGTAGTACCTGGATCGTACTTTAGACTGTAATTTGTTAAAATATGAGCCAATTTTATCCAACCGTCATGCAGTTGCTTGTTCTGTACAAAATTACTATTTTCCACAATGTTTTGCTATAACGCTACAGCTATGGCAGTCTTATGTTGCTTAATTACTTGCGCTAAAGAATATCTTCAATTTGATATATAATATACTTGGACATTTACCTTTTACTTGGCAAATGAAGTGTTTTAAAATTGGGCCTCAAACACTTTACATGAGCCTTAACTGATCCTGCAATGATTCCCTCGATTTAGCACAAAGAATTACGTCGTCTGCGAACAGAAACAAAAAAAATAGAAAATTGGTCCAGAGTTATGCCTGTATTATCTCCCTTTTGCAATTATAGATCTTAATCGTAATTAAAAAGAGAAACATCATAGGCGACGTTATCTCTCCTTGAAATAATTCGACTTCGCTTTTGAAATAGGCTGATAATGTGTCCAAATGGCTAACACACAATTTTACTTCTACACAGTATATGTACATTGATTTTACAACAGATAAAAAATTACCTTTTATGTCCATTTAAAGCAGTTTATACAAGAGTGAGTTGCTATCAATAAGGTCATACGCCTTCTTTGAGACTATAATTTATCCTTAGTATGAAATTATCGTCCAATTCAAAACAACAGCAACAACAAAAAACCTATAAAAAGCATAAACAGCAGAGTGAATATTCCTTAAAGCGAATTGGACACTTTTTAAACGGTCATTTTCATTCAGCAAAGCTTTAGACGTTCGTTTAAAATCAACGTGAAATATTTAGCAATACAACTTGTAATCGTAATTCCTCGATAATTACTTGGTTCCGATATGTCCCCCTTTTTTGTACAATGGTTTGGCTACGCCTGTAGACCAACACTGAGGAAAAGATTTACCCTCTTAAATGTAATTAAATAATAAACAAATCGATTTAGCTAAACGCTCTATATTTTCGGTTAAATATTCATACATTATGTTGTCCGTAGTCGTTGATTTTTATGACTTTTTCTTTGACATGCTTTCTTGATTTCGTCAATCGTTATAGGCTGACCTAACTCTTCAAAATTACAAATACAATTATTTTCCGTTTCGTTATTTTCAAAATCTAGCAAAAAGAGTTAGTTATTGTAAGAAACATGGACGAAATCAAGGCATATAGAGTTTATAAGATAAATATGGTACATACTTAGTGTATTGTATGAAAAAATATATAACTCGGTAGTGGGAATTGATAATTGTCTCCGCAGGGCTGAACAATTATCGATTCCCCCAACCTCGTTAGATATTATTTTTCATACAAAACACTTAGTACGTAATTATATATCTATTTCAGACAAAAATGAATGTGATTCCAACCCATGTCAGAATGGAGCGACATGTAAAGACTTGATAAATCGATATGAATGTGAATGTGATGATGGATACGAAGGGGAACAATGCGATGTTGGTAAGGCATATACTGTGGATAGCATCATGTGATTGATAAAATGAATCATTTATTAATGATCTGGAATACGTTGAACGTGAAAGTGTTGAAAGATTTTTGGGAAGGCAATTAGATATCGCAAATGTCTTTTAAATGAACAAAAGTAGACGTTATAACCATCTTCGAGGCAAGTCGTAATGGATTACATTTCTCCCCATTCCCTACACATAGTAAATATGATAACGAAAAGTCGTTTCTATAGATATTTATAGAATGTAATTACCTTGATCAGCAAATCCAAAGGAAAATGCCTTTGACTTAATTTTACGCTATAACGAATTGGGAATCAAGTGTTTCAGATGTAAAAAAAATACAGAAATCCTGGAGTTATATCTACGTAAAATAGCAAGGATAGTCGCCCCTTTGTATTGGACGTATGTGACAAAGTTGGATCAAAGCGCTAAAAGCGCTGAAGGCCTGGTCTATAAAGAGGCAAGGTGACATTTGAAATGCTTCAAATACAGGCGCAACTAGTGTTTTTAGCTCCACTGGCCGAAGGCCAGCGAGCTATTGTCATGGCGGAGTGTCCGTCGTGCGTCCGTGCGTCCGTCCGTGCGTAAACTTTTTCTTTAAACATTTTCTCCTCCCAACCCAATGGGCGGATTTTAACGAAACTTGGTAGAAATGATCCGTGGGTAGCCCCCTTCTTAAATTGTTCAAAGAATTTTGATTGGCCCCCAAATATGGGCGTGGCAGGGCGTGGCATTTTTTCACTTTGAAATCTTTAAAAATCTTCTCCACCCAAACCATTGGGCCGATTTCAATGAAACTTGGCATGGATGTTCCTTGGGTGACCCTTTACATAAATTGTTCAAGAAATTTTGATTAGCCCATAAATATGGGCGTGGCAGGGCGGGGTTTATTTTGAGCCCCAAATCTTTGAACGACATCTCCTCCTGAACCACTGGGCCGATTTCAATGAAACTTTAACAGAATGATCCTTTGGTGACCCTTTACTTTAATTGTTCAAGAACTTTCGATTGGACTAAAAATATGGGCGTGACAGGCTGGGGCCTATTTTGAGCCCGAAATTTTCAAATGACAATTTCTCCCGACTAACTTGGCTGATTTCAATGAAACTTTACCAGAATGTTCCTTGAGTGTCTCTTTTCAAAAATTATTTGCTAAATTATGATAGGCCTATAAATTTGGGCGTGGCAGGGCGGGGTTTATATTGAGGCCAAAATCTTTGAACGATATCTCCGGAACCACTCAGCCAATTTCAATGAAACTTTACCAGAATGTTTCTTGGGTGACTATTTACTTTAATTGTTCAAGAAATTTTGTTTGGTCCATAAATATGGAAGGTGGGGCCTATTTTGAGCCCGAAATCTTTGAAGGACTTCTTCTGAACCTTATGTTTTAATAAGATTGATCAAGGGTTGCAGGTTCATTGTGATTGAGTATTTTGGTGCAATATGGACCAGAACCATTTAATCATTACTAAATAGGTCTTAGGAGATTTTTGGAGTGTTAATGTTTTCATTTAAAGTAAGCTTTATTTTATGAAAGTTTAAAGATTTTAAAGCCAGTGGAGCGATACAGGCCCTCTTGAGCCTCTTTTTTTTTTAAATAATTCTAGTTGAGTTCATTATCCCAGGGAAACCCGATTCTGAGAACTGGGGGATACCAGAATTTGGAGGTAACCAATTTAAGACAGATGCATCACAGGTCTCTGATTTTTCAATATTTATCAATAAAAACAAAAAAAACACAAGGATTCTGCAAAGTTTCAAACATTGAGTTATGTTTAAATAAGTAAATTTTGATGTAGAGAATGGTGATAAATATAATTGAAACTACACAATATGCTCAGTATCATTGAAAAATCATGCATATATTTCACAGAAAAGATGAGTGGAATATGTTACCTGTTGATCATTCGCAAATACCAATTTTGATTAATCGCTAGATATCTAAAAGTGTTTATGCGACAAATTTTACCAAAGCAATCTAAAAATTGGGTCAAGTGGGATAAAAAAATAGGCCACAGTACGAATCTTAGGAAAAAAAACTTATTGACACTCTTCATCCCTTTCATCGTTTTAATGGATCAGAATGATTTACCTGTTGAATAAAACTAACAGTATTGATTTTGCTCTTCATTGTATCCATAATCTTCTTTTATAGCCAACTTTAAACAAATTCTAGATACTTAATTTAGGTAAGCGATTTAAAACCCTCTTGTTTGAACAATTCTTAAGTTTTTTAGAAATAATTCCAAGCATTTTTGTGTAATTGGAGTGTTAGGAATGAATGATGGGAGCGCTGAGCGAGTGATTATTGTGATTCTGATAGGATTGGTTGACATTTCTTAATGTTCTAAACGGTATAATGTACAGATATATTGACGACTGCAGGATTTACTCATGCAAGAGAGATGTACAAATAAAGAAATATTTCTTGAATAACTTTGAACGCTAAGTTCAATTCTCTTGGTGATTGTGTATATTATACGATTCAGTATATTCAAGTCTATTAAGCAAATTAGGCACCAAAAGCCTGCTAGAACTTTTGTTAAAGAATTTAGAAATATATAATACTTAATTAGTGTTTTGTTTGTAAAAAAATATCTAACGAGGTTGGGAGAATAGATAATTAGCCTCGATAATTATCAACTCCCACAACAAAGTTAGATATTATTCCATACATTACACTAGGTACGTAATACATTTTTTCTTGTATCCTCTATTCGCCTTGTTTGCGTCGATCTTTCCAACAGAAATGCAAGTTGCTTAAAATAACCTCATTACATCATTGTTCTAAAATGTCTATGTGACATCATAAAAAACATCATACGGGATGTTTTCACACGGCTATTTATATAGTTATAAGATAGAGAAAATACTACACTTGAGCACAATCACCTTGACAAGGTTAGTGGGTTTGGACTTTTTTTTTAAAAAAAAAAGAATTGTGGTGTGTGTGGTGAGCTAGTTTTGAATAATATCAAAGGAGTTTGGTTGGTAATATAGTTGAAGATTATTTAGTTCTTACCGATATTTTCCTGCCACCACTTCCGTAAAAAGCACATGCTGTAAATAGATGTGTGTTTCTTCATAAACCAATCGGATGCTTCTGTGCAAGAATGTAGAAATAATACTACACTTAAGCACAATCACCTTTACAAGTTAAGTTGGTTTGGATTTTTACCTCACCTGAGCACATTAATATATTAGCATATTATTATTATCTTCGTTTATGTTAAATCATCAAAATGGTCATTAAAACATAATTACGGCTTAAATCTCAAATTGAAATTTGAGAAAATTTTGTATTGAGAATGAAAAAAGTTTTATAACCTTGGGCCCAGATGCTTCCAAATCAACAACAGCAAATTAAGTACTAAAATGACTTGATCAATTTGTATAAGATTGTAGAGCGCTTTTCAAGTATTCAACCATTCAAGCCGACTTTTGAAATGATTTGGACCTGTGCGTGATATTTCCAACAATTTCAAATGTACGCAACGCGAAGACTCTGACCAGCCTGTGCATCTGCAAAGTCTGATCGAAGTCTTTAATGTGTGACTTGTAGATTAATAAGATCTTAAAGTATCTGTAGACAGTAAGGCAATCTTCTAATTACACCATGTAATTGTCTGGGTTGCTAATTGTTTGCACCTCACGCAGGTGTCAAATTGTTGGAAATGTGACACACAGGCTCTTTTTGTAGTGTATCGAAGTATTCCAGTTATTGACACACGTAGGAATACAATGCATGGAATCCTGAGCATATAATTTAGAATAATTTGATTTAAGTCCATCAATAACTATGAATTCTGATTGACTGAAACTTGATTTTTCCCCTATTGAAACAATTTTGAGCACGCAGCTATTTTTGATTTATTATTTTTTTCCTTGGGGATATCACGATAAAGTTTCGAGTGACTCTAATTTTCATCGTGGTCCTAACTCATTCCAGATCTTATCCTGCATATAGAGAGAGGGACAATGATTTCTTACTACTGCTACCCACTTTTACAGCTGGTTGGACTGGGTTGGACTGGGTCTTGGCTGTAAAGTGTCCTGCCCAAATACACTACCGGCCTCAGGTGGGGCTCGAACCCGCAAGAACCAGGTTACGAGCCAAGCGCACTAACCACTCGGCCAACGAGCCACACATTTAATAGTCCCATAATAAATCTTTCTTTTTATGAACAAATATAAACATTTTTTTCAGAATTTAAGAGATATGATGATAGTTTTCATTAATTTCATGGAGAAATGAAAACAAAAACTGAAACAAACTTTTTATTCGCTTCGTTTTATTCCTCCATTAAATTATTGAACAACATCTTCTCCTCTGAAATAGTTTGATTTTTAGCTCACCTGAGCACAAAGTGCTCAATGTGAGCTATTGTGATCACTCACTGTCCGTCTGTCTGTCCGTCCGTCAAGAAATTGTTTAAACATCTTCTCCTCCTAAACCACTGTACCAATCAAGCTGAAAATTGTCAGGCAGGGTTGTTCCTTGGGTGAAGCTCGTTTAAAGTGGTTAAAAGAATTTATTTCTTTCAAAAACTCTGGTTGCCATGGTAACAGAAATTCCAAAAATGGCCGAAATTGCTGAAAAAAATCTTCTCCTTCTAAACATCTGGGCCAATCAATCTGAAACTTGGCAGAGATGTTCCTTGGGTGAAGCTCTTTAGAAATTGTTAAAAGAATTTAATTTCATCATACAATCTGGTTTCCATGATAACGAAAAACCTAAAAAAATGGCTGAAAATCTTAGAAAAAATTCTTCTTTTCCCAAACCACAGGGCCAATCAAGCTGAAAATTGGCAGGGATTTTCCTTGTGTGAAGATCTTCAAAAAATGTAAAAAGATTTTAATTTTATCAAAACCTCTGGTTGCCATGTTTACAGAAAGGCTGAAAATGGCCAAAAGTCGCTGAAAATCTTAGGAAAAATTCTTCTCCTCCTACATGTAAACCACAATGCTGCTCAAGCTACAGTCAAACCTGTCTTAGCGGCCACCTGTATTCAGCAAGCAACCTGTCTTAAGCAAGCACTTTTTTAATGTCCCTTGGGTGCTTTCTTAAGACAGGTTTGACTGTATTTATAACATGGTTGACAAGTTATGAGTTGACTTACTCAGGTGAGCGATATAGGACTATCATGGTCCTCTTGTTGTATGTATCGCTTTAATTTTGTAACTTTACAACCTACTTTTTTACAGATATAAATGAATGTAGTTCCAATCCTTGCCAGAATGGAGCGTGTGGGGATAAAGTAAACAGATATGCGTGTCATTGTTATCCTGGTTACACAGGTGTAAACTGTGAGATAGGTAAGATTGATTAATATTCGATGTATGATACAAAAATTCAAAATGAAAAAAAATGTGTTAGATTTTTGCTATCCAATTGAGACCGTAAGAGATATCAAAGATAAATATCGCATTTCCCTTTTTTTTAAACAAAAAATAAGGTCAAATTTACTGATATGATACCAAATTTGTGCTCATAAAAAACCGAATCTATTAAACTCGTCATCTAAAACAGATAAAAACTTGGCTCAGCCAGGTTTTTATCTAATTAAAGATGACTCGTTTAAAAATTACGATAATCAATGACCACTCATTCAGTCTCATCTTTTTCTATGTGTTTAATGTTATGTAATAATGTTTTGTCTTTGTTTCTTTCACATGATAAATCTAACATAACATATCAGAGAGACTGGTAGCCAATTAGTTTAACATCGTGAAATTGACCTTAATGATTTTGTTATGTTTTTGGAATGCAATGGAATGAGTGCAATTATTGAGTTTTGAGTGAAATACAAGAGAGGTAATACAAAATCGCTATTTTTTTTCCAAATCGCAAAAAATAGAGGTACCCTACCCTTCTTTAAAAAAGGTACACATACTTTACTGTTTGTGTGTGTTCACAGAATAATCCACACCAGTTAAAAAATTAGCGCAATAATCTTATCGACATGAATGAAATGTTCTTCAATTTAATTCATTCGGAACCGTTTTAAGCTCCACTGGCCGAAGGCCAGCGAGCTTTTGTCCTGGCGGAGTGTCTGTCGTGCGTGCGTGCTTAAACTTTTTCATTAAACATCTTCTCCTCCCAAACCTTTGGGCTGATTTTTAATGGAAATTGGTAGAAATGATCATTGGGTGACCCTCTTCTTAAATTGATAAAGACATTCTGTTTGACCCTCAAATTTGGTCGTGGCAGGGCGTGGCATTTTTTTATAATAAAAACTTAAAAAAAACTTCCCCCAAACCATGGGGCTGATTTCAATGTCATGGACGTTTTGGTGACCCTTAACTTAAATTGTTCAAGAAATTTTGATTGACCCCCCCCCCCCCCCCCCCCAAAAAAAAAAGGGGGCTTGGCAGGATGGGGCATTTTTTTTCCTCGATAAAATCTTAAAAAATACTCCAAAACAATTGGGCCGATTTCAATAAAATTTGTAGAAATGATCCTTGTGTGACCCTTTACTTTAATTGTGCAAAAAAAATGATTAATCCCCAAATATGGACGTGTCAGGGCGGGACATTTTTTCACATTAAAATCTTTAAAAACTTCTCCTCCCAAAACATTTGGCCAACTGCAATGAAACTTGGCCTGGATATTTCTTTGGTGAACCTTTACTCAAGTTGAATTATATATTTTCAGACATAGATGAGTGTGCCCCCAACCCGTGTCAGCATGGAGCGACGTGTAAAAACTTGATTAATCGGTATGAATGTGATTGTGCTCCAGGATACAGAGGAGATGATTGTGAAAATGGTAAGGCATCAATAAGTAACATAGTTAAAAAGACACTTATTTTGATCAAAAGAATTCAATTAACGCGTTTTCATTCATTCCAAATACTCACACCATTCTCAAACGATTCTTTAACGCTTCGATGCGTTTTAAACGACATAAATTCATCGAATAATTGTACGTGTTTAGCTCACCACCTGAGCTTGAAATGTGTGATTTATTTTAGCGTCATTCTGCCATGCATTTATGTGTCAATTGTATTCAAAATTTTCAAGAATTGTGTTAAATGTTTAGGCCACATTGTTAGTTGAATCAACCTGAAAATTGGTCAGAACGATAATCTTGATAAAATCTCGGACAAGATCTAATTGGGTCAAGAGGGGTAAAAAGCTAGGTCATCTTAAAACCAGGTGGACATTATTGAGACCACAATGAGGGATATCAGTTATATCCCTTGAAATACTCCTTAAGGAGGAAAGGTCCAAATCGGTGGCTACCTTGGGTTTTATCCTTATTTTCTTAGCACTGTAAGATATAAAGATAAGCTCTAAATCAAATATTGCGCAATCTATAAGATACATTTGACGTAAAATAAATATTGATTTTCGTCTTTGCTATTAAAAATTGTATCATAAATACGAATTGCATA